>CAKXZU010000077.1:0-600000 GCA_936014575.1 Bombus lapidarius
ACACACTCTATCAGATTGTTTCAACCTAGTGAATTTTCTTCGTGACTTTGTCAATTATTATCTCATAATAAGATGTTTCACTCCCACTGTCCATTTTGTGTTCTGAAGGCTGTCTTCTCTCGGCTCCCCTTTTATTTCCTTGGAATTGACCAGAACGCTGAATTAATGTCAAACGTTGGGAAGAAATGGGAATTTCCCGCTTTGACTATGATATCTTCTATTCTTGGGAACGGTTGTGACTCCGGAACTACAATTTCCGGAAATACAAAATGGGCTTGGAGACGAGGCTGTTCGTGGTGTCTCCGATCTGTGGTTTGTCGTGTGTCTTGTGTGACGAATGGGTGATGAATAGGATGGCAAAGAGGGTGTTGTGCATCGACTGTTTGACGGAGATGATTTTGCACTGGGCGTGCTGGAACGAGACCCCAAGTGGTGTTTTGCCCTATGCAACATCGTGTGATGTCATTCTCCGCATACACGGCATGATCCGGCAAAACAATGTTGCGCTCTGTGCCCTTTCCCGAGGCAGTTGAGGCATAATGATGCTCTTTTGACCTCCCGAATGCGTGCGTTAAGGGATTTGGATTTGAAGGTGTCACATCTCCAAATGGAGAGTGGTCCTTGGCCACCCTTGGGACAGGTGGGTGGGACAGGTTGACGGAACCTGGAATGTGGTAAAAGCGTGTCGCCGTGGCGCGTGTTGTCGTTGACGGGGACGTTGGTAGAACGGCTCTTTTGTCTCATTTGATGTGGAATTGATTTGATCGCCGTACTTGGGTAAGGTGCGATGCCATTCGCGAATGGTGGACGAGGGTAATTTCGATGTGAGCAGCTTGATGAGGACGACAATTGATGTGACAGGTTAGCCTGATTTCTCTAGCGCTCGAAGATTCAGCTTGACCGTTTCGAGAAAATGTTCCACGGCTTCGGATGTTTTCGTAGTTATTTGAGGATAGTCGTAGATCAAGTCCCAGTGGCGCATACAGACTTTACGGTATTTTCATGTAGCTTTTTGCAGTGAAGTGTGTTTCTGAAACAAGTAGTATGTCGATATTGTTGTTGTACAGGAATGTTTTAGTTTCTAGGGCCCTTTGTTGTAGGCCGTTTGAGTTCCAGGCTGCTATTTTTAGCGTGTCCGTTTTTATTTTTTGCTTAGCATGTTTGTAAGTAGTTGTAGCATAATTGTGATCTGTTGCGTTTACTGTCTGGGAACTGCATTTTGCTCGCTTATCATTTTTGTTAGCATTTCGGTGTTTTTGATGGATTACTCGAGCAGTTCCTTGATTTCTGTAGCGTCGTTGTTGCTATTGCTCCGATTTTGGTTGTCTACGGGTGCTGATTGGTTGGTTACTTGCGCGTAGCTTCGCCTACCAAAGGTGTTGGTGTTATTGTGGTTAATGTTCGTTACATGGTGTACATTCGGTGTTGTTACAGTTTCTGTCCTGTCCTGTTGTGTGTGATTGATACTGTATGTCCTGTTTCGAAGTGGCGGAAGCAGTTTACGTTGCAGTTGTTTTTTGACTATGCAGCCTTTGTAGCTAGCTGGGTGGTTTCCATTGCAATTGTAGCATTTTACATCATTTATTTTTCCCATGTATGGGCAGTTCGTTGTTAGGTGCTTTTCCGCGCATTTGACACATGCCGGGTTTCCGTTGCAGTAATTTTTTGTGTGTCCAAATCGCTAACACCGTATGCATTGCGGTATGTCATTTTCGTGTATAGGTGGCTCCACTGTTATTATTGTGTTTAGAACTTTTTTAATTTCAAAAATTTCTTTCTTATTATTTTTAGGTTCAAGTTCTATTAGAAATAGAGGTAATAGTTGTTTAGTATCGTATCTGGTTATGTTGCTTATTGTTCTTACATGGTGTCTCATTTTAGCTAATTGCTCGCATATGTTGCTTGTATTTGTTTTTGGGTGTAATCCTCTGATTACTGCTTTGTAGCTTTTGTCCGTTTTGAGCTGGTAAGTGTGATATCCGGCTTTTTTCTCTTTTAGTGCTTTTGTCACTTTTCTAAAAGTTTCTGGGGTGTTGGTTTGTACTTTTACCTGGTCTAGTTTTAGTTGTTTAATACTGTAGCTTTCTTTCCCGGCTGTGTTGTTGAGTAGTTCAATGAGCGGGTCTATGATATGGGTATCTATGTAGATTGGTGGTGGTTTGGCGATGTGGGATATTGGTTTTTCTGCAACATCTGTGTCTTTCTCTTCTGGCAGTGCGCTGAAGAAGTTTCGGAGAGTGATTTCTTGTAGCCATTGTTGCATTTCTGCTTCTGCAGCCTTCCTAGAGTTTCCGTTTGTCGTTATTTCTCGTTTTTTATTGGAAGTTGCAACCTTCCTAGGTTTCATCCTAGTGGGATAGTTTATTGTTGATATTATTCGTCTCGTCGTTCTTTTGTAAAGTATCCATTTCTATTTCATTTATAGCTGAGCAATCCTGATCATCGTTTATTGTTTGATTTCGATTTATTAAATCCGTCGTTTTGTTTATGAAGTATGTCTCTCCTTTGTTTGATATTTTTATTGGTGGTATTTGCTGTTGCATTTTTTATTTTCGACCGTTTGGCGATGGGCGTTGTCGTTAGTCCTTTATTTTCCCCACTTGTCGCACCTTCTCTTAAGCACTGTTTCACACGACCGTTTAGTTCGGCTGCTCGGCCACAACTGGATGCTGAAGTAGTAGTGAATTTTGGAGGACTGGATATCTGATTGGCCGTCTCTTTAGCTCTGAGATTAGGATACTTGTTTATATATAAGGTTTTGTAGGCTGAGCAACCTTTATAGTTAGCAGGATGATCACCTTGGCAGTGGATGTACTTCGATGGGGTTTCTGGTGATTTAGTGCACTGGTCAGTGGGGTGTGTACCTGCACATTTAACGCAGCGGAAATTGTGATTGCAGTATTTCTGCGTGTGACCGTACTTTTGGCACCTTTTACATTGCACTATCTCTTTTTTTTATCAGAGGAGGTTAGATTTTTACTACTGAGTTCATTGGTCGATTGATGTTGTAAATTTGCTTATTGTTTGGCTTTTGTGTTACGTCAATAAAAAATAAGGATAGCGCGTTTTAGGAGATTCTATGTCTTATGTTGCTCATGTTAATTTCTTCATGACCAAGTTTAAGGAATTCGAACTTGAGTTCGTCTAAGATAGCTGAGTGGTGGACGTTGCGTAGAAAAACACGAAAATGTTTTTCTTGTTTCAGTTGATATGTGTGGAAGTTTGCATTTAGAGTTTTTAGTAACTTTGTTATTTTTATGTAGGAGTCTGGATTGACCGGCAGGATTTTAACCTGATTATTTTTAATTTTTAATGTGTAGTCCTCTTTCTTTACATCTTTCTCGATGGATTTGGTCATCGTTTGAATGTCGATAACATCATTGATGAAGACTGGTGTGGTAGGAGGGTATTTTTGTATGTAGATTTGTCGGTGTTACTACTACACGTCCATAGAATCATCTGTAGATTCTAATATTGAGAATCTATTGTAAGTAGTTACCTGGTTTATTGGCAGTTCACTTTGGCTAGTGTTTGCCTTTATTTTGACTGTTTCTCGCTTGAGTTTTTTTTTTGTGTTATTAAAGTCATTATTTCCCTTTTGCCATGGGGGAGGTAGTGCGGGGCAGTTGTAATTTTGCTCAAGAGAGCCTGCTTGAGATGCTTGGGCCATACTCGGCCCAGTTAATTCAATTGAAATAACTAGTCGAGAGGCTATGATTCGGGGCAGAGATTAGGATCGTTTGATTTTTCACTAGTAAGTTTAGAAAACACTTTGGTTATGTCTGTTTCGATTCACTTTCGACGGATGGGCGTCACGTGTTGTATTGTGAACTTCACAGGGCACTAGAAACACGTCTGCACGCTTCGACACTCAACAGCAAACTGGTACAACTTTTTTAATTTCAACAATTTCTTTGTTATTATTGTTAGGTTCGAGTTCAATTAGAAATAGCGGTAATAGTTGCTTAGTATCGTATCTGGTTATGTTGTTTATTTCTCCTACCAGGTGTCCGATTTTAGCTAGTTCCTCGCATATATTGCTTGTATTTGTTTTTGGGTGTAATCCTCTGATTACTGCTTTGTAGCTTTTGTCCGTTTTGAGCTGGTAAGTGTGATATCCGGCTTTTTTCTCTTTTAGTGCTTTTGTCACTTTTCTAAAAGTTTCTGGGGTGTTGGTTTGTACTTTTACCTGGTCCAGTTTTAGTTTCTTAATACTGTAGTTTTCTATTCCTACTGTGTTGTTCAGTAGTTCAAGGAGCGGGTCTATTATATTGGCATCTATGTAGATGGGTGGTGGTTTGGCGATGTGGGTTATTGGTTTTTCTGCAATTTCTGTATCTTTTTCTCCTGGCAGTGCGCTGAAGGAGTTTCGGAGAGTGATTTCTTGTAGCCATTGTTGCATTTCTGCTTCTGCAGCCTTCTTAGAGTTTGCGTTTGTCGTTATTTTTCGTTTCTTATTGGAAGTTTCTACCTTCCAGCTTTCATCATGGTGTGATAGGTTATTGTTGATATTATTCGTCTCGTCATTCTTTTGTAAAGTATCCATTTCTATTTCATTTGTAGCTGAGCAGTCTTGATCATCGTTTATTGTTTGATTTAGATTTATTAAATCCATCGTTTTGTTTATGAAGTATGTGTCGCCTTTGCTTGTTATTTTGATTGGTGGTATTTGTTGTTACATTTTGGATTTTCCACCATTTGGCGGCGGGCGTTGTCGTTAGTCACTTTATTTTCACCACTTGCCGCACTTTCACTGAAGCACTGTTTCACATGTCCGTTTAGCTCGGCTGCTTGGGCAGATCTGAATTGTACGGTGAGCAATCTTCCCGTGGTCGTGTTGACCCTTGGAATTCGATTCGATCGACTCTCGATCGTCTTGATTTCGCTGCGCGATGCCTCTGCGCGGATTATTACCACATTCTTTGGTGGTTTTGCCGCGCTCTGCCCGACCTTATTACTGGTCATTTTTACCTTCTCCGCGTAGGAGAGCTGTTTTTGTTCAGTCCTCGCGATTTTCTCGACTGCTGTCTCCAGCCGCTTGCTGGCTTGCAGCGACTTATTTACCGCGCTCAGGATTTCCGTTTCTTTCTATTCTGAACCGGTGCTCTGTTCCAGCTTACCTCCTCCACTATTCCTCGCATATCCCTGAACTACCGCATGATTGTTACGGTTTTTTCCTTGTTTACCTTCTTGCTGGGATCAAGGCAGAAGGCTAAGACTTTACTTTTTATTTCCCCTGCCTGTACCCTAATGTCGGCTACCGGCCGGGTTTTGTCACTTATTGGTCGCGTATCTTGTTGTCTCGCTTCTTTGTCTTCCTCCTCGGTACTTTTTCTCTTTTTCATTTCCGGGCTTTGTTCCTCCTATTCTTGTGTTTTCGGCTGTAGCAGGACCACCCTTGGGTGTGTCTGTGTCTTCCCGTTTTGCCTCGTGGTACCTCATTCTTTTTTCTGATTAATTCTACGGTTTAATTTATGGCGGGGTCCGCTTCCTTGCTTTCGGCTTCATTATCATTGTCTCCTATCCTATTTTTTATTTTATTTTTTTTTTTTTGAGTGGTTTTCCTGTAGTTTTTCTAGGTTGTTGATTTTTTTATTTATTTATAGTGACGATGACACGTGCACTATTTTCCGTGCACTTTTTATCACTTTCTTTTTCTATCACTGAATGTCTATATAGATTGACGCGCTCACTGTCAAGACATACGCCTGGTACCCTTTTGGGCTGATAGGTCCGTCCTGTTCAGATGTTCGCGGTCAACCGACGAGAACGAGTGCACTCAGCGCGATATGAGTGTTAGGTGAAATAACTGGTTTTCTTATTTGCTTTTAATGTGCAAGAAAGAAAATAAACATAATTAAACATAATTAAAAGAAACGTAAGTGTGTGAAACCTTTAAATATTGCAAATAGTTCTATAGGGCACAATTCAACAGCAGCGTAAGACTTTCCGCACAAAAGACGCAGAATCTCAACCCGCAGCCAAATCTAGTGACTAGGACGGAAGGGTTAGAGAACAACCAGGAAAGCCCAAACGGAGAAAAGCACAACCACAACCTGGACCAATAAAACAGGCCACAACGCCATAAACTAAACTGTGGAATTAATCAGAAAAAAGAATGAGGTACCACGAGGCAAAACGGGAAGACACAGACACACCCAAGGGTGGTCCTGCAACAGCCGAAAACACAAGAATAGGAGGAACAAAGCCCGGAAATGAAAAAGAGAAAAAGGACCGAGGAAGAAGACAAAGAAGCGAGACAACAAGATACGCGACCAATAAGTGACAAAACCCGGCCGGTATCCGACATTAGGGTACAGGCAGGGGAAATAAAAAGTAAAGTCTTAGCCTTCTGCCTTGATCCCAGCAAGAAGGTAAACAAGGACCAAACCGTAACAATCATGCGGTAGTTCAGGGATATGCGAGCAATAGTGGAGGAACTCTTGCTCCACAATAGTTATCTGACCGGTAAGCTGGAACAGAGCACCGGTTCAGAATAGAAAGAAACGGAAATCCTGAGCGCGGTAAATAAGTCGCTGCAAGCCAGCAAGCGGCTGGAGACAGCAGTCGAGAAAATCGCGAGGACTGAACAAAAACAGCTCTCCTACGCGGAGAAGGTAAAAATGACCAGTAATAAGGTCGGGCAGAGCGCGGCAAAACCACCAAAGAATGTGGTAATAATCCGCGCAGAGGCATCGCGCAGCGAAATCAAGACGATCGAGAGTCGATCGAATCGAATTCCAAGGGTCAACACGACCACGGGAAGATTGCTCACCGTACAATTCAGATCTGCCCAAGCAGCCGAGCTAAACGGACATGTGAAACAGTGCTTCAGTGAAAGTGCGGCAAGTGGTGAAAATAAAGTGACTAACGACAACGCCCGCCGCCAAATGGTGGAAAATCCAAAATGTAACAACAAATACCACCAATCAAAATAACAAGCAAAGGCGACACATACTTCATAAACAAAACGATGGATTTAATAAATCTAAATCAAACAATAAACGATGATCAAGACTGCTCAGCTACAAATGAAATAGAAATGGATACTTTACAAAAGAATGACGAGACGAATAATATCAACAATAACCTATCACACCATGATGAAAGCTGGAAGGTAGAAACTTCCAATAAGAAACGAAAAATAACGACAAACGCAAACTCTAAGAAGGCTGCAGAAGCAGAAATGCAACAATGGCTACAAGAAATCACTCTCCGAAACTCCTTCAGCGCACTGCCAGGAGAAAAAGATACAGAAATTGCAGAAAAACCAATAACCCACATCGCCAAACCACCACCCATCTACATAGATGCCAATATAATAGACCCGCTCCTTGAACTACTGAACAACACAGTAGGAATAGAAAACTACAGTATTAAGAAACTAAAACTGGACCAGGTAAAAGTACAAACCAACACCCCAGAAACTTTTAGAAAAGTGACAAAAGCACTAAAAGAGAAAAAAGCCGGATATCACACTTACCAGCTCAAAACGGACAAAAGCTACAAAGCAGTAATCAGAGGATTACACCCAAAAACAAATACAAGCAATATATGCGAGGAACTAGCTAAAATCGGACACCTGGTAGGAGAAATAAACAACATAACCAGATACGATACTAAGCAACTATTACCGCTATTTCTAATTGAACTCGAACCTAACAATAATAACAAAGAAATTGTTGAAATTAAAAAAGTTGTACCAGTTTGCTGTTGAGTGTCGAAGCGTGCAGACGTGTTTCTAGTGCCCTGTGAAGTTCACAATACAACACGTGACGCCCATCCGTCGAAAGTGAATCGAAACAGACATAACCAAAGTGTTTTCTAAACTTACTAGTGAAAAATCAAACGATCCTAATCTCTGCCCCGAATCATAGCCTCTCGACTAGTTATTTCAATTGAATTAACTGGGCCGAGTATGGCCCAAGCATCTCAAGCAGGCTCTCTTGAGCAAAATTACAACTGCCCCGCACTACCTCCCCCATGGCAAAAGGGAAATAATGACTTTAATAACACAAAAAAAAAACTCAAGCGAGAAACAGTCAAAATAAAGGCAAACACTAGCCAAAGTGAACTGCCAATAAACCAGGTAACTACTTACAATAGATTCTCAATATTAGAATCTACAGATGATTCTATGGACGTGTAGTAGTAACACCGACAAATCTACATACAAAAATACCCTCCTACCACACCAGTCTTCATCAATGATGTTATCGACATTCAAACGATGACCAAATCCATCGAGAAAGATGTAAAGAAAGAGGACTACACATTAAAAATTAAAAATAATCAGGTTAAAATCCTGCCGGTCAATCCAGACTCCTACATAAAAATAACAAAGTTACTAAAAACTCTAAATGCAAACTTCCACACATATCAACTGAAACAAGAAAAACATTTTCGTGTTTTTCTACGCAACGTCCACCACTCAGCTATCTTAGACGAACTCAAGTTCGAATTCCTTAAACTTGGTCATGAAGAAATTAACATGAGCAACATAAGACATAGAATCTCCTAAAACGCGCTATCCTTATTTTTTATTGACGTAACACAAAAGCCAAACAATAAGCAAATTTACAACATCAATCGACCAATGAACTCAGTAGTAAAAATCTAACCTCCTCTGATAAAAAAAAGAGATAGTGCAATGTAAAAGGTGCCAAAAGTACGGTCACACGCAGAAATACTGCAATCACAATTTCCGCTGCGTTAAATGTGCAGGTACACACCCCACTGACCAGTGCACTAAATCACCAGAAACCCCATCGAAGTACATCCACTGCCAAGGTGATCATCCTGCTAACTATAAAGGTTGCTCAGCCTACAAAACCTTATATATAAACAAGTATCCTAATCTCAGAGCTAAAGAGACGGCCAATCAGATATCCAGTCCTCCAAAATTCACTACTACTTCAGCATCCAGTTGTGGCCGAGCAGCCGAACTAAACGGTCGTGTGAAACAGTGCTTAAGAGAAGGTGCGACAAGTGGGGAAAATAAAGGACTAACGACAACGCCCATCGCCAAACGGTCGAAAATAAAAAATGCAACAGCAAATACCACCAATAAAAATATCAAACAAAGGAGAGACATACTTCATAAACAAAACGACGGATTTAATAAATCGAAATCAAACAATAAACGATGATCAGGATTGCTCAGCTATAAATGAAATAGAAATGGATACTTTACAAAAGAACGACGAGACGAATAATATCAACAATAAACTATCCCACTAGGATGAAACCTAGGAAGGTTGCAACTTCCAATAAAAAACGAGAAATAACGACAAACGGAAACTCTAGGAAGGCTGCAGAAGCAGAAATGCAACAATGGCTACAAGAAATCACTCTCCGAAACTTCTTCAGCGCACTGCCAGAAGAGAAAGACACAGATGTTGCAGAAAAACCAATATCCCACATCGCCAAACCACCACCAATCTACATAGATACCCATATCATAGACCCGCTCATTGAACTACTCAACAACACAGCCGGGAAAGAAAGCTACAGTATTAAACAACTAAAACTAGACCAGGTAAAAGTACAAACCAACACCCCAGAAACTTTTAGAAAAGTGACAAAAGCACTAAAAGAGAAAAAAGCCGGATATCACACTTACCAGCTCAAAACGGACAAAAGCTACAAAGCAGTAATCAGAGGATTACACCCAAAAACAAATACAAGCAACATATGCGAGCAATTAGCTAAAATGAGACACCATGTAAGAACAATAAGCAACATAACCAGATACGATACTAAACAACTATTACCTCTATTTCTAATAGAACTTGAACCTAAAAATAATAAGAAAGAAATTTTTGAAATTAAAAAAGTTCTAAACACAATAATAACAGTGGAGCCACCTATACACGAAAATGACATACCGCAATGCATACGGTGTTAGCGATTTGGACACACAAAAAATTACTGCAACGGAAACCCGGCATGTGTCAAATGCGCGGAAAAGCACCTAACAACGAACTGCCCATACATGGGAAAAATAAATGATGTAAAATGCTACAATTGCAATGGAAACCACCCAGCTAGCTACAAAGGCTGCATAGTCAAAAAACAACTGCAACGTAAACTGCTTCCGCCACTTCGAAACAGGACATACAGTATCAATCACACACAACAGGACAGGACAGAAACTGTAACAACACCGAATGTACACCATGTAACGAACATTAACCACAATAACACCAACACCTTTGGTAGGCGAAGCTACGCGCAAGTAACCAACCAATCAGCACCCGTAGACAACCAAAATCGGAGCAATAGCAACAACGACGCTACAGAAATCAAGGAACTGCTCGAGTAATCCATCAAAAACACCGAAATGCTAACAAAAATGATAAGCGAGCAAAATGCAGTTCCCAGACAGTAAACGCAACAGATCACAATTATGCTACAACTACTTACAAACATGCTAAGCAAAAAATAAAAACGGACACGCTAAAAATAGCAGCCTGGAACTCAAACGGCCTACAACAAAGGGCCCTAGAAACTAAAACATTCCTGTACAACAACAATATCGACATACTACTTGTTTCAGAAACACACTTCACTGCAAAAAGCTACATGAAAATACCGTAAAGTCTGTATGCGCCACTGGGACTTGATCTACGACTATCCTCAAATAACTACGAAAACATCCGAAGCCGTGGAACATTTTCTCGAAACGGTCAAGCTGAATCTTCGAGCGCTAGAGAAATCAGGCTAACCTGTCACATCAATTGTCGTCCTCATCAAGCTGCTCACATCGAAATTACCCTCGTCCACCATTCGCGAATGGCATCGCACCTTACCCAAGTACGGCGATCAAATCAATTCCACATCAAATGAGACAAAAGAGCCGTTCTACCAACGTCCCCGTCAACGACAACACGCGCCACGGCGACACGCTTTTACCACATTCCAGGTTCCGTCAACCTGTCCCACCCACCTGTCCCAAGGGTGGCCAAGGACCACTCTCCATTTGGAGATGTGACACCTTCAAATCCAAATCCCTTAACGCACGCATTCGGGAGGTCAAAAGAGCATCATTATGCCTCAACTGCCTCGGGAAAGGGCACAGAGCGCAACATTGTTTTGCCGGATCATGCCGTGTATGCGGAGAATGACATCACACGATGTTGCATAGGGCAAAACACCACTTGGGGTCTCGTTCCAGCACGCCCAGTGCAAAATCATCTCCGTCAAACAGTCGATGCACAACACCCTCTTTGCCATCCTATTCATCACCCATTCGTCACACAAGACACACGACAAACCACAGATCGGAGACACCACGAACAGCCTCGTCTCCAAGCCCATTTTGTATTTCCGGAAATTGTAGTTCCGGAGTCACAACCGTTCCCAAGAATAGAAGATATCATAGTCAAAGCGGGAAATTCCCATTTCTTCCCAACGTTTGACATTAATTCAGCGTTCTGGTCAATTCCAAGGAAATAAAAGGGGAGCCGAGAGAAGACAGCCTTCAGAACACAAAATGGACAGTGGGAGTGAAACATCTTATTATGAGATAATAATTGACAAAGTCACGAAGAAAATTCACTAGGTTGAAACTAGGTAGTCAACGCCCGTTGGCCACGTTGGAATCACTCTTAATGTAACCCCGACGCACAAATATCGTATGGCTACGTCGTACCGTCACGTATCGGTACTTTTGCCTAAAACAACCTTCAACCGATATTCATTGTTTATTATGAATAAAATATCTATGTAATACACAATTTTTCTGGAAAATAAACGACATTAAAAAGAAAAAAAAAAACGTTGTAAACACTCGTTCCCGGTCGATCACGAAAGTTAAGCAACGGTGGGCGCAGTGCGGTCAAGGATGGGTGACCGCTCTGCGTGGGCGTTGATGAAGAGCGCCCGAGCTGCCGCCTCCCGTTTTTTCGGGCACAGGGGGCAACAGGCAGTGGAGGCAACACAGGAGGCAGTCAATGGACCAACCAGGATGCGGTCAAAAATTGGCAGAAGCGAAGAAAGGAGGTATCGCCGCCGAGGCGCGCCCAAAGGAGCCGTCACACCGATCAAACGGTATTGCACGACGATCCAAGAAGAACGGGGCGTTAGGGGGGTGGTCTCCCCTGGCGACCCGAGCCCGACAAGGAAGCCCCCCGTCAACACATGCAGGGAGATAGACGACGAGAAGCACTCGGTAGAATTCGCAAGAGACCCCGGGTGCACCTCGATCAAGGCGTCAAGAGGACCACCGTGGAGTTTTAGTCGGTAAGAGTCCGACACTACTCGACTGTTGCGGGGCAACAGCGAGTGTCCATGAGGATTTCTCCACGTAAAAAAAAAAAAAAAAAAAAAAAAAACGGTTGAAACTAGGTAGGTTGAAAACTTACTTTTCACGATATTCATCGTAACTACAACACTAATTTACTCTAAGCTTGGCGAAGGAATTAATGTTTTACCATTAGAGGGTAGTGGGATATTACACGAAGCAAACATATTTATATTCCGACGTAATTAGTATGTATATAGGGCCAGATATAAACGATGTATACGAAAAACTTATTCATATGAAAACGAATGTCATGTTTATCGAAAAAGTATGTAAAAACAAACGCAAAGTTCATAAAGAAATAGTAACTCTGAACCGACGTATGGTAAAGTTAGCATTATGGTAAAGCCTTAGCATATCAATTGCGACTTTTAACATACAATTGCGCAGTAACTAAGAGAGGATTATTGAGTATTGTTGGATCTATATCGAAAAGTCTATTCGAAACTCTTGAGACCGATGACTTGGACGCAATAAACACTAACATTGACAAATTATTTCAGGACGGAAATGAATTAAAAACTATAGTTGCAAATCACACTGCGCTCACATGCAAAATTATAAAATCCAACAATAATGAACTAATCGTTGAAATAAGAGTAAAATTTGACGAATATAGGGTCAATACCGCTAGAGAACAACTTACAACAGACTTGATAATCCAAGCTGATAGCGCAATTTATGATCTTCACTTTCAATTCGATGAAATATTCATTCAACGCTATAAATATGGGAAAAGCAGGGATCCTTAGCCCTCAAATCATTGATCATGTACTATTTATCACGAGTTATAAAAAAGCATTAGGACATCACGTTTATAACGCAGCATTAAAACCGAAATACAGAACTTATCAATTCATTCTAGATATATCAAGATTAACGGTATTCACTGTCAAAAGTAAAGTTTTCTTTAAAATAACCATATCTTTGCTAACAGACTCGGCATGGGATATCATACGAGTATACCTCGTACCAACTAAAATAGGTTATCCATTTTTGGCACCCGCAACTGAACATCCAATATTCTTAACGCATCGATTTGCATATATGAACGTTGACAATGAATACCTCGATAAAAATTGTAACACGAATATAGGAATATTCGATCTATTGAAGAAATGTTTACCAACGAAATTATGTATCCATCTACTATGCTGTGAAATCAGAAGCAATATTGAAAACATTGCGACACCTCTAAATAATTATACAGAAGTACCGCAGACACCAAGAAGACTCAGAAGCATAAAATACCACGACGAAGAAGAAATAGAGATCGAGCCAGCCAGAGTTCAATTCCACCGCTCCGTACTGAAAGAACACTAAGATTTTGGAGGACTAAAATCAATCTCAGAAGGGGGATATGTGACATCAATCCACATCAGAGACCAAGGCCACACACCGCGGACAAGATGGCAACCAGATTTCAACACATCCTTACTGCGTACCCTCAATAGTCTTAAGGACCCACCATAAATCTTGGTATTTTCATAGTTAAGGTCCTTCAGACCGAACAAACATCTCTTTACTCAATCGTTTCTAAAGTTTATTGTATACTAGGGGAAAGTTAGTTTTCTCACCTACGATGCTTCCCACTAGCAACTTTCTCTGAAGGGCGGCTAAGATCCTACCTAGTCCACCAACCTTCTTAGGATCCAATCCAAAGCAACGTCTATCGTCCTCACTTTCCTAGCCAAAATTGTTCTTAACGAATCAGCTCATCTCGTGTTCTTAGACACACCCATTACTAGCTTTCCTCCGCCACAACATGGTCACCAAACCTCACTATCTTCATTCTCTATCTTTAGAATAGTGAACATCTTTTTACCGAGTTTCTACCCTTAGACCAGTCGCGTACTTAATTTATACATACGCATCAGTGTAACTAGGTTCTATATAAAGTTGTTGGAGTGAATTGTGATTTAAAAGTGTCATTTCATTGTGTATTCTATTGTGATTACTGAATTCATAATAGTTTGATAAAAGGAAAGTTACTAGTTGTGTTACGGCTCAACTTTCTTGTTTTTATCATCCAACCTTCAAGTTTACGTGAAAAAATCACCCGCGGTTGAGATTTCGTGTTCGCATATATAGACGACATTTTAATAGCCTCCGAAACCGAAGAACAACACCGCGAGCACCTACGGATTTTGTTTGAACGCTTAGACGATTACAGCGTAGTCATTAACCCCGTAAAGTGTGAATTTGGGATGAACGAAATCACATTCTTGGGACTCACCGTAGACGCGAACGGGGTAAAGCCGCTAGCCGAACGCGTTGAAGCCATTGTAGAAGTACCGCTTCCCGCGATCGTTAAAACATTATTACGTAGGTAGTTGTCGGTATGACAACTTCTACCGACGTTTTATATTTATTTATTTATTTTTATTTATTTATTTCTAGTCCGTGCCCTTCGGCTTTGGACGAACTTTCGATTTACATTTCTTACATTTATTGTATTGCACCCCTTAGCCTATTCTTATCTCTAGTCGCTATAACTAATGACTATAAACTTTTGCCGCTCATGCCTACACCTTATGTCCTTTGGTCTCTTTCCTCCTTGCTGCGCTACCTTCCTGTCCTTCTACCCCGTCTTGTATTGCCTTTGCCCTTCTTTTCTCTACTATTGCTCTTAAGTCCCTTAGTCCTTCCCCAGTCTCATTCAATGTCTTTTCCATGTCCTTTGCTCCTCCTGTTATTTCACATTCCTCTATTACGTGTCTCAGGTCCTCTTCTTCCCTTCCACATAGTCTGCACCTTTTTTCTCCCTCCTCTTTCCAATGTTCCTTCGCTTTGGTCTCGTTTCCACACCTGAACCTGGCTATCATTTTCCTGTCCTTCCACTTCATCCTCCCTTCCAGATACTTTGACGTCTCCTGTTTGGTCATGTTCCTGTAGTACCTGTTGTATCTGGATTCCCTTATCCTTTTCCTCCTCTCTTCTGTTTCTCTCTTCCTTCTTTCTTCTACAATTTGTTCTCCTGTCCACCTTTCTTGCTCTCCTTCTGCTTCCCTCAATGTCCCTCCGTTTCTCACCTCTTCCAGTTCGTTCTTTCTCTTTCTTGCTCTTTTCCCTTCCTGGCCATTTCCCCAGTTTCTCTTTCTTTCCTTTATGCACTCTTTTACCAGCTCCTTTTCCGATTCTAGAGTTCTTTCCTCATACCTCGCTGCTCTTTTTAGTGCTTTTACCTTGATTTCTTCTATCTTGCATTCTTCTGTCAATATGTAGTTTGGTGTTGTCCTGTCTAAACCTAAGATCCATTTTACGTACCCCCTTTTTATCCTATCTAGCGCTTCTTCCATGTTCCATCCCCATACCTCTGCTCCAAACAGCGCCACGCTCTCTACTAATGCTTCAAATATCTTCATTCTCCTCCTCTAGTCCTGTTTGAATATTCTTTCTCCCACTCTCCACGTTTTCTTCATTGCTATCATCGCTCTCCGTTTCCTGTCTTCTATGTGCTTCTCATCGCTGCCGTTTTTCTGTAGTATGTACCCTAGGTATCTTATCTCCTCCACCTCTTCCAGTTCTTGCTCTCCCCAATTCCATCTTCTTTGTCTCCTTTTGTTCCTTCTTTTTTCAAATACTACTATTTTTGTCTTTTCTGTGCTTAGCTCCAATTCTGCTTCTCTTAGAAATTTTCTGAATTTCCTTAGCATCTCCTTTAGCTCCTCTTCCCTATCCCGCCATCAACACAATATCATCCGCGTACGTCAGTGACCATACCTTTCTCCCTCCCATCGCTATGCTCCCATCGGCCTGCCCTTTCCTTAGCTCATCCTCCAGCCCTGCCACGTATATGTTAAATAATGTCCGGCTCAGCGGGCACCCTTGTCTGACTCCCCTCACTGTCCAAAAGGCTTCTGTGTTGCGGTTTCCGACTCTCACCACATTCCTCGTTTCCGTGTAAAGCTCCTTAATTCTTCTGGTCAGGTGACCCTCATCTTTTTCATTTTCTCCTCCAGTTTCTCTCTGTTTAGTCTGTCGAACGCCGCTCTTAGATCCGCGAAACAAGCAAACAGCTTCCCTCTTTCCCTACTCAACTGTTTGTCAATGATGTGGCTTATCACGAACACTGCGTCGATTACTCCTCTTCCTTTTCTGAATCCAAATTGGCTCTCCTCCAGTTTGGTTTCGATCTCTGCCTTTAGCCGTTCGTCCAGTATCCCTGCATAGATCTTATATGCCGTGTCCACCAGCGTTACTCCTCTGTAGCTCTTCGCTACTCTCTTGTCACCCTTCTTGTATATCGGACATATTACCCCTTTTTTCCAATCTTCCGGAATCCCTTCTCCGGTCCAGATCTTCCTTAGCAGCTCCCATAACGCCTCCCCCACCTCCGTCGGTGCATACTTCCATACCTCATTTTCTAGCCCATCCTTTCCCGTTGCCTTCTTCTCTTTCAGTTTTCTTATCTGGTATATCACATCTTCCTTCTCTATATTATCTTCCCTCTCCTTTCTTATTTCCTCCTCCTCTCCCTGCTCCCCTCTTTTCCTGTCCTCTTTGTGCTCTCTTCCTTCTAGAATCTCCATAAAGTGATTCCTCTACTCTTCTTCGCTTATTTCTTCATCTATGCCCTCTCTTCTTCTTCTGTACTTGTTTATGTACTTCCATTCTTCTTGCTCTGTTCTGATCCTCCTGATCTGCTCCATTTCCTCTTCTTCGTGTCTTTCCTTTCTTTCTTTGCACCACAGTTTGAATGCCTTCTTCTCCTCCATTAGTTCTCCTCTGCTGCATTTTCCTTTCCTGAACTTTACCATCTTCCTTCTCACCTCTCTTTTCCTCTCTTTCCACACTTTGTCATACCACACTTTCTCTCCCATGCCCCATTTTCGTATCTTTACTCTCTTCTTTGGTATTGCTTTGTTTACCTTGTTTTTGATTTCTGTCCACAGCTCCTCTACTGTTCTCCCCTCGTATGTCCAATCTTTGCATTCCTCCAGGTACTTTTCCCTGCTTTCCCTTGTCCACTCCCTTCTCTCCTTCTCTCCTTCTTCCCTTTCTTCGGTTCTTTGTAGTCCTGGCCCCCCTATTTCTACCTCTAGTGGCATATGGTCCGACTCTGTTCTTTTTCCTACCTTCATGTCGGTTATTTCTTCTGTCGCCTCCTGGTTTCCGATCACATAATCTATTACCGAATTTCCTCTCTCTCCAATATAGGTCCACTCCTCTCCTTCTTCATCCCTGCCGTTTATTATCGTCCAGCCTCTCTCTTCCAGGTACCTAAGCAATGTTCTTCCTTCCGCGTTTATTTCCTTGTCCTTGGATCGCCTGCTTCTTTCTTTCCCTTGGTCCGCGTTTACCTGCCCTCCCTCTTCTCCAGTTCTCGCGTTCCAGTCTCCGCCGACGATCATCACTTTCTCCTCTCTTCCGTCAACTCTTTCCTCTACCTCTTTCCATGTTCCTTTTGTGTCTTGATTATAGACCACTATTATCCTGAATGTCTTGTCCTTATATGCTATTTTCCTTTCCACCATATTGTCGCTTATTTCCTTGTATTCCAGTTCTTTCATTTCCTTTCTTAAACCGGTTATTATACCCCCTTTTGCTCTTCCTTTCTTCCTTATTCTCCTTGCCGCCCTACATTTCCATTCAAATTCTTTGGGTAGTCTGCATTTCATTTTTTCCCAGTTGCTTTCCCCTATCCATGTTTCTGTGAGTCCGACTACGTCAAATGTCTTTAAGTACTCCCACACCTCTTTGTCTTTGCTTATTAATCCTGCTACGTTCCAAAAGCACATTTTCATTCCCCCTGCATCCCCCCTTTTTCCCCTTATTTCACTTTCCTTCCCCTCTCCTTCTCTCCTCCATCAGTCTCTCTTCCTTTTCAATCCATCTGTACCATGTATTTCCCTCTCCTTCCTCGTGAGGTCGTCATCTATGTATACTCCTTTTCCCAGTCCGCTTTTTCCTTTCATTATCCTTCTCTTCTCCTCTCTTGACTTCATCGTCGCTACCATTACCGTCCTCCTTTCTCCCACTCTTATCGTCTATGCCTTTTCCACCTCTGTCTCTATTCCCATTTTGTCCCTTACGAACTCCTTTACTCCCTTCTTCCTTGTTTCCTTCCTTCCATTCCACCCCCTTAATCACTATGTTATTTCTCCTCTTCTCCCTCTCTTCCCTTTCCCTCTCCTCCTCGATTCTTCTGATCCTGTTTACTAATTCCTTCCTTTCCTTTTCCCACTGTTCCTTTTCTCTGTCTCTCTGTTCTCTCTCCCTCTCTCTTCTCTCACTTTCCTCTTTCATTTCCCTCTCTCTTCTTTCTCTTTTCTCCTTCATTTCCCTCTCTCTTCTTTCTCTTTCCTCTTTCACTTCCCTTTTTATCTCCTCTTTCATTGCCCTCATTAGCTCCTCCAGCTCTTTGAACATTCCTTTTATTTCTTTTCTACTCCCAGCTTCTACTCCTCTTTCCATTTTCTCCACTCTTTCTGTCATTCCCTCCCTCCCTTCGCCCCTGGTTGTCATCTCTTTTTCCGTCCAACTGTACCTTTCTAGCGTGTTTTTGGTCTCCTCTTTGTCTCCCGCCTTGCCCGTGTTTCTTGTCCTTCCTCTGACTGTCGCCATCTGTTGCTTCTTTGCCCAACTTTCTGCCTCGCCTCTGTCTGCCTAACCTCTCCTTTCTTTTGGTTTCTTTTTTTTTCCTTGTAAATCTCCCTTGTTTTGTCTTCGTTTCACTTTTCCTTATTTCCTCCTCGAGTGTTGCCACTTTATTTTCTTCTCTTTGTGTCACTTCGCGCTTTCCTTTCCTTTTTCCCCTCACACTCCACTTTTTCTACCGAGCTCCCCGTCCACGTGTTACCCTTGCCTCGCACCGAACCGAAAGTCCTACCGACGTTTTATACCGAGGACCGCAAAAATTCTTCAACCCCTCAATGACCTAATACAAGGAGGGAAAAAGGGCAACGCGCCCATCGAGTGGTCGGAGCAGTCCGGAGCTAGCTTCCGCGAGTCGAAACGCGCCCTCGCTAACGTCACGATGTTAGCGCATCCGATACCTGACGCGCCCGTTAGTCTCGCGGTAGACGCATCCGACTATGCATTAGGAGCGGTCCTGCAGCAACGCGTCAACGACGCGTTTCCTAGTTTGGCATTCTCTCCTCTCTTCCCTACCTCCTTTCCTTCCTTCCAAAATTTGAAAATAAAACCGGCGTTTACCGTGTATCCGAGAAATGTAATTTCGTGCATGCCGAACTCGCATTTCGCGGGGTTTATCACGACCTCGTGGTCGTTTAGGCGGTTGAATAATGTTCGCAAATGTTCGCGGTGTTGCTTGTCGTCTTCCGAAGCTATTAGAAAATCGCCGATGTACGCGTAGGCGAAATCGAGACCTCTCGTAATTTCGTCCACGAATCGCTGGCACGTTTGTACAGCGTTCCAAAGCCCGAACATCGTATTGACTGCTTCGAAAAATCCTAAGGGTGTTGTGATTGCGAGTTTTTCGACGTCTTCTGGCGCGATAGGAATTTGGTGGTAAGCGCGGATGAGGTCAATGTTTAAAAAACTGCGATTATCATGCAAGTGTTGCGCAAAGTCTTTGATGTGCGGCAGTGAATACCTGTCGGCTATAGTGCGGGCGTTCAACGCACGGTAGTTGCCGCAAGGTCCTAGGCCTCCGTCTCTCTTTGGTACGACATGCAGGGATGATGCCCATGAACTCTTCGATGGTCGTATCACTTTTTGCTCCATCATCATTTTAAACTCTAAGCGATAATGTTTTTGTCTGGAGTTCGTTTACTTTTAAGTCTAGTGAATCGAAACAGCGTTGACACTAAGTATAAGTATAAGCATAAGTACAGGTATAAATATAGTGCATGATGATCCAGATCCTCACTCTAATAGTGTTACATTACAATTGAAGGTGATAGGGAGGACGTTGATATATTTGCAACAAAGGACATTACCAAAAAAGATTCACCTCGGTGTGTAAATCTAGTTGAAATTTACAAGAGAAAAATCTACTCAGTAGCTCTTTATTCCTAGATCTTGTAATCCAAACAACATTTATATTCAGGGGCAAGATAATATGGACCTCCCCCCTTTTTTTACTTTATTAAACTGTATTTAATTACTTCAACAAAATCAAAACTTAGTTGCTAGATTTAATTTTGCTACACTGTCTTTCAAATTATTTTGCAAAACTTTTAAGTATTTCATTTTATCTAAGACCCCATCGATGAACATGAGCTTTCTCACATAATTATCTGTCATACACCCCCATACCATCACAGATCCACCATTATGTCTAATAGTTGGCTGTAAATTTATTACTTCTAATTCTGTATTTTGTTTTCGCCAAACTCTTTTACGTCCATCGTTACCAAAAATATATTTATTTTCATCAGAAAACTACTCTACTCATACTCTATCCCAATACAACTTATCCTTATTAAGAAATTCTGTAGCAAATTTCAAACGTAGAATTTTATTTTTCTTGCTAATGAATGGTTTTCTTCTTGCAATTGGCGTATGTAAATTATTGTTTCGTAACAATCGTCGACACAATTCTGGATGTACCTCTTCATCGAACTGTGTACGCACTATTTATACTAATTGCGGTCCAGAAATGAAAGGATTGTCGATTGTCGTTGGTAGAAACGTGGCGCCAGTCGCGGATACTGGTTTTAGTTTGGATCTCGGAGACTCTGTTAGCGACAAATGTTTTGGAATCGGTCCATTAGACAGTTCGAGTTATGTTGTGCAATAAAGCCTACTGTATTGTCGACATCAAGGACGTAAGAAGGAGGGCTCCGTTCAGCTCGAGCCGCGGAATGGTTTCAGATTTGAGCGGGACTACTTTTGATTTTGCGGTGAGAAGCTGTGTCCATACGCGGCCGTCAGAGTTGACGGTTCGGAGATAAACACAGGCTCCGTAGGCCTTCTCGCTGGCATCGCAGAAGCCATGCATTTCGATCTCTATTGCGGATTCAATTATTGCCTTGCGTTGGAACGTGATGTTGTTTAAGAGTGACAATTGGGAATAATACCTGTCCCATTTTGAATGTAAATCTGTAGAAAGAGACTCGTCCCAATCGACTTTGAATGCCCAGACTCGTTGAAGCAACATTTCTGCTCGAACGATCACTGGCGCGAGTAGTCCCAGAGGATCGTAGATTCTAACAATTACGGAGCTAATCGACCGCTTCGTGACGCCAGAAATGTTAGCTTTGGCTTCGACCGAGTAAAGGATTGAATCATCGGAGGAGTTCCAAAAAATCCCAAGTGTTTTTAAAGGTTGAGACACACCCAGTTGTAGGTTCTGGTTTGTATCATGTTCAGATAGACCGTTGATTATCTGAATCGCGTTTTTCGCAGTCGCAGGACGGGACCTCTTGGTGGATTAAGGTCGATTTGAACGACACACAACGAAGCAACTGTGGGCCCTGAGCTCAACAAAATATCGATCGGGGCTGGCAAATGGAATGCTGGATCAGCGAGCTGGATATTCTTGGGTATCGGGATTGCGGATCGATCTATGGGTTGATCGGGGATTGATGTCGAAACTCATGCAGTGATTAACAGATCGTTGGATAATGTGTTGGATGAAGTTGTGGTCAATGAGTCGGTCTCCCTTGTCGCGCCTGCCCGTCGTCGTCATTGTTTGCTCTGTCGTTAATGGAGCTTTCCTTATGCCAGGAGATGTCGTCGGAGGTGTCCGGTTGCGAGAAATGTTCCGATCCTTAATTCGAAAATCGGATCTATGTAAAAGCGTGTGATGGCGTTGCTCGCATATACGGCAAGATCCGGCGTTACAATGTTGAAGCTTATGTCCTATTATCAGGCAATTGGTACATGCTGATATTTCTTCGGCGGCTGTAATACGCTCTTCGACGGTTTTCGTCCTGAAGGTATTGCAGCTCCAAATTTTGTGTGGTCCACGGCATATTGGAGAGAGTGACGGCGATTGCGACGTGAAAAATGCACGGCCGCGTGTTTGGCATGTCGTTCTTGTAGGTGCTATGACCTGACAGCGATCGTTCAAAATCTTCAAAAAGTCTTTGAACGTAGGGAATGGTGTGGATTTTGTCTTGTCCTTCCATATTAAATCAGTTTCCCGATCTAATTTAGAGGTACATAGATACAACAGCAAGGCATCTGCGGTCGGTTGTCTGAGAGCTCCCAAGGCCTTGTAGTGTGATTCTAGCTTGGTTGTATAGGACTGCAAATCTTGATGTGCTGTCCGTGATAAGGAGGCCATGTCAATTATCTCCTGCAAATGTCTCTACGATTTTAGCTGGTCTGTTGTATCTTTGTTCCAATATTTCCCACGTGGCTGAGTAATTAAATGCCACGTTACTTAACGATGATATAGCGAGAGCAGCTTCATGCGTTAAACAAGAGCGGAGATACATTAATCGTTTGCAGTCGTCAATACGAGGGTTATCGTGAACTGTGGAGCGAAATTCATCCGCGAAACCTGGCCAATCTTCGTAGGCTCCCGAAAAGGTAGATAGTTGAATTCTCGGCAAATCGACGAAATCCGGCAATGAAATGTTCGATAAGTTTGTTGTAAGACTTCGGATTGTCGGCTCTGATTGCTTGTTTGTATTACTAATGATGGCAGACGCGTGTCCGGTAATAGCATCGAACATCTGTTGTAAGTAAACACGGTTCTGCTGTGTTTGACGCTCATTCCTATCATCTAATTCACATTGATTTTTTCTGAACGCTGTAAATTCTGCATCTAAGTCGTTTAAATTACATTGGATAGCATGTATCGATGTCCCTTCCTTATAATTATTGAGTAATGTGCGAAACGATTCTAATTCTTTCCTGAATCCTTCTCGCTTTCGTAGCAACTGTTTTATGCGTTCTTCCTAATTGGGAGCCATGAGGGGTTTCGATAATTTGAACGAACTTACATTGTAGTTTCGGTGCGGTCGGTTGCTGCTCGTTACTGTGCAGCAGGAGGTTGAGCGTGTGATTGGCGAGGAAGGTGTTCCTTCCCGAAGGTGACACTCGCGTTATTGTGAGATTGGAGTTGTTATGCTGATGATCGTCCAGATGTATAGTTTTGATGTATCCACGTGGCACTGAGTGGTCACTGACCAGCTCGAAGGACCAAATGTTTCGATCACTCGCGGAGAGAAGACATGAATTAAATTTTAAATTTTAAGCTTATACAAGCTTTAAGAGATAATGGCATTAATAAATTATTTCCTCTTCAAGCTAGTATGATATCTTGGCTATTGAAGTGTAATAAAGATAGGCAACAAAAATGGTGGTTAAGGGATACATTGTGTATCTGCTCCTACAGGTAGTGGTACGAATGTACAAGTCATTTATAGCAAATTGACATATTTACATTCTAGTTTTGATACTTTATTGTGTTTTGTTAATAAATAATGTTAAATTCTAATTACAATTAATGTTGTTAATGAATATTATTTCAAATCAGTTTTCTTTATTTAATTAAACATTGCATACAATGAATAGATTAAAGCTCTGTATTTAAAAAATTATTTTCTGTTCTGAAAAGAAATAATTTAAGAAATTATTTTCTCTTTAGGTAAAACTCTAGCGACTCCCATCCCAAGAGGACCGGCTGGCTGCGGTTTTAAGACCTTGACGCTGGCACGTCCAGAGCCCAGAACCGCCAAGCAGTCGGATAAGGGACCCGGACTGCCTTGCACGGCGGCTCCGGCGAAGAGGCGTGATGTGACATGGCCGCACACCGGGCCACGAGGGGATGTATCATTGTGCGCGGAGGGCTCGGTGTGTCGTCCGTAGCGGTTCCCGGGCCTCTCTCGATCGCATCAGGGACGGTCACTGTGGAGGTTTTAGCCGGTTGGAGTTCGGCACTACTGCGCCGCTTTCCCCAGAAGCGGCCTAGCTTCCGTGCGGATTTCCTCCTCGTAAAAAAAAAGAGGTAAAACTCTAGCGTATGTTCTACCAAATATTATCAATAGCGTATGTCCAAATATTAATTATTCTTTAATTGATCAGCTAATCTTCATCACGCACCTGGAACTCACAACTGAAAGTCTTCGTCATCCTGACCATCGATCTGGAAAAACCAAACTGACTTGAAAATGCACTTTTCCAGGTGCACACCAGTATTAGTGCGAGGTCCTGATGAAGCCAACTGCAATGCTAGCGAAACATTGGAATCCT
Organism: Bombus lapidarius; assembly: GCA_936014575.1. Lineage (NCBI taxonomy): Eukaryota > Metazoa > Arthropoda > Insecta > Hymenoptera > Apidae > Bombus > Bombus lapidarius. Next base: position 24,419 of record CAKXZU010000077.1, read on the forward strand.
TCTACTTCCAGACTCTTTCACAGATGCCTCCAACAATGTTGAACGAAGCAGCATTAAATTCAACAATACCAATTGTAACGATGCCGATTGTACGACAATCTTATAACAGTAAAGTAAGAAATATAGAAACCTCATTTTTCCTACTTTGGTAACTCATCGATAGTTGCGTCATCGTTGATCCAGATCATAGGTGACACTCTTCTCAGGAGGCTGCACAGGGCAACCGCCATCAGAATCGTCAGAGGGTACCGAACGGTGTCTCACGCGTCGGCGACCGTACTGGCCGCGTCTCCCCTGTGGGAGTTTCGGGCGTTGGTGCTGAAGAGAAGATACGCCAGCATGAGAATGTGGGACCCGAGAAGGGACTCGGCCGAGGAGACAGCCCCAGACGACCTACGAACAGCCGAGGAGGACGCGTGGAACCAGTGGCGATCCCACCTGATCAACGAGAGCGGCGAACACAGAGGCGCGGAGGCGGTCCTCCCAAATTGGGAGACATGGAGAATCCGCCGCGGCCTCCCGCTCACCTACAGGATGACCTAGATGCTCACAGGACACAGCGTGTTCGGCATGGACGGCGTGTACCTGATGAAAATCGGACGGGAGACGACGGACATTTGTAACCACGGCATGGAGGGCAGGGACACGGTGGCGCGTCATAGGAGAGAGACTGACCTCCTCGGCGATTATAGAAGCGATGATGAGCGGGCCACAGGAATATGAGGCTGTCCGCCTCTTCTGCGAGCGTGTTATGCTCGCAAAGGAGCGAGCAGAAAGGGAGAGAAAGAGAAATTCCCACCCTTGTAGGATAACGCAATGGAGGGGGATGGCGGTCAGGCGGCCTAGAGCCGCTTCATCGCCGCTCTAACGGACCGCGACCAGAAGGAGGGATGGCGCTAGAGGCAATGCCCCCCCCCCCTAGCGCCAAATTCAACAGGCTGGGAATCTTTAGGACTGGCTCGAACGAGAGGATGCGGGAGGGGGATGCAACAAAAAGATAATTCATAAGAGGTTCCTGTTTTTTAGTTTTGAGTCAAGATCGTGTCTAAATATGTTCAATTTACTTTTGCCTGCAAAAGTTATCTTATCTCAAAAGTTTCACTGTATAATATTATTTATACATATAATATTTCGGAAATCCTCCAATCTCTTCGTAATATCTTCTCTGAGCTGTTTGATCGTCATATTTTTGACTTCGCAAAGAATTACATACAATACTTGCGAATGTAATATTTTTCAAACGATTTGTAATGTTTTCGAATTGTTCTTAATTAATTAAACAAAACTACAATTACGTTCATTGATTTTGTATCGTTTTATGACATGTCTCTATTAATGCTTCCTTATATCTCTGTCTTTCTATAATATGCGATATTTTAGACGAATCTTGATCTTTTGTTATTAAATGTGTAAATACATCAAAGAAACTATATTTTCTACACTTGTTACAAATACTTACACTTATTGACTACTTTGAGTAGCACTGGAAGCGTTAATTTATGCGATATATATTGTTAGCCAACAATAATCGTTACGACGAATTGAATATTAAAGATGCTATTCAGTTAATGAGTGACATAGAGTCATTGTTGATCCCATCAAGACGGTAATACGTAACGACTTTGCAATACGTTGCGCGTCAAGCCAACGACGAGCGGCTGATTATTTAGATGGAATAGAGCTGCTAGAAAACGGAGATGGCAGTGAGTTGATCGAATCTGAAGATAATTACGGGTTGATGACATGCGGGCCGCACACGATAAGAGTTTCTCCGAGGCATGTCTCAGCCATGAACTTCATGAATGAGGCAGAACCTCAGTATCTGTTCTACCTTCGAAGTGAAATGGCATTATGAAACGAGGTCTCGTGCAAGGCAAGGCGATTCTCACGAGTCCTTTTTATAACGAGTAGTATGGACAGCTTCGAAGCAACGAGATATCATCGCTGTGCGAAAGAAGTTGCAATTGTTTAGGTACAACGATAGGTATGTGTATTAAAAAGCAAAAAACATCACGTAAAACAGGGAAACGGTCTAAAGAATCGGCTGATTGTCGGAAATATAGATTCGGAATTTGGTCTTTATGCCTTCAAATGTAGGAAATTTCTAATATACTGAAATCTTACTGAAAAGCAAGTTTCCTTCGCAACTCATTTCTACTTGTACGCGTTTTTATCGCGGTACAAATTCCATATGTTTATATACGTGACTATGTAAGTGTGATATATTTTATCTGGCCTTAAGGCCATTTTTGATCTCCCATCTTCGACGGGACATGGTGACAGTGCTTGGTTTATATCATCAGTCTTCACCGTCATACCCGGGGCAAATATTATCCCTGTCCCTGTGATCTGATTCCGGCCAGTTGAGTAAGTCGCACAACACAGCCGCACATTTCGAAAAGTTTGAATAATAATAAAACAGAACAAAGTGAATAAAATTTTCGACAACTCATGAACAAGTCAGAGAGATGGAAGGTAGGGTAACGATAGTATGGGTTTTGTAGAGTAATGATGCAGAATGACGAGTACAACTCATTCATTTTTATGATCTTGAAGCACATTATTATGGACAAGATCCTGAATAACTTTTCCCTATTTTATGTTTAGTATTGTGTGTATTATATAACAATTCGTTTTAAATAGGCCTTTGTTTTTCAATGAAAGCAGCTACACATAATTATTACATTTTTGACCAGGTGAAGATCAGAACAAAGTCCTACATTTAAAATATCAGTTGATTCGTTAAAAATTATTATTTGGTTATTTAGTAGAGATACTTGTATGTGAGTATCAGTGTATGGAAGTGTGCGTGTGCGTGGCGTCTCAGAAACAAATGAATGTAAACAGTTCAGTCAGTTAACAGTCGGGTATGGAAGAAAGTGCTGAGACGCGTGCAAGTGTGTATCGATGAATATCTTAGAAATCGTCCATAAAATAAATATATAATTATTTTGATATTAATTCCAAGTGTAAATTTAATGTTCCTATAACATTATTTCGGTTAATAAGATCCACAATTCTCAACATTACTATTGCTACCTATTTGTGATATATCATACGACATGATATGATACGATGTTATGTACGTGATATGTTGTATTCTGTCCATTTTTTGTGTCAGCGCACCGTATGTTCTGCCGTGTCGAGCCACCGCTTAGCCAGAGTAACTTTTACAATCGTTGTTCAAGGTCAAACAACCGAACTCGAACCGAAAATACCTGCTACAACCTCTGGACAAGACGGAAACCAAACCAGCCCTTGAATCTCTCCTATTTTTTCCTACCCCAAGGACTTGCACAAAAACTCCTTCTCACATTCATTAAGCATCTCTCTACGTGACAAGCCAATTTTCTTTTTTTAAAGACTCTTCGTCAACCATACTGATATATACTAATATATATACAATAAATAATATGTATATTTATATGTAATATATGTCGAGTTGTCATTGAGGTTAGGGGCGTTTAACGAATCTTCATTTGGATTAGCCATTGTTGTTATACAAAATAGATGATAGTTAATGGTAAATATATGATTATTACATAATTTGACAAGTAACCGTGGCGATTAGCTACTCGAGATGCTAATGACAATAATCTTAGGTTCAATAACGAATACACGGTCAACGGGATAGCAAGTGCGTTTTCTTCCAATGTCTAAGTCGAACTGAATTTACTTATCCGCAGTTCTTCGTCATACCTCTGTTTGGTAAAAACGTCCATCCTGTGACCGTGGCTACGTTTAGCGAACAGATGTGTCACTTCGTGTCCAAGCCTACTGTTATAAATCTCGATCAAACTTAATCGGATTAAATCATAAACAACTACTTCTATATTTTATTATTTAAGTACAGCTATAATAAAAGGTCTAGACTAAAGTATTGGGGATTTTCCCAAAAATTCCAAAGGAAAGGTCCTGATGTTCATTTCAATTAAATATGCAAACACATTAGTCATATGATATACACGATACATCATTTATATCTGTCGCATGAATCAACATACCTATGACCGAATGTTAATATAAGTGCACATATACATATAAATTTTATAACAAATCGAAATCGTATTATGTTGGTCACGCGTAATGGTACTATCAATAGTAATGTTATAAATCTAACAAATCTAATTTTGTAATTACTATTGAAAAAATATAAAATATTGTCGTTACTTTGATATTTAAAACTATGTGCGTGTAGTAAACCAACGCATTCTTTACGCTAGTTTTAAATAAAGCGTACTGTTTAAATTAAAGCGAAATATGAAAAATATACAATATTATTTAATTTCGGATTTTTGAATATTAATAATGTAATTTTTTTAATTTTTTAAGTAAGTATAATTTATGGGTAACTATAAATCTTTTCAATACTATTGCGATCTATATGCTTATATTATAATAATTATTTCAATAATGTTATAGCACACCAGTCACACTATGTACTATTCTCATATATATGTATATTTTACCATCCAAGTTATATGTATATTTAGAATAACTATTAAATTATAGTAAATATAAAAAATGTAGGAACGTTTTTTATGTAAAATATAGTAATATGAAGGAAACATATTTCATTCAGAAGTTTTAAAGCTATTCCAGATTACTTTCATGTCTCTTTGTATTTTTTAGAAAGAATATCACATTTTTGTTTTAAAATAATACATAATCAAAGAAAAAGAAGAATAATTCAAAATATTATTTTGAAATTAATTAGTAGTTCTCCTTAATGCCCAATAGTAGTATATCTTATCGCTTACCTTGCGATATTACAAAAGGATTTACAAATTTTTGCATATTACTAGTTACACAATTATTACATGCAACCTTATTAATTCGCTCAACTCAACTTACTAATATTTCATAATTTTAAACATCATACTAATATATATGTTACATAATAATTAGTATACTATATTAGTATAATATGTAGTATATTGGTATATACTGCACATATTATATAATATGTAGCATGTAGTAACTTTGTATGAAATTTTGTGAAAATCAATCCTGTTTTTTCGTAAATTACTAGATTTCAAGTACTTTCTTCCTTCGTGTAATTGTTGTACTTCAGTTATATCTCTGATAACATTTGTTCATTGCAGTGTATCTATTCATTCAAATTTATTGTTCGTTTTTATATGATATTCTATTATTCTTAGACAACAAACTCAAGTCACTTTATCATACAGTCAACTAGATATATAGCAGATTCTGTTATTATTATCTTATAGAAAATAACTACAGAAATATAATATAATGAGCTGGAGGATACAGCAGATCATTTTTTTTATCCTTATGTTCCACGAGATAACTTTACATATATGTATGCATTCCTTTCTTTACTATTTTTATCAATAATAAAGTTAGTAATAGTATTTTTGTTAATATTTGCCTTTAGTTATATAAATACATATATATATGCACATACAGCTGAAGCCATCGTGGCACTGAATTTATAAAAGTGATAAATACTCTACTTGAAATATTTTCCCGTTCTTCTAAAAGAGCTATCTTTAAATCAGTTCTTAATTTAGACCAAATGCAAGATCACGATCCAAAACATAATGTTACTAATATGCAAATATGAATTTCCTATATGTCCAGAAATACTTAAAAACACAGAAAATATATGAGATCACTTGAAACACAAAATATGTAGTTACCTAGAAACGATTTAAAGAGATCACTTTTATAAAAATATTTCAAGCGGATTATTCATTAATTTGATAAATTCAATAACACAAAGGTTTCAAGCCATGATAAAATCAAAAGGGAATCCCAATAAGCATTAAGATAATTAAAACTAGTGATTTGTTCTTCTAGATATATGTAAGTCTTATTAATTTCTTTTTATTAAACTATAACTGTACAAATACTCATTATGCATTAATATTTTCACGGAGGATGGAGATATCCTTTTCTATCTTCTTTTTATGAAAATTATTCTGCAAACTTGTGAGAATATGCACATATCTTCCATTTGTTAAAATTTTATTAATAAACGATATCTTACAATATTTTTGTTAAAATTAATTGCTGTACAAATGTCTTTTTATTAGTTGCAAAAGATTATTGAGATGTTTAACAAAATTGATTAATAATTTTTTGTAGACAGTAACATGGTTAAAAATTATGTGATTTAACTTACAAAAACGATATTTATTTGAAATTTGTTAAATATAATCGTTTATCATATTACTATTACCTGCTGCTATATACATGTGTAATTTTTGTTGGTTATGTTACCTATATAAGCTACGTATGTAAGCTTGTAACAAATTTGAAATTACAAATTACTTTCAATTACGTTCTTGAGAAGTAGTTTGGCTACTTTAAGCAGACGATTTTAATATTAGTAATATGTAATTTTAATATATATTCCAATCATATTTTTGAAATTAATTGTTTCTAAACATTATATAAATGTACACATGTAATAATGATTAAATATTATTAAGTTTATTCTTACACATAGTAAATACACATAGTTAAAGTTTAATGAAATACAACTTTAAAATAATATTTTTTTAAATTTGCCTTTTTGAAGATGTATATGTATTTACTTATATACGTATATGCATAAGTAAATAAATATCTATTTAAATAATACCACAAGATGATCGTGATCGTGACAGCGTCCACATTCACAGCCATTTTTAAAGTCTACAGTCGCGTTAGTCATGTAGGTTAACATAGGTCACAGTCGTGTATACAACTGTGGAATAGGTGGTACACGTTAGAATATAACCTATAAAAGGTGTATAACACGTGAGTAAAATCGAAAACAAAATGAGTTTATTTGTCATAAACAGGTATGTCAAAATGTCAAAAAATATAATACATATGTCTTAATAAACTTAATCACTGAATAATAAATTTAGTCAATTAAACTATATAAATAAATATTCTACTATATTAATCGTATTCGAGTTTTTAGTTCTTCCCATAGAATATTATTACATATACTACATATACTATTTGTTGATAGATATGAGGGTGAAAAAGAAGAAACGAAAAATGAAAGGAATCATTTGTCTGAATTATTAAAAAGAATAGAAGAACGTAAAGTAGAAAGACTAACTAATCATCAAATACAGGAAAGTAGTTCTCAAAATGCACAAGAATCGAATTATAAAAAGGAAAAGGAAAAAGCAGAAAATCTTAATAAATGTTCAATAGAGAATATTAATTTGAATGAAAATAGTATATCAAGTGACATTAAAAGAAAGGCAGAAATACGTGTTTCAGAGCATAGAAAGAATAAAAAGAAGAGGAAATGTAGGGAAGGAAGTTCTAATGAAACAAATAAAACTGCAGATAAAACATTGCAAAGTGAAAATACAGATAATCAGGATAATGAAATACCTAATAAATCATCAGATCCAAATGAAACAGAAGAGAAAATATCAGGACACAATAGGGATTTCATAATCCTGGGAGTAAAAAATAAGCGAAGGAAGCGTGAAGTTAAGAGAATTCTACCAGAATGGTTGGCTAATCCAGAAGTCATATCTATTGATTTAAATAGTGGTCCAACCTTAGAAGACATGAATTCAATCTTAGATTCTAAGCTTATTGAAGCTTTAAGAGATAATGGAATTAATAAATTATTTCCTGTTCAAGCTAGTATGGTATCTTGGCTACTGAAGTGTAATAAAGATAGGCAACAAAAATGGTGGTTAAGGGATACATGTGTATCTGCTCCTACAGGCAGTGGTACGAATGTACAAGTCATTTATAGCAAATTGAAATATTTACATTCTAGTTTTGATACTTTATTGTGTTTTGTTAATAAATAATGTTAAATTCTAATTACAATTAATGTTGTTAATGAATATTATTTCAAATCAGTTTTCTTTATTTAATTAAACATTGCATACGATGAATAGATTAAAGCTCTGTATTTAAAAAATTATTTTCTGTTCTGAAAAGAAATAATTTAAGAAATTATTTTCTCTATAGGTAAAACTCTAGCGTATGTTTTACCAATTACACAAATATTACAATTTCGTATAGTTCCAAAGGTGCGTTGTTTAATTGTTGCACCCGTACATGAAGTAGCCATGCAAATTCATAAAGTGATGGTTACGTATACTTCACATACCAATTTAAGAATTGGTTTACTTTGTGGCGCATCAACATTTGATGTAGAACAAAGAAATATTCAAAAAGAGAGTATGTGTTTATAAATTTTAAAAAGAAGGTTTTATTTATATTATTTATAAAATACAAAATATTCTCTATAATTTTTATATTTTTCTAGTGGATATAGTGGTTGCTACGCCTGGACGATTAATAGACCACATATTAAAAACTCCAGGATTTTCATTAGACGATATCAGATTTCTTGTAATCGATGAAGCAGATACAGCTGCTGACTGGTTGGAGTATCTTCCCGAGCCTCATTATCAAACACCACGATTAACACTTTCCAACTTACGTTCTAGGTTAGAGTTTGGTTACAATTTTTTATATAATAATCATTTACCAAGATCATATGTATTAATATAAAGTTATATTATCTGATATTAAATTTATAGTAATGTATTCATTTTTAAATAGTAAAATTCCAGCTCAAAAATTATTATTCAGTGCAACGTTATCACAAGATCCTGAAAAACTTAATCGGCTTGGACTCTTTCACCCAATATTATTTACGTCTGTTTCGGTGACAGGCAAGGACGATGATGTAAATTTAGATAAAGAAGGGGTTAATTTTATAGGACGTTATACAAGCCCAGAAGAATTAACAGAAGAAGCAATAGAATGTGAAGCAGAATATAAACCAGTAGCTTTATATCAGTTAATAATCAGGAATGGTATCACTTCTAAAGCATTAGTATTTACAAATTCTGGAGGAACTGCTCATAGATTAACTATTTTACTCCAATCACTCTTATCTAAAAAGAATATAGTAGTTGGAGAACTTTCTGCACAACTTGTATCAAAAGAACGTGAGGATATACTTGCGAAATTTACAAGTGGAAAAATTCAAATGTACGTTTTGTTTATAATTTCGTCGAAGATTAAGATCAATATTTTCTAAAAATTGTGATATAATTTTATTATACTTTCAGACTCGTATGTTCAGATGCATTAGCAAGAGGTGTAGATATTCCAAATGTACAATTAGTCATATCTTATGATCTTCCTAAACATATTAACGGTTATATTCACAGAGCAGGAAGAACAGGACGTGCAGGTAAATCCGGTACTGCTATATCTATTCTGACACCCAAACAAGTTAAAATATTTAAGCATATGTTGAATAATGCTCATAAAGTAATACCACATGTTGAAAAAATCGAACTAAGTACTATTATAAATGAAATCGATTATTTGAGTCATATTGATAAATTAAAACATGCTCTTGAAATAGAGAAACAGAATAACTTATTGCGTGTGAAAGCTGTTAAACGAAGTTATCCAGTAACTGTAAAATAAAAGTCATTACTTTTTGTACAAATATTGTGAAATAAAATATAATTTAACTGAAAATGTTTACTTATAACTGAAAAAATTTGTTGTCTAATAAATCAGAACCTTTTTCGAACCTATAGAATCCACTGAGTGATCCTTGTAAAGTATCCTATCCCAAACACGAGTCCGAATACAGAATTGCTCTAATATCTCTAGTTTTAAATAACGAGAATTTTTATAAAAACACGCAATTTGGTTGATGGCCAATATTTAAAAGTGCGCCAAACGTTAGCAGATTGATTTAGTTTTAAATAGAGATAATTTTTCTGATATCGATATAAAAAATTGTTAAATGCTATAGTTCCAAGTGATTGTAAATTATCGTCGAAGCTTAAAAAGAGTTCATGTGCGCAATTTCTATGCATTATTTTTGTGAAAAGTTCTTTGTCTAAGACGAATTTTTTTACTGCTTTCAATTCTATAGACATTTCTGGAGAAGGAAGCGCTCAGAAAAAATGTTGGAACTGTTTTTAATTCGTACAGGTCGAAGAAAATATGCTGAGATGGTATGTATGATATTTCGTCACCATGCTACTATTGCTCGTGTTTCTCATATCATCGCGTTTGGAGCTACTTTCTTCGGAAAAATCTCATTGGTTCATTTTCTGCTCGAAAACGTAGTGATAACTTTTCTTACGCTAGGTTATTGCAAATTCTTGATCCCAAGCTCAGATACGGGGAACATTATACTATATATTATTATATAATATATAGATTATTAAAAATTACTTACATATAACTACGGCACTGAGAAATTGAAGTTGGCGAGTGATCGGTATGGTGGCAAAACATTATATGTAAGTATGCTTACTCGTATATACGTACATGCCCGGCGGATATTTTTCTGATCTGTCTAAATTAAAAACTTTCTTTCTTTTGTAGAAATGTTTACAGAATCTGAAAATACGTAACGAATTTGTGCCAAATGAAGAAGTTAAAACGTAATAATTTCTTATATCGACTATTTCTATATACCAATCCATCCAGGCAAATTGGTTCTATCATTCGAGGCTGAATTGAATCTTTTTGCGTTATTACTTTTCATCTAACACAATTATTTTGATCGAAACAATATGATTTTACGAGAAGTCGTATTCGATAATTGAAGATGATAGTGCAATATTGCTTTCGGGTTGTTACATGGCGAGTCAAGATTTATGCCAAACAATATTATTAATTAAATACTGAACAATGAGTATACGCAAATAGGGTACAAGACAACTCATAAAGTAACATCGATAATAACATTTTATTGTCTGAAGTTAATATTATCGTACACTCGTATGCTCGTACGCTCGTAATGCTCGTTCTCTATCGCAATTTGTCCTATTGATAGTTGTCACGTTATTCAATTGTATATTAATTACCATTTTTAATTATCATTATTATTGTTGCATTGATAAAGGCAAGTTATTCATATTTTTAATTTATAAAAGATAAATGACCATTTATTGATTAACGACACAGACGTATAGTACACTGCTGGAAAGAAATCTCGCGGAACGGCACAAGGGCAAGGGAGGTTGCTCTCTATCGCTCACCTTCGCGCGTTGTTATATTGTTTTGTTTGCATATGCGACTCAGCCAACACGCATGCTTATCTCTAAGATTGTGTCGAGCCTGTCAGAAATAATCGGAATAACCCGAATATATCGGACCTGTATTCCTGCCGCGAGACTTCCTTCTATTTAGCAGCGCATATATTATTATTATTGCTGTGTATAACTTTATAACCTCAGACCTTTGTAACCTCAGTCGGTTACATTTTATATACAATGGAAACGAACAGATTAGTAACTGAAATCTATAAAAGATGCACAAAAAGTGAGAGAGAGGGAGCTCTAATCATCTTTTCAGTTTCAAATTTCCGTCAACAATGTCATATTTGCTTTCATGTTATGTACATTACATGTTACATATTGTTATATGTGCTTTTATAACTATATGTACATACACAAAACATGGTCCTATATGATTCATATGTATCGTTGCCGTGTACATGTATGTATATTATACTTAACGTCGATAAATTCACCACACTTATATGATACCATTATGATAAAAGGTATTTGACGCGCACTTCCTTGCATATATACCTATCTATATAGGGAATGCACTAAGCAATTTGGTAATTATATAGGAAAGCTATCAATGTAAAAGTATCAATGAGCTCGAAATATGTTGCCAAGGTCAATATTCTGAACACTTTCTCTTGTATTGTGCATGTAACCGCCGCTCGGTCTTTGTTCCCAAGATACAGGCAAAAATATTTTCGACGCTGAATATCGTATTTTTAAAATTGCGTTAGTATTGGATTAAGTTTAGGCTATGCATATATGGCCTTAGTTTGCGAGATTTTCGAAAATTCCGATTCCTACATGCTCGTCTGGTCGGAATTAAATTTACCTATTTTATATTCTTATTTATATTAAAAATGATTATCAACCATGAATTGGCTTTAGATTGAACTACATATAAAAATACGACCATCGTAAAGTTAAATTTAAGCAAACCTTTTTATAAATATCTTGGAAATTGAAATAATATAGTAATGATAAAATATCTTGGAAATGAAAGCTGAGTGCCGGTTACGTGAATAAAAAAAAGTTATTCAGAATGGCGACCTTGACAACGTATTTCATGCTCATTGTAATCGGTGAGGTATGCTCTTTCTTACGGATATAATTAACCTATTTTTACATCTTTCAGTGGGTCCGAAAAGATTGATACAGAAAAAGCAAATGATATCGTACAGAACTGGAAAAGTGGAAGATTATTATACTGATAACAGATGATAAATGGTCAAACAATAAAAGATTATTGTTTTCTATATAACGTTTATATTATATCCCAGAAGGTTTTTAAGTTTTAGTTTCAATCATATGAAACTTCACTATACTATACTTATTGTCGTGCATTTCATTTCGTAAACTGCTACGTATTATAATTTCCTTTAACTAATGAACTTTTTTACTAAACGACTGAAATAAATTTATAATTAAGTCTATGTACATATATCTACAAATCAGTTTTTAAGAATAAAACGCGTAATCCTCTCCAGTAAATTTTCAAAAAAAGGACAAGTTAAAAATAATAATTTTCTAATAATAGTATCTAATCAAAGTTTTAATAATTGTTTAAAGTTTCTTCTTTAAAGTTCAATGTTACGAACAGCATTAAAAAATATCGTCTTTTAACGTATCATTAAATCTTCGAATTAGGCGAATAGCATGTAACGTTCAATGATGCTTTCGCTATATAAATATAAGCGTAAGATGCATAATGCATGACTAATACCGGATGGATTAAAAGTGAAAATTTAAAAAGTAAATTGATACGTATAATATTTGTATTCATATCTATACGTGTAATTACAATATACTGGAAAGGATTATTTGTTTTAAAATGAAGAACATTTCACAAGATGACACCGTAGATAACGTATAAAAAGTATAACATAGATTTGAGATATTTTCATTCAAAGAGTTATTTTATACGCAGTTTGGTACATATATTATACATTATGCAACTAAGCTTGAAACCTCTTATGCTTATTTTCACTGATATATTTTTATATGTAAATTTTGTTCAATTAATCTGTTAAGGTTTATGAAAAAAATAGGTATAGTAAAAAAGAAATTAGAGGTAGTGAATATTATATTTGATTCCTTTGTTAGAAAAGAAAAACAAAAATGAAGCTTCGATCTTTTCGGGATAGTATTTCTGGTGAAAAATATTTTCTACATTTAAACTTGTTATATTCATATATAAATTACACATATTGCTTTTAATGTATATAAATAATTTTCATAATAGGTGCATATTATTTATGGTTTAAACATAATCTTACATAACTTTTAAAATAATTGCATATTTACAATATTTTCTAAGAACTTTAAAACGTTTGTTCTTTTAAGAATATTAGAGAACATTATTGATAAGATGAAATTATACGTATAAGTAAAATCGTAGTACCAATTCCTTTAATTATTATTACCGTATAAGATACAGTAATAATTAACTCGATGATTATACTTAATATCGTTATTTTTATTAGTACTATTATTTACTAGAATATATTTTCGCTCGAGCATTTTCCAAGAGCGTGGCTAACCTACTTATTTCTATATTCCGTTTTGCACCTTCTTGCCTGGCTTCTGCTAGTTCCATGTCCAATTGCTTCCGTTCGATACTCGCCGTCTCCACCGAGGATTCCAAAAGTTGTACACGTTTCGTTAATCGCTCTGTTTCCGCAGCCGTGACCTCTGAAGCTGCTCGAAGGCTCTTCACTTCAGATGTTAGTTCCTCTTGTTTCTGTAGCAATGATTCTCGTTCCTCTTGTGCATCTTTTAGAATTTTTTTTTTTATTTATTTATTGTTTATTTTACAATTTGTCCATTAGGACATTTGGTAAAATGTTATAGTTTAATATTGGATAAATATAGCATGTGGATGGTTACCCCCAGCGGGACTCCATCTTCCAGGTTGTTTATTGTTGTATTATGAGGTCTGCAGGGTGCTTCTTCTTCAGTCTTCTTTCTATTATTGTTTTATTCGTTTCAGCAACCAGCTGGTTTGGGTGTGTTTCAAGTCTTTCTTTATACTTTTTTGCATATCTGGCGATTTTCTCTTTAACTGTTGAAATTTTTAAATCTTTTCGTATGTCTTCATTTCTGACGTACCATGGAGCGTTAACTATTGTTCTTAAGACTTTTGCCTGCTCTGTTTCTATTTTATTTATGTGACTCATTGCTGCCATCCCCCATAGTGGAACTCCGTATGTCCAGATTGGTTTGATTATTGTTTTGTATATATATAATTTATTCATTAGGCTTAATTTAGATTTTCTATTGATTAACCAGTACATCTGCTTCCTTTTTTCACGTATTCTGCTTGTTATTGATTTTATGTGATGCTTCCATGTAAGGCGTGTGTCTAATTGTATTCCTAGATATTTGACATACTTTGTTTGCGCTATGTGGGCGCCATTTAGTTGGATGTCTGGTGTTTTTCCTTTTCTAAGCGTAAATGTTATGTGATTGCACTTACTGGTGTTCACTTTTATTTGTTTACTTTGCAGCCACTTTTCTATTTTTGTAATGTGTTCTTGTAATAGTGCGGCAGCCGTTTCTGGATTTGCGTGCCTCACTAGTAAGACCGTATCGTCCGCGAACGTTAGAGTTTTGCTGTTGACAGTTGTTGGTATGTCTGCTGTATAGAGTGTGTATAATATTGGTCCTAGGACGCTTCCTTGCGGTACTCCTGCCTTGATATCCTTAATTTCAGAATATGCGTCATTTATTTTTACTACAAAGATTCTATTGTTTAAGTAAGATTTAAGTAATTTGTAGATTTGTTCTGGAAATTGCTTTTTGACAGTTTGAAGAAGTTTTTCATGGTTAACTTTGTCAAATGCTTTTTCGATGTCAATAAATAGTGCCGTGCAATATTGTTTTGTTTCCAATGCCTGCAAAATTTCATTGACCAGTCTATGCATTTGTTCTATTGTGGAGTGTTTATTCCTGAATCCAAATTGATGGTCCGGTATTAGTTTTTCTTTTTCTATTGTTGGTTTTAGGCGGTTATATATTATTTTTTCAAGTAGTTTGGAAAACGCAGGTAGCAATGATATTGGCCTGTAAGATGCAGTTAAATGTGGGTTTTTGTTTGGTTTGGGTAACATTACGATCTGTGCTATTTTCCATAGCGCAGGAAAATACTGTATTCTTAGAATTGCATTGAATATTATCGTTGTTAGTATTATTGCCTTTGGGGGGAGATTTTTTAGGATTTTTCCATTGATCAAGTCAAATCCTGGTGCTTTACTTGTCTTTGTTGTCCTTATTAAGTTTGTAACTTCTTGCGCTGTTGTGCTGAGTATGGTGCAGCGTTTGTCAATTGTGTTGTTGGCATTTTCCACTTCTTCATGTGTTTGCCCTCCGGCAATGCTGTTATTAATTTCCCACGGTGAAAATGTATTTTGCAAGTGCTTCGAAAATTCTTTTGCCTGCTCTTCGTTACTTCTGGCCCATGAGTTGTCCATTTTTTTGATTGCTGGGATTGATTTTATTGTTTTCTTCGCTTTGTTGGTGACTTTCCATAGGGAGTAGTTGGTATTCTCATGCGCGGATAGTGATTCGATGAATTTTGAGAATTCGCTATTGTGAAGTTCCCTTATTTTATTCTTTAATTCCTTTGTAAGTTTATTTAAGTTTTTCTTGTTTTCTCGTGTTCTCTGTTTTTGCCATTTTGATTTCGCTTTCTTTTTCCCCTAATTTTATCTAGGATGTCCTGCGGAATAATTTTTGTTTGCCTGCTATTTAACTTATAAGTGGTGGTTGCCCACGCTGCTTCCTGTATTATTTCTGTTAGAGTTGCTACTGCCTGCTCAATGTGTTCAGGTGTTTTCAATGGGATATTGCAATTGATTTTGTTTTCGATTAGCTCTTTAAAAATTTTCCAATTGGTGGTTTTATTGCAAAGCGACTCTGACTTGTTATAAAGTAGTGGTTTGCCTGTATATTCTAATATAATTGGTGTGTGGTCGGAGTTAAGCTCAAGGCTGGTTGTTATTTTTAATTTACTTACATTTAATCCTTTTGTTATTGCAAAATCCAACAGGTCAGGTGTTTTATTGAGGTCTGTCGGCCAGTACGTTGGTCTTCCTGTAGATAGCACGTTGAGGTTGCTATTTCTAATATATTTTTCTAGTGTTCTGCCTCTCGGTGTGTTAATTCTCGAGCCCCATAACGTGTGCTTTGCATTAAAGTCTCCTGCTGCGATATATTTGTCGCCTATGGATTGGAAGTACTCTTGCCATTTTTTAAGCGTCATTTTGTGTCTCGGTGGTGCATATACTGCTGATATCTGAAAGTAATTGTCATTGGTTTGTATTGTGACAGTGGTTGCTTGTAAGTGTTCTTGATTCGTTTGACTATGTAGGTGATGCTTGATGTCATTTTTTATTATTACTGCAGTTCCTCCATGTGCTTTACCTGAGGGGTGTTTGGTGTCGTAGATGGTGTAGTACGGTATTTTCACGTAACTTTTTAGAGTGAAATGTGTTTCTGAGACCAGTAGTATATCAATATTATTATACAAGAATGTTTTAGTTTCGTGGGCTCGCTGTTGCAAGCCATTGGAGTTCCAGGCTGCTATTTTCAGCATGTTCCACTCTATTTTTTATTTAGCAAGTTTGTGAGTAGTTGTAACATAATTGTTGTTTGTTGTACTTGTTGCCTTAGTGTTGTGTTTAATTCACTTACCATTTTTCCTAGCATCTCTGTACTTTTAATGGATTGTGTTAGCATTTCTTTGATTTCTGAAACATCTTCGATATTTTTGCTTTGATTCTGATTGAGTGTTGCTTGGCTTATGTTTTGGGTTACTTGCGCATAGCTTCGGTAACCTTGATGATTAATGTTTCCGCTTATAATGTTTGTTTCGTTATGTGCTATCAATGTTGTATCATTCTCCGTTGTACCTTGTTGTGGTTTGTAGTTATTGGTTGATCTATTGCGAAGTGGTGGAAACAGTTTGCGTTGTAATTGTTTCCTAATTACACATCCTTTGTAGCTGGCTGGGTGGTTTCCATTGCAGTTATAGCACTTGGCTTCTTCTATTTTTCCTGTGTATGGGCAGTGTACTGTTAAATGATTTTCTGCACATTTAACACATGCCGGACTTCTGTTACAATAATTTTTTGTATGACCGTATTGTTGACACCGCATGCATTGCGGTATATCTTTCTTATAGCGTGGTGGTTCTACAGTTACTATTGTCTTTAGGATTTTTTTGATTTCGTAGATTTCCTTATTATTGTTTCTTGGTTCCAGTTCTATTAGGAATAGTGGTAATGGTTGTTTAGTATCATATCTTGTAATATTATTTATTGCTCTAGTTGGATGTCCAATTTTTGTTAGTTCATCACTTAGCTTTTTTATACTGATTTTCGGATGCAATCCTCTTATTACTATCTTGTAGCTTCTTTCCGTTTTTAACTGATACGTGTGGTATATAGCATTTTTTTCTTTTAATGCTTTTATCACATTTCTGTAAATATCAGGGGTGTTTGTTTGAATCTTTACTTGGTCTAATTTTATTTGTTTAATTATATAATTGTCATTTCCGACTATATTATTTAGTAATTCAATAAGTGGGTCGATTACTTGGGCCTCAACAAATATCGGTGGCGGTTTTGTAATATAACTTGAGTGGGTTGTGGCTTTGTTTGTCGGATCAACGTCTGTTTCTTCTGTTAATGAGCTGAAGGAATTTCTTAACGGTAATTCTTGCAGCCATCGCTGCTTTTCTGTAACTGGATTTCCTGCGGCACTTGTGCCTGGAATTATTTTACGCTTTTTGTTGTTTTTTTGTATCTTCCAGTTTTCATCCTGATAATGTTTTCCATTATCTTGACTGTACTCCTCCTGTCTTCGCTGCTCCTTCATTTCTTCTGTGTCCATATTTTGATTGCTATTAACTTGTTGTTGCTTTAGGGCTGGTAAATCTTCCGACCTATTTATGTAATATCTTTCTCCTTTAGTTGCAATTTTAATTGCTGGTATTTGTTGCTGCATTGTTAGGCTTCTCCTCGCTATCACTAATCATTAATTTTACTTAGCACTGAGATAATTCTCAAATCACTACTCCGGAGCACACGTCTGTTTACCTCGGTTGCCCGGGCAGAACTGATTTTATGTGAGTCACGGTTTTCGATATTTTAAAGTCTTTCGCGGCCTGAATCTTTTTGGGATTGGGTTTTACTCCTTCTTTTGTTACTACGTGTCCTAAATATTCCAACTCTGGTTTCAAAAATTCGCATTTACCCGGTTGTATCTTTAATCCTAAATTTTGTAATATTTCTAATACAATGGCTAGATGTCGGTTGTGCCCTTGGATGGTGCTTCCGAATATTATGATATCGTCCAAGTATACGAAACAGTTATTTCCTACTAATTTCTGTAGCGCCGTATCCATCATGCGTTTTTGAGTCCGAAGGGCATGCGATTATAGTGAAAATGACCTTGTGGGGTTGATAATGCAGTATATTTTTTAGATTTTTGTTCCATGGGTATCTGGTGAAATCCTGACGAGAGCTAGGGCTCTAGGGCTGAGAAAAATTTAGCTTTACCTAAGTGATCGAGTATTTCGTCCGAATTCGGTAAAGGATACGCGTCTTGATCTGTTTGCTCGTTTAATTTTCTAAAATCTATAACAATCCTCCATTTTTGTTTGCCTGATGCGTCTAATTTCTTTGGAACTATCCAAATTATATGGACTGTCCGATGGTTCTATGATTCGTTTGTCTAGCATGTCGTTAATTTGAGTCTCAATTTCTTTTTTATGACATTCGGGCGGTCTATAAGATTTGATGTTTATAGGTTTGTCTGTTTTGTGTATGATTGTATGTTCGGTTAAGTTAGTGCATGGTAGTGAGTCTGTTTCCACGTTAAAAGCGTCTAGGTAATTGATAAGGATTTTCTCAAGGGGTTCTCGAAGTTCTGGATCAATATGTTTCATACGTCTTACTTGTGCAAATTTATTAATTTATCTTAGTCTATCGGATTTTTCTATTTCGTTTGTAATATGACAGATTTGCTTACCAGTGTCGATACAGCATATTGTTGCGGACTTTCCTTCGACGTATTGCGTTGAAGTTAAAATTTCGCCTGGTCCTATCTCGTTATCGGTGTTCTGGAATGGTAATACTGTTGAGATATGTATAATTTTCTGTGCTGGACTAGGTTAAACGCGCAGTAAGAATACTTATATGCGAGTATCAGTGTGTGGGAGTATGTGTGTGTGCGGCTTCTCAAAAACAGATGGATGTAAACTGTCCAGTCGTTAGAAGCATCTGGAAGAGTCGTCAGTTAACAGTCGGGTAAAGAAGAAAGTGCTGAGACGCGTACAGATATGTATCGATAAATATAATAGAGATCGTCCATTAAATAAATGTATAACTATTAAAACATTAATTAAAAATGTAAATTTTGTGTTTCCATAACATTATTTCGGCTTCAAAGATCCAAAATTCTCAACAAATACAATCTCGTTTAAGGTCAGTTTATCGTTAGCGACGTTGTATCGGTACTTTGTAAGGAATGGGAGTCCGATTATTCAATCTTCGATTAGGGGAAAGTTGTCAGGAACTACGTGGAATTGGTGATTCTTTTTTAGCATGTTTAAATTACAAATTTTGTCGGTGGTCTGTTTGTCGTTTCCCATTAGGAAAGACTTTGGGCTGCAAGTTTGGACGTTCAGTGAAGCGTTTTCTTTTATTAGGTTTATTCCTGCGCCTGTATCAATGAGAAATCTGGCTCTTCTTCCGTCTTTTCGTAGCAATAAGATTGATAATAATTTTCCGGTGGTGGTACAGTTGACTCTTGGAATGTTTCCTCTGGATTCTCCGCTGTTTGGTATACTCGAGGTGGGATTTTTCCTTGGTGGTCTAATGGAAAATTTCGAGAGTAGCACATCTCGGCTGTGTGTCCGATTCGCGAGCGCCTGGTACATTTTAATTTCATTCGGTTATCTGACGGTTGGCTAAAACCTCGTGGTCGTAAATCGGTAGCACTTCGTTCAGGTACGGGTGGAGTGTTGTTAGATTGATTCTTTGACTGATTCTGACGGTTTGATTTGATTCTCGTAACCATTGTTCTTTGTTGGCTGCTAATTGTTGGGCGTAGTTCAGGTTTTTTGGGTCGCTAGCTACTACTATCTGTCCTATTTTGTGCCGTGAATCGAGTAAATACGTTTTTAATGCTTCGCATTCTTCGATGTTCATGGCTACGCGTCGTTCAACCGGCGTGCCGTTTTCGTTTTGGACTGCGTAATTTAGTTCGTTGAGTTGTTGTCGGAATCTAGAATCGAAAGATTGTACGGTTTCTGAAATTCCTTGTCTCAAATTTTTCAATTTATCTTTGCAATTGCTAACGGTGGTTGGGGCTGACACGTTTTGTCTTAAGCACGAATATAGGTCTTGAAATGAGTTAATCTTTAAATATCTTATATTCCTTTTAGTAGATAGTGCGTATGGCCTCTACTGGTTGGAGGCCTTGTTCTTCTTCGCAGTAGTTTCCTTGTCTAGTCGTTACGCGACTCATTCTTTGTCTTTGTGACGTGTTTGGTCCGTCGGTTTCGTCGTCTGTCATGTTATCGGCACCGGTTTCTAAGTGGGTGCTGATCTGTGCATGGTCGGTTTCAGTGTCGTGTTTCACTCCTACAGTTTCGGCAAGGTCACGTATTTCCTTAGCCCGGTTTCTATCACTAGTTTCCGTAAATTCTTTTATTCTGTTAATATTTTGCTCAGTGTTACTTCTAAAATTTCTGAACTCGAGAGTTAGACTTTGAAGTTGTTCGAGGATAGTAGCGATTAATTCGTTTTGTTTTGCCGTACTCATGTCAGTTGGATTCATCTTGATAGATATGATAGTTTCAGAAAAATCACTATCTTCAGAACGTATTTCGGGTTTACGGTTTCGATAATGTACGAAAGCCAGCTTACCGGGATTCTTTGTAGATCCTTCTTTTGATCGAGGAGGTGACCGTGGTCCTTCGCTGTAGAATCCGTAGAGTTCCCGTTAAAGTTTCCTCTCGATGCGATGAATGGATCCTGTGTCGGCGACACAAAAAAATCACTAAACCGATAGATCGCCGGTGATCTCGCATCGCAGTTCGAACGTTTCACGAATAAGGTGAAGGAATTGAACTTTGTATAAGATGATGGAATTTTTATTGTATAAATCCAACAGAGTGACGGTTCAAAGAATTATAACAGAATGAGGTTTCGAGCGCTAATTTTGGAGGGTTTTTTACAGTGAGGTTTTAGTCCCTTTGGAGGGGTTATCGTCGGATGTATATCAGAGGCGGTTATTCAGTCACTGTTTTGTTATTGTTTCGATAGCTATGGCATGCAGGATGTTTTCGTCTACTTGATTACTATTTCGGAGCGGAGTTATTAGTTAGTGTCGAATGGCGGTATTTGTGCTGTCGAGTGCCGCCACAATTGTTTTATAATATCATCATAATCCTATGGTTTGTATGAGAAATCCTTTTTTTCGTAATGCCCCGCCACCCATGTCTATGGAAATTGGACTTGCACTACGTTTCATAATCAGTCGCTACGCAATTTCTTTTATTAGCCAATTTTGAGTTGAACAAAGCATTGACATTTTTTAACATATTAAATACTAACTAGTTATAAATAAAAAGTTTAGACTAAATTAATCAGAAATTATGCGATATCTCATCTATTTACCAAAATGGTCTTTCACCGCTTTCAAAATAAACGGTTCGTATATTTTTGTACTTTTCTTGCAAGCCTGCTTCTCACGAATAAACACTAGTTATAATTTTTTCTTCTTCTGTCAGTGCTCCATTAATTTTAAGCAATTTTTCTTTTAAATGCGATGTTTGTAAACAGGCAGCTACAAAACTGATGGTATTATTTCGTAAATTATTCCCGTTTCCTCCACATTTTACAATATATCGTGTTCGAGCAAGTCGCTCACCTTTTACGAATTTCCGTCTAACGTGATTCGCACCGGCTTAATCGCAGATGCATTTCACACAAATTAACATTCTAATTAAAAAACGCTCTACTTCGAACAGCAATTTTTCCTCGCATTACATTTTCTAAATATTGTGGTACAGTACACGCCGCCATAGCATAAATCCCGCCCCTGCGTCACATCCGAATATTTTAGCACGATTCAGCTGACAATCATTGACTAATTGCATTAACTTGATGCATCCGGATATGTGCACAGTGTATTATTTAAATTTCCCATTTGAATTGTCCATCCTGCGCGACGTAAAACCATTGTTTTCTTATTCCGTGTTTCTATATTTCTACCAAGCTCCTGTACATCTCTCAAAACCTTTTGTCTCGCGAGGAGTGGAAAGTGCTTTACGCATACCCAGCAAGCAACCCCTACTGTCGGACTCGGCTAGCTGGCACGACCATGCTCCCTGAAATACCTGGTATGCTATTGTCACGTAGAATTCAGGGTTGAATGGTAAAAGAAGAGAATACTGACTGAGTCGTAACCCAACTACTACTATAAAGCTCCTTTATTACAAATTCACCACTTACAAGTGAGGTGTATATGTATGATGTAGTATGTGATATTAGAGTTGTTGCTGGCTGTAGATGTCGCTGCTGTTGGGGGTACTTGGAGTATTTTTCTTCCTATTTAATAATCGTGGAAGAAAAATCGGACTTCGGTCGCCGGGATTCGATCCCGGGATCCGAACGTTCGTAACCTAAGGCGCTAACCACTGCGCTACCGTCGTCCGTTTTTAGTTAGTGTCGAGTGGCGGTATTTGTGTTGTCGAGTGCCGCCACACAAGCAATATACAGACATTGAAACGGAGAAAGGGCTGCGCAAGAACTGCCCGAGCGGTCTGAAGTCTCGGCTTAAATATATTTTGGTTTGAGGATGTTGAGGGGTTTGGTGTAGGTTATGATGTGGAGAAGTGTCCAAAGGTCGGGTGTCGATGTTTTATCTACGATGTAGACTAAGATGTGTCATAGCTTCTGTGTAGGTTATGATGATAGGGTGGTGATGTGTCGAAAGGAGTCCGAAGTTCGGAGTCGATGTCCTATCTCTAATGTAGGTTGAGATGTGATTGATGTTACACCAGCGTGCGGATCTGGACCAACTCAAATTATTATTTTATACTTGTACTTTCACTTCTGTATTTAAAATATATTTTTCTACCTTATAATTTATCCACGCGTCTCTCTCTTTATACATCTAATAACCTCAACACACAATTTCTTAAAAAATTACACAGAAAGGTACTGGTCGGTCGTCATCGTTATCCGATCGTGATAAGCGAGCAATTTTGCGTGTAGCTTCCAACTCGCAGTTAACAACGAAGCAAATAACGAAAAAATCTAGTGTTAGTGCCAGTGTTTCAAGTGTTTGTCGAGTTCTACTATCCTGCAAAGATATCAAGGGGCTAAAATTGAGAAAGAAACCTTCGTTAACAACGAAACACAAAGTGGAACGTTTACGCTTTGCAAAAGAATGAATCCATTGGAAAGAGAAGTGAAGAGAGGTAGTATTTTCGGACGAAAAATATTCAACTTGGATGGTCCTGATGGGTTCCAATATCATTTTCATGACACAAGAAAAGAGACAATGTCGGCAATTCGACGACAAATGGGCGGGGGCAACGTAATGGTGTGGGACGGCATCGATTATTTCGGCAAGACGAGTATCAAGTTCATCGATGGGAGAACGAATAGTGTTCGATACATAAATTTAATCGAAGAACAAATAAATAATCATGCAGAACGCATTTCTGCACCTGATTACATCTTTCAACAAGATAATGCATCTGTACACGCATCAAAGTAATATATCTATTTTGCCGTGGCCTGCACGCTTCCCGGACCTTAATATTATTGAAACTTGTTCACGGCGTATACACGAATGAAAATCAGTATCAGACGCACAAGAACTAAAAAATGTAATTGTACGCGAATGGGATACATTGAGTCAAAATTATGTTCAGAAACTATATAAATCGATAGCAAATCGTACAATACAAGTAATAGAAAATAAAGGGGGATGTACCCATTATTAAATAAGTGTATACGTTTGTTAAGTAATTATTGTTAGTTACAATTTATGTTGATTATAATTTTCTCATTGTACATGTGCTGTCATTTCGTTCTTAAAATAAAGGAATTTTTTTGTTACACACTAAACCTCATAAGATTTTTAATTATTTTCAACGAACCGTATATTCCGAGCTCATAATGTTTCGATATTACGCGTTACGGACGAAAAACTTTACACGCGTCATTGAGAAATTGAAAATAGCACACCGGGGCTATCTTTTTGGCGAGGAGTGTAGTAAGAGGAAAAACAGCGTTTTCCCGCTGGTTTTCTTTCTTATAATACGTTCATTTTATTCTGTCGTGGAGCGTTCCGTGTCAGCCATCCCTTTTTCCCCTGACCGCCGATCAATAGGAACTCGTTTTTCGCGGGCCAATAGCAATACGTTTGTCGAGGGCCAATCAGCGTGTACCGTTCGTTTGGTTGCCTATCGCGTGCAAGGCGAAGCCACCGGTATAGTACCGTACGCATGCTTGGGACAAACTCATCAAAATGGCCGCCGCGTACCTGTTTCAACGTAGTATTCGTGAAGGATTAGTTTATTTAAATAATATTGTCGAATATATAGTACATTTGAATTGTACGTGTAAGAGTGAGGGAACGTAGAGCGAAACACGTACAAGTATGTATCCTCTCCCTGGTATGTGTGTGAGCGTCGCACGACGCGCTAAGCCCCCCTTGAGAAAAAAGAACGATGCTTAATGTCCCAAGGAAAGAAATCTCGTGCCCTAGGCACGTACTTCGGCGAGTAACCGCGTGGCGAACAAAGTTATGCGAATATTATAGTAAAGTCATTTGTAATACCTCTCCAATTTCTCTCCATACCTCACCAAATATAGATAAATAGATAAATCAATCAATCAACGATATAATATGTAATTACTGCCACATGTCTCCAGTGATGGAAAAGAATTTACGGCGAATGATTTCGCAGTGTCGCCGTTATTACACGTGGGTACAACGAGTCGGTGCTTGCGGGATCTAAGTATTTCTATGTAGGCACATTATGCCTGCCTCGTCTCCGTCGTCTTCTTAGTTCTCGTTTCCTCTCCTAAATTTATCTTGCTATCATAATTGTTTACGCAGCTCCTTCAATGCATCCAAAATTACTCTCGTCCGATAACCTTTTCAATTATGTTTTTAGATGTAAGAATTCTTCCTACGCGATTTTCTAGTGCCGCTCTGCAGTACGCCTTGGACAATTGAACATGGCACGTTCGTCGTCACAGTCCCAGCATCCGTTATTGGTATCGTTATTTATGCGTTTACGGTAGGTGTAAAAGATACCGTGTCCTGTTAAAATCTAAAAAGTGGAACCATTGTATACCGTTATACCGGAACAATTCTTCTCTCCATTCGTTTTCGGATTCTTCTTCAATCTTCTTAACCCTTAGAGTGCTATGGACGCATATATGCGTCTGGCGAAAGCCATAGGCGTGGACTAAGGACGCATATATGCGTTTGTCAATTTTTCCGAGCACCTACGTACAAGTAATACTATTACGTTTGTGTGAGATAAATATAAATGCATTTCAGTGTTAATGCCGCGTTCGAAGAAACTGTCATTTCTTTTTAATACTTTGCATTTGCAATCTGTCCAATTTGGACATTTGGTAGAATTGAAACTGTCTGTGAGAGAATATCGGTCTACGGACAAACTGTTGAGAAGCAATATTTTCCGCAAAATAATAGCACGATACGAATGCAGAAAATGCGATGTCGGATTATGTATCGATGATTGTTTTGAAATTTTTCACACACAACTGAATTATTAACTTGTGTTATATTTACTAAATTTAGTTTTTTAGTTTACTACCAAAATTCTAGTTTATCATTAATAGTGAATTTCAATGTTTATAATAAATAATTAATACTAAAAAATAACGCTCTTGAATCATTTAATCTCGTGCAAAAGAATTACTATAACTTATTACGATTAGCGCTTTGAATAGTCCATCAACAGAGTTCAGTCTAACGAAAAAGTATTCCGTCCACAACGATCGTCAGCGCTGGCCGCGCGCCGTCCGTACGGACCGCATAGGCCGCGAGTATTCAGCACTCTAAGGGTTAACAGCTTCGGTGGAATTATTTCTTGTCCTATTCTTTTTCAGCGCAGCTGTATCTTGATGCAGATAAATATGTTGCTTGTAATACATAAGCCTGCGGGGGAAACTGTCCTCTACGTCGTTGAAGTATTTTTTTTTGGACTATTTTTTGAAGTATTTTTTTAAAGTATTTTCCGTTAGTAGCGTGGTATAGAAGATGGTGGGACAAAGAGTATGCTGAGACGCGTGCAAATGTATATCGACGAAGATCCTGTAAATCATCTATTAAATAAATCAAAAATTATTTTAATATAAATTCTAAGCACAATCTTAGTGTTCCTTTACATTTATTTCGGCGATTAAGATCCACAATTCTCACCATGCAAAAGTAGCAAAAGTTCGTGGTTGTCGAGATTCAAGATTATGGAAGCACGTGTAACCGGGAGTAAATATATAAAAGTCGACTTTAAAAAATAATGTTTGAAAATAAGTTCTGAGGAGGTAAAAAGGCTATTGGCAGAACAAATAAAAAGAATCTGGATAATAAAGAGAACTATTTTTAGAAAAGAAGAAAAAGGGGTGAAAATAAAAAACGAATCAAGATGTCAAGGTACGATGAAATCAGACTTCAAATATTCAATGGACGTGATTACAAGATATGGAAAGAAAGAGTATTACTATATTTAAAATAGAAAAAATGTCATGAACCGGCTACACGAGAGGAAATGGACACGGATGTGTAAGATATCTGGAATGAAAAGAACCTAAAAGCGATGAACTATATCTATCGTAGTGCAACAAACGAACAATCAGAATTTGTTATTAGCCTAAATACAGCTTTAAAAATAATGAGAAAATTTGATAAAATGTATCTGAAGGAATCTGAAGGAATCTGAAGGAAGCGCTGCAAATTTGCATAAGAAATAGACTCGGCAGGATGAAGCTGAAAGACTTTGAAGAATCAAATTCATTTTTCACGGAGTTTGAAAAAACGATTAACGAATTAAAAGGTGCTGGTGCAAACGTAAGTGAACGTGAAAGACTCGACTACGTGCTGAAAACGCTACCAGACTCATTGTGCTATATCGGTGATTTAATCGACTCATTGAAAGGAAGTGATCGAACTTGTGAATTTTAAAAAAATAAAATTACTATGTGGGAAACGCGTAGCCAGAGTGAAAATGACAGGAAAAAGGTCGAATGTATTTAAAGTCGGAAAAAGGGACATAAAGAGCCATGGGTGTGGAAAGTACGGCCACGTGGTAAAAAATTCCACAAACATGTGCATAGGTGGAAACAATGTCGGAAACAATGGCGGAGCGCAGTGGCAAGGCGGTGCGTATCAGTCGCAGCAGAATAGGGGTCGCGGCGGACGAGATTTTGGCCAAAGAGGACGTGGATATGGTTCACGGATATGGCAGCAACGCTACAACGGGGCCGATCAACACGACGTGAGTTATTCTTACAACGAGAGCTACGATGGCCAAGGAATTGGATACTTCCTAACGCAACTAGAGCGCGATAATCATAGTATAAATTATATTATAGTATATACTAGCGATACGCGAAAAATAGATTGGATAGTGGATAGTGGATGTTCAGATCACATTGTAAATGATGACTCTTACCTTGTCAAATACGAAAATTTGAAAAACGCGATAAACGTGAAAATTGGAAACGGCCGTATTCTAAAAGAAACGAAAGTTGGACAAATTTTGACTTATTTTGTAGTAAACAAAATGAGAATTAAAATCACTATGTCCAATGTATTTTACGTGAAAGAAATGGACAAAAACTTGATTATCTATGCGAGAGTAACGGACGAAGATAAGATTGTCTGAGCAGGAAATACATAAAAAGTTTATAACAAATACAGACACTTGATAGTAATCGTATTCAAAGAACATGGTTTGTATAAAATAAGTAGACATATTGAAAGGCTCGAGTCTTATGCTAAAAATGTAGAAAAATTACACAAAAAGAAAAATATCACAGAACCTTAGGACATATAAATTTTAATTATCTAAATACGATGCTGTTATGTCAAAGGGAATTGTCTTCCCTTAAATCGAAAATGATAACGCTATCCTTGAAAATTCCGGTCGTTACGGCAGTTCTGCCACCAGAAATAAACAAGGACTATTTCATCAAAAAAAATTTTTTATTATACATATATTCCGAAATAACTTGCGACTAATAGGATTTAACAAAGTCGGCTCGCTTACTAAAAGCGCCGCAATATCGAGTTAATCCAAAGGGTCGTACTCTGTGTAACGACTTGAATGAAATCCCAGACTCGTCTCGCTTGCTCGAAGCGTACCCTTGCTTGAAGAATTCCGAACCGTTGTATTCTCTCGATGTTTAATCAGATTTAATTCGTGAAGATGAGTAGCATTAACTAGCGTTTTAGCTCGCAACTGGTAAAGAAATTCCACTTTCCGGCTAACCTACTATGCGTAGGGATACTAGCACGAGAGAGGATTAAAGTTGTTGAAAATGAACAATTATCTTTGATACAGTGGATTTTTATTTACTTCGACTCGATTATATTATTATTGACAAAATTTATCTTTATCTTACGGGTATTTGTTATTGTAATTTATGGGCGATGCCGCCCGTGAAGAGTAGGGATGTGGTTCTTCCGGTCTGAGGTATTCACGTTCTGGTATCGGCGAGTTACAAGGCGAATAACTTGCTTGCGTGTGGTGTCGATCGCTCTTAATAGTAATACCGGTTAAATACTAAAGCTGTCAATCGAGTGAACTCGGACAGTTTAATTTCGGTAAATTAACTAATGTGACTAAATTTATAAACTGTCAGCTGAATTTTATTGGCTGGGGACCAACTTTCAGCTGGCAGGATAACTTGTAGAACGTTGAATAACTATTTGATGCTACTAAGTTAACTCTTGATGACTTAAATTATACAATGTTAAACACTTGACTCGATTGTAAAAGACGCGACAATAGACTGACAGCACGACGGCGACTGTAAAAATTAGAATCCTTGCTCTAAGTGACAAATTATTGCCATGAGAACGCAACGCGGCGCTCTTCCTTTCTGCTGTTATTTCTAAAAAGTCCTTGTTTGATAGTAAAACTATTTGCTAGCAGTCTGACACGCCGCATTCTTCAATCCTACGGTGTGGTGTGACTACTTATCTTTGCCGAGGTTTCATATAGGATGCTTCTAGAACCATTCATGCTGATGCCAGTGGGAACGTTCAAGATCCCTTCGGTACGCGTGCGCACGTCGGGGCGCATCAGCATGCCAGAGCGTCGGTGGGCATCTCATTGACCTGCCGACTTTCGCCCGTGTAGCACGCGTTACTTCGTGTATAAGGTGTTTTTTCAAATTGTGAGAGTGTTTAATCGTAAGTTTAATTTATTGTTTTATGGAAAATGGCTTGAAATGGTAATGCGTGGTTTTGACGGTTTCGTTCGTTTTCCTCCTTCTTTATCCGTAATGGCATGTTGCGAGTTTTATCGGTTTCTGGATAAACAGCTTTTGCATCCTCAGTGTTTGTTCGTTATTTTATTATCCGTCCATATTACGCGGATTTCGATCAGTATTTCCATATGATCGCTGCTTTCGGTATTTTATCTTGATTTCATTTATTGGTACTTTACGTTTCTGCGAATATAGATTTCATTGATTTTAAAGGTTCGAATTATGGACGCGGAGGTATCCTCCACGTCAGATGTTCCCGTGCGAGCTGTACAAGTATGTGTTTTTATTTTATTTTGAATTCGTCCTGCTTCGTTCGTCTTTTATTCATTCATTTCCTTAAACTGCGTGTATTGTTCCAGCGCAAGGGGAAGAGGAAGCGACGTAAAAGATACGTGAATGGTTCGAGAAAACGTGGTCGACGCGGGGGTGTGAAGTGCCGCGAACGAAGGTTGAAGAAGCTGAAGGAGTTGCTTTCCACTCAGGTTAGCACCGCGGCCCCTTCATCGGCGTCATGTACCGACAACTCCCCAATCGCTGACCCGACTCTGTCTGACAAGGACAACGTCGTGCCTTCACCGAGCTCACCTCCCTTCGAGGTCCTCGATACCGATAACCGTGCAAAGGTCCGCCCGCCTGAGGATGCTCCCGTCGAAATTCCGGAGACTCACATGCGCCACCATTCCCCTGATCATGGGGCAACTTCCCTGTCGCTCGTTCCCGCATCCCGCGACCCGCACTTTCTGTAGCGCGAAAGTAAAATTCATAATTTCTTTCAAATCAAATTAATTTAAAACGTTTATTTGAAACCGTGTTTACAGTATTTGAAGTGTAAGTTGCAGTTAATGCCGCTAAAAGCTATATCATGCGAAAACTTATCCAACTATGTATGTTTTTATAACGATACTAAGACAATTTAAATTGTAAACAAAGTCGGCTGTTGAATAAACGTTGGGGATCTTGCCAAACATTTTCAAAACAAAGACCCCGACGTTTTTTCATCTCCGACAGATATAAATGTAGCGACTCAGAGAAGTCAGTAACAATAATTACCGTTCGTCAAGCGAATAATTACTATTTGAAGAGTTAGTTATCATTTTGTCAACCGAAGAATTTTATATCCGTCAGTCTGTCAGTCAATTGTCAATATCGAAATCGAGTAAGATTTGAATAAATCATTACATATTGCTAATTTACTTTCAAACAACTTTAATCCTCTCCCGTGCCAGTATTCCCGCACATAGCAGGTTAGCCGAAAGTTTGGAGTTTATTGCCAGTTGCATTAAACGTCAGTTAACGCTACCTTCTCGTCGGCAACTAAATAGAACGTAACATGAACAAACTTCGTGAGATATATCCCGACGTTCTCCGTCTCGATTTTGATTTTGTTCAATAATAATATTTCACATATCTATATATATATATATAGATATACATGTTTCTGTCAATGCGTCAATCATTTCATTATATATATGCATTTAGGTGTATCTATATTTGTTAGTTTATTATATATTTCTCATGCAGCATATACATATATATGTCGGAGATGAAAGGACACCGGAACCTTTCCTTTGAAATTGTGGGACAATTCTCTAATACTTTAACCTAAATTCTATCATAGCCGTTGTTGAGAATTTTGGACTTTTGAAGCCGAAACAATGTTATGGAACATAAAATTTATACCTTTAATTAATGCCTGAATAATTATACATTTATTTAATGGACTCTCTATTTAATATCTCTCTTATATTTATTGATACATATCCGCACGCGTCTCAGCACTTTCTTCCTTTGTCGACGACTACTAACTGACGACCTTTCTAGATGCTTCTAGCGACCGGACTGTTTACAGTCAACTGTTTTAGAGACGCTGCGCACACAAATACTCTCACACACTAGCACTCGCATACAAGCATTCTTATTACACGTTTAACCTAGTACAGCACAGAAAATTATACATATCTCAACAGCCGTAATTAAGCAATTGTTGTCATTCAATCCGATTGTATTTGTTCGTGATTTGCGATAGTGTGATAGGATTAGGCACGTATGATTTTGCCTCGGAGGTGTCGATATAATGGGACACACGTTGTATTAATAATCAAACTCCAGGCAGAAGCTCCTTAGCAACGGCGATTGAAACTTTCTCGATGTTTCCAACCAGTATATAACGAACGAACGCGATCGTAAAGAGAGGAAAATTTTCATCGCTCTATTATTCGTGCGATCGCCTTGGAAAGTTACATATCGAGCAGTATATACCGAGCGTCCCAAAAAACGTATTTTCTGATTCAAAGTATTCTACGTTTAGTAAAGAGTTATCCCGTTGACCGTGGATTCGTTATCGAACCCAAGAACATTGTCAATCTCGCGTGTCTAAACACCACAGTTATTCGTCAAACTCTGTAAAAAGTCATATTTATACCTGTAAATATAATCTCTGTTGTACAAAACGATGGCTAATTCAAATGAAGAATTGTTACGCGCCCTCGATTCTAACGATAACCCGACATATATATATATATATATTTCTTTATGCATGTTAGATTATTAGTTTGTCTTGTTTAATAATGTAAATTTCTTGTATTCTGTAGATTCCATATTTGTTAAGTCATTAAAGTATGAATTTCTGTTGTTCCATTCATTTCTCATGCTATTATGTCGTATGTATAATCGTTCTTATTCTTGATTCATTTGAACGGTTCGCGGCTCGCGCTGCATATGTTCCATATATCTGTCTGTTTATTAATCTGTTTTATTTAACGGTACATATTTTATATTCTATATACATATATACTTGTTAGTTTATTGATTGATTTTACTCAATATATTTTCGTGTTTCTTATTTTGTTAACCTATTAATCGATCTTATTTAATAGTATTTTTATATTCGTATGTGTCTATATCTTGTTAGTCCTTTATTAAAGTGTTTTATTTTCGTTGTACCGTATGTTCGTTTCGTACGTTCGGATCGCCACTCGTGCTATTCGCATGTTGTAGCTTTCGCTTCTCGTTACGGTACATGCGGAGCGCGGAACGCGACAATGCGTAAGATAAAATTAGTTGTGGGAATGCGAAAAAACTTTGAGCAAGGACAATTAAAATGTGGAACATGCATCCAAATGCACAATTAATTAATTAAAATGCACAATTTACCCTTCCAAAATAACCGTAGTAGAGCACGCGAAATTTTAGAATCACTACATACCGATTTAAACGAACCTCATAATAATACCGAGTATGATGGATGAAAATATTTCTTAACATTTATAGACTACTACAGTAAGTGCGCATTGATTTATACTTTGAAATCAAAAGGTGCAGTTTATAATCATCTCCTTGATTATATAAACAAAGTTGAAAATCTTACTGGCAAGAAGATAAAGAGATTAAGATGCGATAATGGAAAAGAATATATGAACAAAGTTATGTACAATTTAATAAGGGAAAATAATTATGCTTACGTTATGTTCACGAGTTAAATGGAACATTGAGCTATAATACAACAATCATGAATTCTACTTGATGCTTACTACATAATTCGAAGTTGAATATTAAATATTGGCCTGAAATAGTTAGAGCTGCAGCGTACTTAAAAAATAGAATCATTACGAACACATATGAAAATAAAACACCATTTGAAATATTTTTTAAAAGGAAACCGAATATAAACAATTTAAGACTGTACGGAAGTAGGGTTTTCGTTTAGTAAGAGTACCTGAAATTAAAAAAAATTCGAAATGGGGCAGAAAAACAGACCCTGGAATACTTGTAGGTTATGAAAACGTTGGATATAGAATTTTAGTTAATAATAAAATTATAATTGCAAGACACGTAGAATTTATAGGTGAAGATGAGAATTTCGACGAAAAGGTCGAAGAGATTGTAATAAAAAAGGATAGAACGTTATTAAATAGGTTTTGGAATTTGATATTTAATTGATTCGCACAGATTCAAATTTTACGTTCTGTATTTCACTACCATGTACAGCCATATGAATACACCGGATACACTTAGATAATTAACACGTGATCGACGCCTAAGAGCGCCTTTAGAAGCGTCGTTAGAAGTCGTACCAACCTAGCATGCAGGAACTAGTGATCATACCAACCTAACATTTCCTCAACACAGAAATTTAAGTAACGAATCAGAAAGGAAACTTGGGGACACAGGAAATAATTTGAGAAGATCAGGACGGAAAAGAAAGAAACCTCAAAGATATTTCATTTATGTGAATGTAGTTAGCGCAGACAGTCCTAAAACCTGTGAAGAAGCTTTAAGTGGAGATGACAGCGATTCATGGAAAGAAGCAATGGATCGAGAAATGAATTGTTTAATCAAAAATAAAAATTGGCAATTAGTAGAGAAACCAAAAGACAAGAAAATATTAGATTTGAAATGGATATATACGAATAAATCTGATAATCGCAGGAAAGCGCGACTAGTTGTTCGAGGCTTCCAACAAAAGGAAATACTGGAAGATTTATACTCTCCAGTAGGAAAAATGCAAATGTTGAAATTATTATTATCTTATTGTTGTCAATATGGTTTAATGATTATGCAAATCGATGTAGAAACAGCATTCCTAAACGGAACTATAAAATCGAAAGTACTTGTGAAACAACCTATGGGTTATGAAAGTAAAAGCGAGAAAGTATGTAAATTATTAAAAGCGTTATGTGGATCGCGTGAAAGTTCAAGGGCTTGGTACGAATATTTCGTCGATTATATGAAAGAATTAGGATTTCGAAGAAGCGGGAGCGATTATTTTGTGTACGTAAAGTATTCCCGCAGGGAGGACTTGTTTATGTGAATCTATGGGGGCTGGCAAACCCATGTTCCCGCAGCCATGGAGGACCGTCAGGGCAAGCGTCCCACTTACGTGAGTCTTCTATGTACATCGCAGGGAAGGTCGCCGGGAGTGTAACGCTTTAGGTAAGATTACACTCTCTCTACGTGACCTTCAGTAGTAGCGCATCCACAATCCTGATGCGAAGGGTGAGACCGTTGGGATAAGTTCTCGGGTACTTTGTACCTTGACGTCCCCGCTTACGTGAGTCTCATCTGGGTCTGCCGAGCACGGTTAGCAGGTCGCTGGCCGGCAGTGACGTAGCCGTACATCCACACGATAGTCGCACCAACGACTAAGGATGGTACCACGGCGGCCGAGTGTAAGCCCAGAGGGAGTGGCGACCCCTCAGCTCGGCCAATTATGGGTTTGGACTCGTGTAGGCAGTGTTTGATGGCCAAGATGCTGGCAAAAGGGCCGATTTAAGGGGTATTGGCTTCCCCGAATAGCCTTCGGCGGGTGAGCAGCGTGCCACCTACTCCGGAACCGTCCCGGGAGACGGTAGGGCTTAGAAAACGCCCCCTTCGACCTGAGACGAGTGACAGCCCCTGCCAGGCCTAACTAATCCAGGTAGCATGGTACTGGGTACCTCGTGCGCTGGTTGGGCGTAACCCCAACCCCTATGGCCCTAGGGGTGCCCGGCTACTGTATGGCGATAAATTTACGCTAAGGTAAGCACCCGTAACTAAAGATGACAATTGTACGTAAAGTATGAGAGCGATGATGTTATATATTCAATTCTATTCGTACACGATTTATTCATACGTGGAAAAAATGAAAGAAAAATCAATGAGGTTAAAAACAAGTTAATTTGCCAATTAATTATTCAAACTAATTTGCGACGAAAGGCTTAGGTGAAGTAAAGACTTACTTAGAAATTGACATTGAATATGATTATATAAAATGAGGAATGAAACTGGACCGAAATTATAAATATTTCATCATTATAAATATGCATTGAGAATTCTAAAATACTTATATTTGACTGGAGAATTAAAGTTAATTTACAAAAGAAATTTGAATGCTCAAGTTATTGATTGTTTCGTTGACGCTGATTGGGCTGGAGATAAAGTAGATAGAAAATCCACTACGGGGATTTATCATAAGATTTTTTGGAAACTCAATTTACTGGAAATCGAGAAAGCAAAGTAGCGTGACAAAATCATCAACAGCCGCCGATTATGTAGCTTTGTTAAAAGCAGTGAGCGAAATTAAATTTATAACGAAATTGTTGAAAGACTTTAAAATAATGATCGAGAGACCAATAAAAATTTACAAAGACAATTCTGGAGCTATTGCGATATGCAAATTTGGAAACATGACGAAAAATTACAAGCACATCGAAGTTCATTTCCATTTTGTAAATGAATGTTACGAAAGTAAAGAAATTGACATTGTGAAAGTAGATTCAAAAAATAATGTAGCTGACATTTTAACGAAGGCTCTAGGGAGAAACAAATTTGAAAATTTTAGATTTTATCTAAAAATGGTTTGATTGATTTATAAAAGGAAATGAATATGTAGCTGTAATAAATGAATTTTGTATGCTAGACTAGATTAGCCGCATTGTAGTGACACACGTATGTGAATATGAATGTATCGAAGTACGTGTGTGCACATCGTCTCGAATAACAGATGAATGCAACTGTTCCGTTAGTAGTGTGGTATAGAAGATGGTGAGATAAAGAGTATGCTGAGACGCGTGCAAATGTATATCGACGAAGATCCTGTAAATTATTTATTAAATAAATCTAAAGCTAGTTTAATATAAATTCTAAGTGTAATCTTAGTGTCCCGTTACTTTTATTTCGGCGATCCACAATTCTTAACATCAACAAACAAATACACACAAATATTATTGAACAAAATTAAAACCTAACCTAAGAATATCGAAATCGTAACAAGGAATATTCTCAGCGGAATACATCCGTCGGAATACACTCGTGCACCAAGATCGTACGACAGGCGAAACCCCCCTTGTCTAGTGAGGTGATGATGTACGTAGACATTCAAGATCTCTGTAGGAATTTTCGCAGGCAAACGTACTTTCGCGCAGTTATCGGTGATTAGAAATTCAACGGAGGATGGAAATGGCGGGAGCCCCACGGTATTGTCACATACGGAATGCCACAGACGAAATCCGACTAAACAAAGCGATAAGATAGCGAAATTCCAAGCGCATTAGCATGAGTGACCATCGGGATAACATCCGGTCACTCTATCCGTTCCCAGAGATATATGATCAAGGCCTATTCCCACTCCAACGAATAAAAGAATTCAAATACACGCCTAGAGCTCGGAAGTGTATTGCAAACAAAAAAAAATAAAAGTTTCTTTTTTTTCTTAAATTTCTCTTTTTTATTTTACGTGACAGTATCATCGTCGGACAACGTCAAATCAATGAGAGGAGAATTATGTGGTACGACGTTGTCGCAGGTTTCACGACGTTGACCCAAGCAAAGAAGAATTCCTCAAACATACTCACTCTTTTTGTTCGCGGCGCCTTACCCCCACACGGCGTCCGCGCTGCCTCGAACCATTTTTTTTAAATCTCTCGATTCTTTCTCTTCCTATACTGGAAAAATACACAAAGATATATGTATCTCAACTACAGTTAAGCAAGGGACAAAATAGAAATAAAATTACGTACGTGCACAACCGAATTAGAAACGAAAGACGACGGTCCTTCTATACTCGTGATCAGGAAAACTCGAAACGCAAGAAAGATTATAGGCCCATGAAAATGCACAAATTCTTCATTTTATTTCATGTTATTCTGTTACATATAAAATAGTTATTCTGTTACGTATAAATGTTGTATTTAATAAAACTTTATATATTATTACTTTAACAAGTGTCATAAACCATCCGATAAAAAAAGTAATCTCTTATCCCTTACCTCCACTTTAAGCGATGAACTGCGGGGCAGATGCGAAGAATCAGGCGTGAATAGCTGTTGCCTTCTATCTGACGAGAAGAGTCATGGTCTGACTGTCGCACATGACGAGCAGATACGAAGAATCAATCCTCAGGCGCTGTTGTCTTCCATGTGACATAAACCAAAGTTCATGTTCTGGCCGTCACACACAAGGGGCACAGTCATCATCTAGGATAAGGTTGTCTTACGACACCCCCAGATGGTGGTATGATCGCCGGACACGACGAAGCAGATTCATCCAGGCAGATGTAGAGGCAGATACTAATAGTCACTGATAAAGTATGGGCGTCTTTTGTCTTACGAAGTTCAAGGTCGTGGTCTGATCGTTTGAAACCACATAAAAGACGATATTGTATATCGTATCTAGAAGGGACAGTTCCTTAATAGTCATGCATCCAATAAAACGATACAGCCATTTTGTAATCAACTGTCTGGCCTGTAACTGCTTTTCTCCGACAACCCGTTCACAACCGCAAGTGTTCGAACGCGTACATACATGTTAATTAGAAACGATAGTTTCTCAGATTTTAATCTGTTATCACAATGATTAACTTTACGCAGTCTCGCAAGTTCATATGTCTATTTCATTCTATCACTAGATTTGTACTTTACATTCGTGCCAAATGATTTATTTTATTTTAGTTTTTATTGACACTCAGATTTATCAAACAATACAAACAAACAAATGCATTTTTTATTTATACTATATATATGTACATATTATTTATTGCTTTTGTTGGGTATTTTATGCTGTTTTTGTCATACGTGTCCATGTTATACTTCTTTCCCTATCGTCTTTAGATTGCTCATCAGCAGTCTGCTGGAGTCCTCCAATCTCCTTTCTGTGTTTTATCAGGTTATTCTTCAAATCAGCTTATTCATCAAGTGATCTGTGCCTTCGTCTCCTCTACTGCGCAGCGGTATTCCAATTTCCAAAACTGGTTTTCTGGTTTTCTATTTCCTTCGTTATTCCCTTCTTTTTAGAAGCGTTACGATCCCTTGCGATTCGTTTGTGCTCTTATTCGTGTTCTTATTCTTCTTCAAGCTCTCTCTATTATGTGATCTTTCAGATCTTCTAGTGGAAATACCCCATTTAGTTTGGAGAGGGACGGGCGACTCCTATCGTGTACTCCTTCGTCTTAGCTTCAGTTCCTTCAATACTCGTCATTTCTATGTGCACAGGTATCTACACGAGGCCAATTGTTGGCTGTTTTCTTCCTGAGAAATTCCTTTCTCCAGAACTTCTTTCCTAGAACTTCCCTCTCTTAAGTTTTAATTTTGTTGGCGATTTTCCTTCTCTACACGCTTGTTTCTTGCTTCTGCTCAATTGTATAGACTGTATTAATTTTATAATTAATTAATTGTATAATTACAGCGAGGATGCTTCTTGAATCTGTAAGGATGGATACAGGATTGTTTCCTTTTTCTTCTCCCAGGGCCTTTTCTTCCAGGGGCTAGTATATAGCAATTACTTCTATAATAAATATGCCGAGATAATTAAATATAACGTATCCTGCTCTCACCTCTAGATTTCCGTATCTTCTTATACTCGCTACTCCATTGGTCGAGTAGTTTGAGAATTTGGATCTAGCTGTCTAGTATGTAATGTCATTCTTCAGGGAGATACCCATATTTTTTAACATGTCACTCATTAAAGTATGTTCGTTTATTCTTATTTCTTTGCTGCGTAGTGTTTGAGCGCATCAGATTCCTGTATTTCTTCTTTGTACATTGGGTTACATGGTTCTTGTTAGGGTACATATTTTTGCATTTTTCTATTTATTTTTGTCATCTGTTTTTATTTTATTTGTATTTTTATATTTGTATTTTTATGACGTTATTATAGGATTCCTTTCTCCTTGAGAATAGTCATCACATATTTCTCTTTATTCTTCCATGACTTTTGATATCTCGTTACTCCTTAGAACTACTTTCTGCAAGAAGTTTCATCCTCGTATCCACATTCATGACCCAGCTTCAACGTTCATTATCCGGGAGTAGTAATCCTATACCACGTACCGGTTCTAACTGTGTTAAATCTGTAAATTTCCCTAAGCGTTTCTGCATTCCTTCCTTGTGGGTTGAGAAAGAATTGCAGACCATATTCTGGAACACATCTGATCTGAAATTTATGCAATAGAATGCCTGTCATCGGTTTAGATGCTTTCCTTATTTATGACTTATGATATGATTACGATTTATTTATGATGATACTTTTCTCTTTATTTTTCGCTGAAGTCTTTCATACATAGATTCATTTTGAGGTTGTGATCTATAATTCATCAAAACGACAGGCATTTCGCCGAGTCGTCTTCCTGGATCTCAGCTTCCTATCGCACAGTCGTGGTTGGTGTGGTTATTCGTTGTTTTTTCTCCATAGTCGCTGAGGTGAAATTTTGAAATGAAGTTTTCTCCTCATCGTCGACGAGAATGATAAAGTGGACAGTATCTTTTGTTCAGTGAGAATTCGCCAGGCCGAGCGAGCTTCGTGCGAAATCCCGGAGGAATCGGGAGAAATCGGCGAAGTAAAGGAAAAGTTGGTTGATATTTGAATTTTCTCAAGATTCTTCGTATCGTCAATGTTCAATATGACAGAAGTCACACACACACATAAGCGCGCGCGCGCATTCACCAGACTATTCCGTTAGAATGACGGTTAATGTTTATGACAGATTTTCAAGCGAAAGCGAAAGCAAGGTAGGCGTGTGTAGATTCTGTGCCCAAGCATTAACCACCGAAAATGCGGATCTGAAATCAGAAAAAATGTCGCGAATCGACGTCTATCCCTCGAGAAAATTTCGAATGCATCAGCTAATCCTCAACAATGGTAAATACTGTCACACTTCCTGGATAAGGAGTGCATATAGCCTCTTTTTCATAGTAAAATAGATAGTAAGTAATTCATTGTAAAATAGATAAGAGAGACGCACGCACCATGCGCGCTATCCTAGTAAGAAGCAAAACCTAGCCTCAAAGACCGGTGAGCCGAAGGAAGCGCCGCGTGACGCTGGGAAGATCGATGATCGATCACCAATCGCGGCGTCGAATAAGCGGCCATCTTGAAGAGAGAACGTAGCTGGCCACCTTGGCACGTGGTGCGAGGCGAAACGTGATAGCGACTTACTTTTTATTTTTCCGGCTACGTTCTTTTGTGATCACAGTGGATTATTGTTTTTGCTAACGGGAAGGAACGATTGTGTGACAGAGATCGTTCCGGACCAAGTAAAGGTCGCGTATTGCGTTATTTTGCAGAGTGCCCGCTCCCTGGACGGAACGGAAGCTCGGAACCGCGTGTGTGGTGAAGTAAACCGTTTGATCTTTGGCTTTCTTGGCTTCTTCTTCGCTTTCCGGAGTGTAAATAAGTGAATTATGTTGTCGATAGCCTTTTTGCTTCACGCACGCGTTAAGCGAGGATACCTTGGTTAGCACGAGCTACGATCACCAGTCTCGCCCTGTCTTCCGTCCGTCGAGTACTTCTTGTGTTAGCGGTGCAGAGCTTTTGCGTACCGATTCTCCTATTCTCCTTTATAATTTACTGTTTCTGATTCCTAAGATATAACTTTTAAATGTAAGTGTGTTGCGATCTACGATTATTTTTGTAATTTCTTGTGAATAAGTGTAGCTTAATCATATGTGTTACGAGTATATTCCGCGAGACGCTTCTCGATTTTTGATAAAATTCAATTTCTTACGTTTCTTTTCGATTCTCTGGGGACTTGTGATCGCAAACTTTATATTACGATGTTTTCTTTCTTTCTTTCTTTCTTTCTTACTAGCGTTGTTTTTCTATTTTTGTTATTAACTTTATCATTCAAACCAAGCTCGAGGGTCAATTTCCTTGAACCTGCCCTGAAATTTGATGTGGTTGACTAATTGGGAGGGGGAGGAATCCTGACAAATGCTTCAGCATTGGCGCCCAAACATCAAAAACATAATTTGCTAATGCATTTATAACTGTTTCTATTCTTTCCTTATCAATAGGGAGTGTGTTGCTCGAGATGGAGATGACGATGTCGTCTGCGTATCTCAACGATTTGCAAATTATCTATGTTTGATATAATTTCCGTGGTACAAATGTTGTATAATACGGTACTAAAAATAGATACTTGGGAGAGACTTTTCCATTGTTTATCTTCTTTAGGGAGGTTATAGCGTCGTATATATTTCGTTCTTCCATTGCTAAGCTATTCTTTTATATAGCTCTACGTCGACGAACGTAGTCAATATGTCTTGATAACCTAACCCTTTGTTAATAGCTACAAACAGTACGGCTAAGTTTTCCATTGTTCTCCTCTATTTTCTAAATTTATTTTGTTTTTCATCCACAATTTTATTGGTTTCCGCCTAATGCACCTGTCTATCGTTTAAAATCCTTCTCAATACTTTCGCCATACGACAGGTCAAAGCAATTGGTCAAAAGGGCTCCGTTTCCTGATTTTTTCAGGAAAATTACTGTAAATTTTCCCATTCCTCGCATGTTGTGTTGCTTAACCAGACTTCGGTAAGTATTGGTAGCATTATTATTAGTTTACTTTGCTAAGTATTTTAGTGTCACCACCATCCTCACCTTCTATTGCTTTATGGTTTCTTCTGTATATAGCTTTTTCCACCTCCTTTTCAGATGTACTTCGTTTCTATCCATTGTTGGAGATCGCTGGTTTGTATCAATATTTTCCCATCTGTAATTTCCTGTTAGCAAAGAACCAGCCATGAAACGTAGGATTAATAATATTGAATAGTGACCAGTGACCCTTACTTGTCAATATATGTGAACTCTCCATTTTTCATATCTTTAACCATTAAGCCAGGGGTCATTTGTTGAATATAAATTATTGGGAAGATAGCAATGAAATACAAAACCAGTCAGATGAAATACCGTCAGTCGTCCGTATCGTTCAAATGTGGAGTCTTTTCGACTCAAAATCTTGGGACTCAAACGGTTAATAACTTCATGTATAGCTTTCCTGCTAATGCATCTAATTCCATTGTTATTGTAGATAGCTTCTAATTTTCACTTTTTATTGCACCATTTTTCCAAGTTCTAGTTCCGTTCCCCTACACTCCAATATAATCTCACATCTATTAATATACTACATTTTGTCCTAGCTTCAACTGCTATGTTTTCAACAAGCTGCAATTTCCCATGCATGCCCTTCGGTAGTAGAGATTCTACTTTATGCCAGTCCTCACTCTCACCAATCCGATAAGTCCAAGTATTTCCACGTATTTCCAGAAACCCTTGTCCTTTCTAGCCAGATCCGCTACATTCTACAGCAACAGACCATTTCTCGCCTTTTGTCATTCGCTCGTCCCAGTCGCCTCTTTCATCTTCATCGGTATCCGTCTCTTTACAAAGAATTGGCCCATCTATCTAACTGTTTGTTAACGTGATCGCGACGAGACGATCCATGATGTGATTGAGTGAACGAAGACGGTAAGTAAGTCTTTGCTACGATTAATAACGACGCCACGTTTAACGTTAAAATTCTCTAAGCCTCTTACGGAGATAGGAGATAGATAGTAGTTCGATTAAAAGGCAATGTTAAAAATTTAAAAAAGAATATTAACTTTAATGACGGAACTTGAAATTGCTCATATATTGGAATATTAGCGTAAACCGTTTGAAGGTTGCAGAGTAAGTAACTCGTCCAGAAAATGGTCGTTTAAAGTTTGGATGGATGTGAGACACGCAGATGGGCTGCCTAAATAATTAGGAAATTACATTGGTGGTAATCTGGTCAACGTGATGAAATATCGTCTTTGCGAGAAGAGCAAGTGACCACCTGCGAGCACTTTCTATTACCGTGCATATCGAGATCAGCGAGTGACAGGTACCGGAATCAGCGAGTCTTGTCCAGTGGTCGTAGCAAACAATAAACCCTTATTTAACCACTCTGAATCGAACAAGCATAACAGGAGTATAAAGCAAGAAGCGAATGTTCTGAGGCTGCATGTTAATGAGGAAGGTGGAAATGGCTTCATAAAGTTATTGTTGCTAGATGAGCCGGAATTTCTCGGACTGATAAGTATAAACGAATAAATAAATGAGTGTATAAATATATAAACGAATAGAGATATGAATAAGTAAAACTGTAAAGCTATAGTTATGGAAGAAAACACGTAAATGAAATTTGAGCTCAGTGTGTTTGGGATTTTGAGCGGCCGTCCGTTTATGGCTCGAACAGAGCTCCCTTCAAAGGTTAAGAAAAAAAATCCAGGGAAAATCCCCGGCCGGGAAGGCACGATGGACGGACGAGTCTCAACGGCTGGTGGGGAATATCAACAAAATACTAGGACAGTCATCAACAGAGCGTCGTATCGTGCGAGTGACATACTGGAGTCTCAACAAGATTTTACAACCGTCGTGTTCAGAACATCAAACTCTGCTTATATACAACAACAAGTGCAAATAAAGTGCCAAATTACACTAACACTCGATCTATTAAACCTTCGCCATCTTGAGCGTTAATTCGCGATATCGGCCGATCGGTTG
Source organism: Bombus lapidarius (assembly GCA_936014575.1). NCBI lineage: Eukaryota > Metazoa > Arthropoda > Insecta > Hymenoptera > Apidae > Bombus > Bombus lapidarius. The sequence continues at coordinate 68,307 of CAKXZU010000077.1, forward strand.
GACTTGACCGGTCGCTCTTTAGTTGATAATTCGCAACACAGTGTACGGATGCGATCTTCGATGAAATCACGATTAGATTAACACGGAACACCATTTTTTCTGATAATAATACTAAAATCAATAAATAAAATCAATAATTATTATTATATTTCGATTCATTGTTGATATGATGCAGAGGATAATTTAATTTTTATAAAAAAGAAATATCATTATAAATATTATAGGCTCCTATTTTATTAAATTGCTTTTGTATTTATAATTTATTTATATACCATCTGAACCATTTACATGTTTGTGGACTTGATATCATTCACACTGATCCGTTCTTCCTGTTCAATTATTCGTCCTCGCTATCTGTCAGCCACTTTCCACACTTCTTTCAATCAAACCATCTTCATTATAATCTATTTCATATAATCTCGAGTATTCGTAGGTCTTAACGTCTGCTAACATTTCGTCGGCCTCTCTTTATATACTTTGCATATTTATCTAATTATTTATCTAATTATTTATCTAGTAGCTCATTAGTTATTATATGGTCTATTCCTACATACTTCTACATATGATGTCAAAGTTCTTCCATCATCGTGCAAACACTACATTTCACGTATTCTTTGTCTATTTCTGTATCTGCTATCCTCGACTTAATCGTACGTCTACCAGGACTGATCGATGTGGACAGCGGACATGCTGTTAGTGCGTCGATCTTTCAAGAAAATTTTGAATGTACCTGTTAATTCTTAACGCATACCTGGGCCACCTTTCATGATCCATTTTGATCACCCCCGGTAAATGGTTGATGACTCTAATCCTTGCTTGTATTTGTATGTCCTGTATTATTTTATATTCATACTCATCTTCATAAATATGTTCCGTACCCTTTCCGCTTTCTCTCATCTTTGCCAGTATCCTAATACCTGCGCTGCATACAGCAACCCCGACTTAACCGATATGTGTATCAAATACTCTTTGCTTTTCAATGTATCTAGTCCCGCTCTCGCAATCGTGCTCCAAGTAGCGTTTACCGCCTTCTCACACTTACTCGCTTGTGGCGCTATGTGTCTTCCGAAGGAGTTTCTCGAGGAGAACCAACAACCAGACTTATATCAATCCATTATTTCTAACATTTCCCTGTTTAGTTCACGTCTTTCCAGGCTTTTACTTTTTTCTCGCGTGATAAAAATGACTAATTTCGTCTTGTCTGTATTTATCTCTACTACATTTTTCATATCATATTTTTGAAGGTTTTTCAATATTTTTCTCAGTCCTTCTGTCTTTACATATTAATGTTTTCTCTATCACTGTACCTCCTATACAATTCCCTTCTCATTTCCCTTACCACTTCCCTTTCGACGTTTAAAACTCTTTCATTAGACCCTGCTCTGTCTTTGCTGTATTTACTGTTCATTCACATTTTCCTCTTATCATCTTAATCATCCGCAATTCCGTACAGCATTAATTTTTTGTTTACTTCATCGAAGCTACGTACAGTTTCTCTTTTTTCCTCTTTAGTTTATTATTCGTAAACGCGTTCAGCGCGAAGACGTGATTCTTCGATTTTCTCTTCTCGATTGGAGAGCCGTCTGACTCTTTTTCCAAGACCTTCCTTCCTTCCATCCACTTTCCTAACTCTGTATTCGACACTGTTGCCAAGCACATATAACCTACATTTAAAATTCAATCATTTGCTACTGCTCTCGTTCTCCACATCACATTCGTGATGTTCGTCCACTTCTCTTCAGGCAATTTCTTAATGAATTCAATTATAAATCCCTCTCTCCCAGTTGTCTTGTTTTTGTGGCGGCACTCGACAACACAAATACCGCCACTCGACACTAACTACCAAAAAAACGGACGACGGTAGTGTCACGTAAAATAAAAAAGACAAATTTAGAAAAAAAAGAAAATTTTATTTTTTTTCTGTTTGCTATACACTTCCGAACTCTAGGCGTGACTGTTCGAGACTAACTGGCCCGATCTTCAGGGGGTGCACTTGAATTCCTCTATTCGTTGGAGTGGGAATAGGCCCTTGACCATATGTCTCTAGGAATGGATGGAGTTACAGGATGTTATCCCGCTGGCAACTCATGCCAACGCGTCTGGAACTTCGCTATCCCATTGCTTTGTTTAGCCAGATTTCGTCTGTGGCATCCCGTATGCGACAGTAGCGCAGTGATTAGCGCCTTAGGTTACGAACGTTCGGATCCTGGGATCGAATCCCGGCGACCGTAGTCCGATTTTTCTTCCACGATTCTTAAATAGGAAGAAAAATACTGCAGTACCCCACCAACAGCGACATCCACAGCCAGAAACCAACTAATAATCACCAACAGCCATCATCCACCTCAAATTATTCCAGTTAGATTCATAGAAATTAAAGGATATTGTAGTATCTCCAATGGAATATAATGTTATTATATCCTAGTGTTGGTAATTTATTTACAGTGAATGGATTGTACAAGTATAGACAGAAGAAACGATGGTAGTTTAACAGGAAGTAATCGCAATAACACGCTACAACTTAGACAACTCTCGACACAATAGATCCAACGTACACTCTTACGCGGACCACACTCTCCCTCGACAACGCTAACAGCACTATCTCTACAACGCAACTCGCACTCTTTGACTTCTCGACTTACACTCTCCGACTTCCAAACTCTAACTGCCCTGCTCTCGCATGTCTTTTGTCTTCCCGTAGACCCACCACACACGTGTTCTGTGACCGCTCGTGGCCAAAGCTACGTAGACCTTTTCTATGGAACCTATTCGTTCGAAGGACCGACGACACATTGATGGGCCCATCGGCGCCTCGGCTCTCGGGACATTGTATGTGATTTACCCGCTAACTCCTAGGCCTTATGTCCGCGATACTACAGATAATATATTGGGATTTACTGAGATATATGTAATTTTGTGTGCTACACCGGATTAGCCACACAGTAGTGATACAGATATATGAGTATGAGTGTGTGTGGGAGTGTGGGCGTGCGCAGCGTCTCGTAGAACGGAAGAATGCGATTGTTCCGTACGCATGGTGGTGGAAAGATGGTGAGACAAAAAGAGTGCTGATGAAACACGTGCAATGGCTATCTACGAATATCTTGTAAATCACACATTAAATAAATATGAAACTATTTTAATATCATGTCTACGTGTGTCCCTATGTACTTATTTCGGCGATTAGGATTCACAATTCTCAACATGGTAGCAAAAGTTGGTGGTTGCCGAGATTTACGGTTATGAAATCACGTGTAACGGGAGGTTGACTTTAATAAAAATTGGAAATAAGTCCTGAAGAGGTAGAAAGGCTATCGATAGAGCAAATAACAAAAATCTGGATATTAAAGAAAAGTATTCTAGAAAAAGAAAAAAAGGGTGAAAATAAAAAACGAATCAAGATGCCAGGGAACGATGAAATGAAACTTCGAATATTCGATGGCCGTGATTACAAGATATGCAAGAAAAGAGTATTACTGTATTTAAAGTGGAAAAAGTGTGATGAACCGACTACACGAGAGGAAATGGACACGGATGCGTAAGACAACTGGGATGAAAAGAATCTAAAAGCGATGAACTATATCTATTGTAATTTAACAAATGAACAATTAGAATTTGCTGGTGACCTAAACACGGCCTTAAGAATAATGAGAAAATTTGATGAAACGTATTTGAAGAAATCAACAGCACTGCAGATTTGTATAGACTCGACGCGACGAAGCTGAAAGACATTAAGGAGTCAAATTCCTTTTTCGCAGAGTTTGGAAAAATGACAAACGAATGAAAAGGTGCTGGTGCAAACGTGAGTGAGCGTGAAAAACTCGACTACATGATGAAAACGCTACCAGACTCATTGAGTTACGTCGTTAATTTAATCGAATCATTGAAAGAAATTGATCGCACTTGTGAATTTCTAAATGTTGAAGGTCACTGCTTTTAAGAAAACTCTACATCTGGTCTTTTTAGCTTTTTAAAGCACTGAAGCCATCGACAGCGCATAGACAAAAGACTGCGACGAAGGCAGACCATAAACAGTCGACAGGCGACGTTGGCTTCGGGGTTTTTCAGTTATAGAATAACACTGCTAGCGTGCGGATCTGGACCAGCTCATATTATTATTTCAATTTTTGTACTTTTCACTTCCGTATTTCAAATATATTTTTCTACCTTATAATTTATCCACGCGTCTCTCTCATTATACATCTAATAACCTCAACACTAAGAAATAAAATTACTATGTGGGAAACGCGAATCCAGAGTGAAAGTGATAGGAAAAAGTTGAATCCAGTATGTATAATCCACAAGACCACGGAAAACAACTCCGAAAGTGGATCGTCGGATTCATCGATCGAGCGAAAAGGATCGTTTTCGTAGTGCAAATAATACTGTTGCGGAGATAAACTATAATAACCATACACAAAATAGTGCTAGAACTGTTAGGAGAAGATTAGAAGACTAACTTAGGAGGACGAAACCCCCACTACTGAGTACTAGAAATTGAAAAAGACGACTTGCATTAGCTAAAGCTCATAAGCATTGGACAAGTGACGATTGGCAAAAGGTATTGTTTTCAGACGAATCGAAATTCAATCGCGTCTCTTCTGAAGGGGTACGGTATGTTAGACGTCCAATTGGCGGAAGTTTTAAAAAACTTTTAAAAAACTCTTAAACATGGTGGTGGAAACGTTATGGCGTGAGCGTGTTTTTCTCGAGGCGGCCCTGGTACGATATGTCGTATCAATGGAATTATGGACCGTTTTCAATACATGGACATACTCTAGAACACAATGTTGCCTTTTGCACGAAACAGTAGGAATGGTGATTTTATTTCTCAAAATAATAATGATCCGAAGCACAAGGCTCGGGTTGTGAAACAGTTTTTTGAAGAAGAAAATATTACCGTGCTGCCATGGCCGTCGCAATCACCAGACATTAATCCAATCGAGAATTTGTGGAGCATCGTAAAAAAGGTTATAAACCGAAAAATTTTATTAAATGAACTTTACAATTGAAATAGCTTGGAGTAATATTATGGTAGATCAATGTAAAAAATTAATAGATTCTATGCCAAGATGTACCGAAGTGATAAGGAATAACGGATATTGGACAAAATATTAAATTTAAACAAAAATTGTGCATATTTTCTTACCAAAAATTAATATTTTTTTTGTGTAGTCTTAAACTTTTGACTCACGAAATATTATATAGATTTCCTTCCTTTTTTATAACTTACCTACTGAGTAAAATATGAAAAAGAAATTTTTTTTGTAAGTGTATAAACAAATATCTAATTAGTTAATACCAAAAATAGAACACTGTATTTATATTTTTTATGGAAAGTAGATCAATTATTTATTTCTTCCATTTCGTCTTAATCTTTTGTTCGCTACTGTAAGTTATTCTTACAACGAGGGTGTCACACGCTCAAGAAGGCCACCCGCTCAGAAACAGTAATCAGATAGACGAAACATCCTGCATGCCACAGCTATCGAAATAATAACCAAACAGTAACGGAATAGCCGCCTCTGACATAGATCCGACGGTAATGTGACATCAATCATATCTCAACCTACATCAGAGATGAGACATCGACTCCGAGCTTCCGACTAATTTGGACACATCACCACCTTATCATCATAACATACACCGAGCCCCTCAACATTCTCAAACCAAAATGTGTATAAGCCGAGACTTCAGACAGCTCGGGCTCGGACAGCTCAGCTCCTTTCTCCGGTTCAGTGTCATTCTATTGCTTGTAAGTGGTAAATTTATAATAAAGTTCGACGAAGAAAAATTAATAGTTGGGTTACGACTCAGCATTCTTTTCTCTTATCATCCAACCCTGAAGTTTACGTGACAAGGGCTACCACGTCCAAAGAACTGGATACTTTTTAACCCAGGTAAAGCGCGATAATGATGGTACGAACGGTATTATAGTGCGTACTAGCGACACGCGCAAAATAGATTGAATGTTGCATAGTGAATGCTCAAACCACATAGTAAACGATGGCTTTTACTTTGTTAAAAACGAAAATTTGAAAAACCCGATAAATGTGAAAATTGGAGACGGCCGCATTCTAAAACAAACAAAAGTTGGACAAATTTTAACTTACTTTGTAGTAAACAAAATGAGAATTAAAATCACTATGTCCAATGTATTTTACGCGAAAGAAATGGAGAAAAACTAGATTATCTACGCGAGAGTAACGGATGAAGATAAGATTGTCTGGGCAGCAAATACATAAACAGTTTATAACAAATACAGAAACTTGATAGTAATCGTATTCAAAGAACATGGTTTGTATAAAATAAGTAGACATATTGAAAGGCACGAGTCTTATGCTAAAAATGTAGAAAAATTACACAAAAAGAAAAATATCACAGAATCTTAGGACATGTAAATTTTAACTATTTAAATACGATGCTATTATGTCAAAGGGAATTGTCTTCCCTTAAATCGAAAATGATAACGCTATCCTTGAAAATTCCGGTCGTTACGGCAGTTCTGCCACCAGAAATAAACAAGGACTATTTCATCAAAAAAAATTTTTTATTATACATATATTCCGAAATAACTTGCGACTAATAGGATTTAACAAAGTCGGCTCGCTTACTAAAAGCGCCGCAATATCGAGTTAATCCAAAGGGTCTCACTCTGTGTAACGACTTGAATGAAATCCCAGACTCGTCTCGTTTACTCGAAGCGTACCCTTGCTTGAAGAATTCCGAACCGTTGTATTCTCTCGATGTTTAATCAGATTTAATTCGTGAAGGTGAGTAGCATTAACTAGCGTTTTAGCTCGCAACTGGTAAAGAAATTCCACTTTCCGGCTAACCTACTATGCGTAGGGATACTAGCACGAGAGAGGATTAAAGTTGTTGAAAATGAACAATTATCTTTGATACAGTGGATTTTTATTTACTTCGACTCGATTATATTATTATTGACAAAATTTATCTTTATCTTACGGGTATTTGTTATTGTAATTTATGGGCGATGCCGCCCGTGAAGAGTAGGGATGTGGTTCTTCCGGTCTGAGGTATTCACGTTCTGGTATCGGCGAGTTACAAGGCGAATAACTTGCTTGCGTGTGGTGTCGATCGCTCTTAATAGTAATACCGGTTAAATACTAAAGCTGTCAATCGAGTGAACTCGGACAGTTTAATTTCGGTAAATTAACTAATGTGACTAAATTTATAAACTGTCAACTGAATTTTATTGGCTGGGGACCAACTTTCAGCTGGCAGGATAACTTGTAGAACGTTGAATAACTATTGGATGCTACTAAGTTAACTCTTGATGACTTAAATTATACAATGTTAAACACTTGACTCGATTGTAAAAGACGCGACAATAGACTGACAGCACGGCGGTGACAGTAAAAATTATACTCCTTGCTCTAAGTCTCTGCGCTTGTTTGTATCTAAATCTTTCATGGGATAATTGTCCCGTGACAAATTATTCCCATGAGAACGCAACGCTGCACTTCATTGCCGAGGTTTCATGTAGGATGCTTTTAGAACCTTTCATGCTGATGCTAGTGGGAACGTTCAAGATCTCTCCGGTACGCGTGCGTACGTCGGAGCGCATCAGCGTGCCAGAGCGTCGGTGGGCATCTCATTGTTCTGCCGACTTTCGCCCATGTAGCACGCGTTACTTTGTGTATAAGGTGTTTTTTCAAATTGTGAGAGTGTTTAATCGTAAGTTTAATTTATTGTTTTATGGAAAATGGCTTGAAATGGTAATGCGTGGTTTTGACGATTTCGTTCGTTTTCCTCCTTCTTTATCCGTAATGGCATGTTGCGAGTTTTATCGGTTTCTGGATAAACAGCTTTTGCATCCTCAGTGTTTGTTCGTTATTTTATTATCCGTCCATATTACGCGGATTTCGATCAGTATTTCCATATGATCGCTGCTTTCGGTATTTTATCTTGATTTCATTTATTGGTACTTTACGTTTCTGCGAATATAGATTTCATTGATTTTAAAGGTTCGAATTATGGACGCGGAGGTATCCTCCACGTCAGATGTTCCCGTGCGAGCTGTACAAGTATGTGTTTTTATTTTATTTTGAATTCGTCCTGCTTCGTTCGTCTTTTATTCATTCATTTCCTTAAACTGCGTGTATTGTTCCAGCGCAAGGGGAAGAGGAAGCGACGTAAAAGATACGTGAATGGTTCGAGAAAACGTGGTCGACGCGGGGGTGTGAAGTGCCGCGAACGAAGGTTGAAGAAGCTGAAGGAGTTGCTTTCCACTCAGGTTGGCACCGCGGCCCCTTCATCGGCGTCATGTACCGACAACTCCCCAATCGCTGACCCGACTCTGTCTGACAAGGACAACGTCGTGCCTTCACCGAGCTCACCTCCCTTCGAGGTCCTCGATACCGATAACCGTGCAAAGATCCGCCCGCCTGAGGATGCTCCCGTCGAAATTCCGGAGACTCACATGCGCCACCATTCCCCTGGTCATGGGGCAACTTCCCTGTCGCTCGTTCCCGCATCCCGCGACCCGCACTTTCTGTAGCGCGAAAGTAAAATTCATAATTTCTTTCAAATCAAATTAATTTAAAACGTTTATTTGAAACCGTGTTTACAGTATTTGAAGTGTAAGTTGCAGTTAAAGCCGCTAAAAGCTATATCTTGCGAAAACTTATCCAACTATGTATGTTTTTATAACGATATTAAGACAATTTAAATTGTAAACAAAGTCGGCTGTTGAATAAACGTTGGGGATCTTGCCAAACATTTTCAAAACAAAGACCCCGACGTTTTTTCATCTCCGACAGATATAAATGTAGCGACTCAGAGAAGTCAGTAACAGTAATTACCGTTCGTCAAGCGAATAATTACTATTTGAAGAGTTAGTTATCATTTTGTCAACCGAAGAATTTTATATCCGTCAGTCTGTCAGTCAATTGTCAATATCGAAATCGAGTAAGATTTGAATAAATCATTACATATTGCTAATTTACTTTCAAACAACTTTAATACTCTCCCGTGCCAGTATTCCCGCACATAGCAGGTTAGCCGAAAGTGGAGTTTATTTCCAGTTGCATTAAACGTCAGTTAATGCTACCTTCTCGTCGGCAACTAAATAGTAACATGAACAAACTTCGTGAAATATATCCCGACGTTCTTCATCTCGATTTTGATTTTGTTCAATAATAATATTTCGCATATCTATATGTCGGAGATGAAAGGACATCGGGGCCTTTCTTTTGGAACGTTTGGGAAGGTCCCTAATACTTTGGTCCAGACTTTTTATTATAGCTGCATTTAAATAATGAAACTGAGCAATAGTTGTGTATGTTCTAATCCGAGTATGAGTGCCCAGGGTTTATGACAGTGGGCTTGGCCTCGAAGTGACATAACGTGTCACTGAACGTAACCACGGTCACGGGAGGGACGTGTAGCTAACAGAGGAATAATCATGGAATGATCATATAGCTCTCCTTAGAAACAAAGATTGATCCGAGAGGTACGGAGAGGAGTATATAAGGGCAGCTCCACTTGGACTGCATTTCAGTTCATTCAGATAAGTTCTACTTGTACGTTGAGTCACACCAGGATCGTGTATCGCATCGCATTCGTCATCCCGTTGGCCGTGAATTCGTTATCGAACCTAAATTCATTGTCATCGCTTTTCGTTACGGCACGTGCGGAGCGCGGGACGTGACAATGCGTAAGATAAAATTAGTTGTGGGAATGCCAAAAAACTTTGAGAAAGGCAATTAAAATGTGGAACATGTATCCAAATAAAATGCACAATTTACCCTTCCAAAATAACCGTAGTAGAGCACGTGAAATTTTAGAATCAGTACATACCGATTTAAACGAACCTCATAATGATACCGGGTATGATGGATGAAAATATTTCTTAACATTTATAGACTACTACAGTAAGTGCGCATTGATTTATACTTTGAAATCAAAAGGTGAAGTTTATGATTATTTTCTTGATTATATAAACAAAGTTGAATATTTTATTGGCAAGAAAATAAAGAGACCAAGGTGTGACAATGGCAAAGAGTATATGAAAAAAGATATGTACAATTTAGTAAGGGAAAAGGGGATTTTAGTAGAACCACGTTCGCTTTATGTTCACGAGCTAAATGGAATAACTGAGCTCTATAATAGAACAATTATGAACTCTGCCAGATGTTTACTATTTGATTCGAAACTCAATACTATAAATTGATCTGAAATAGTAAGAGTCGCAGCATACTTAAAAAATTACGAGGAAGAACCATTACGAACACTTATAAAAGTGTAACTCCATCTGAAATATTTTTTAAGAAGAAACCAAATATAAGCAATTTAAGACTGTACGGAAGTAGAGTTTTCGTTTAGTAAGAGTACCTGAAATTAAGAGAAATTCGAAATGGGACAAAAAAGTCGTCACTGGTATACTTGTAGGTTGCGAAAACGTTGGATAGAGAATTTTAGTGAATAACAAAATTATAATCGCAAGACACGTAGAGTTTATAGGTGTAAGTGAGAATTTAGTAGGATTTAAATAAGAAGATGAATCAGATGATGAATCGGGAAAATGTTTTGACGAACACTCTGAATCAAACAAAATTTACGAAAGTGCATGAAATGAGGAAAAAGTCGAAAAGGTTAAAATAAAAAGAACAGAAACTTAAGCAACGAATCAAAAGGGAAACTTGATGATATAGGAAATAATTTGAGAAGATCAGAATGGGAAAGAAAGAAGCCTCAAAGATACGGTCAAACGGGCTCATATTTCATTTATATAAATGTAGTAAGCGCAGATAATTTCTAAAACCTATAAAGAGGCTTTAAGAGGAAAAGAGAGCGATTCATGGAAAGATGTAATGGATCGAGAAACGAATTGTTTAATTAAAAATAGAACTTGGCAATTAGTAGAGAAACCAAAAGACAAGAAAATATTAGATTTGAAATGGATATATAGGAATAAATCTGATAATTGTAAGAAAGCGAGACTAGTTGTTCGAGGCTTCTAACAGAAAGAAGTACTGGAAGATTTATACTCTCTAGCAGGAAAAATGCCGACGTTGAAATTACTTTTATCTTACTGTTGTTTACTGTTGTCAATATGGTTTAATGATTATACAAATTTATGCAGAAACAGCATTCCTAAACGGAGTTGTAAAGTCGGAAGTATTTGTGAAACAACTTGCAGGTTACGATGACAAAAGCGGGAAAGTATGTAAATTATTAAAAGCGTTATGTGGATCGCGTGAAAGTTCAAGGGCTTGGTACGAATGTTTCGTCGATTATATGAAAGAATTAGGATTTCGAAGAAGCGGGAGCGATTATTTTGTGTACGTAAAGTATTCCCGCAGGGAGGACTTGTTTATGTGAATCTATGGGGGCTGGCAAACCCATGTTCCCGCAGCCGGGGAGGACCGTCAGGGCAAGCGTCCCGCTTACGTGAGTCTTCTATGTACATCGCAGGGAAGGTCGCCGGGAGTGTAACGCTTTAGGTAAGATTACACTCTCTCTACGTGACCTTCAGTAGTAGCGCATCCACAATCCTGATGCGAAGGGTGAGACCGTTGGGATAAGTTCTCGGGTACTTTGTACCTTGACGTCCCCGCTTACGTGAATCTCATCTGGGTCTGCCGAGCACGGTTAGCAGGTCGCTGGCCGGCAGTGACGTAGCCGTACATCCACACGATAGTCGCACCAACGACTAAGGATGGTACCACGGCGGCCGAGTGTAAGCCCAGAGGGAGTGGCGACCCCTCAGCTCGGCCAATTATGGGTTTGGACTCGTGTAGGCAGTGTTTGATGGCCAAGATGCTGGCAAAAGGGCCGATTTAAGGGGTATTGGCTTCCCCGAATAGCCTTCGGCGGGTGAGCAGCGTGCCACCTACTCCGGAACCGTCCCGGGAGACGGTAGGGCTTAGAAAACGCCCCCTTCGACCTGAGACGAGTGACAGCCCCTGCCAGGCCTAACTAATCCAGGTAGCATGGTACTGGGTACCTCGTGCGCTGGTTGGGCGTAACCCCAACCCCTATGGCCCTAGGGGTGCCCGGCTACTGTATGGCGATAAATTTACGCTAAGGTAAGCACCCGTAACTAAAGATGACAATTGTACGTAAAGTATGAGAGCGATGATGTTATATATTCAATTCTATTCGTACACGATTTATTCATACGTGGAAAAAATGAAAGAAAAATCAATGAGGTTAAAAACAAGTTAATTTGCCAATTAATTATTCAAACTAATTTGCGACGAAAGGCTTAGGTGAAGTAAAGACTTACTTAGAAATTGACATTGAATATGATTATATGAAATGAGGAATGAAACTGGACCGAAGTAATTATATAAAGTCATTAGCGAGTCTTACGACGAGATTCGTTAGAAATATGCATTAAGAATTCTAAAATACCTGTATTTGACTAGAAAATTTAAATTAACTTACAAAAGAAACTTAAATGCTAAAGTTATGGATTATTTCGTTGACGCTGACTGGACTGGGGATAAAGTAGATAGAAAATCCACTACGGGATTCGTAATAAAATTTTTCGGAAACGTAATAAACTGGAAATCCAGGAAGCAAAGTATCGTGACAAAATCATCAACAGCCGCCGAGTATGTAGCTTTGTGTGAAGCAGTGAGCGAAATTAAATTTGTAACGAAATTGTTGAAAGACTTTAAAATAATGATCGAGAGACCAATAAAAATTTACAAAGACAATTCTGGAGCTATCGCGATATGCAAATTTGGAAACATGACGAAAAATTCCAAGTACATCGAAGTTCATATTCCATTTTGTAAATGAATGTTACGAAAGTAAAGAAATTGACATTATGAAAGTAGATTCAGAAAATAATGTAGCTGATATTTTGACGAAGGCTCTAGGAAGAAATAAATTTGAAAAATTTAGATTACTTCCAAAAATGGTTTGACTGGTCTATAAAAAGTATAAGTTACGCAATTTACGAGAATTTACGATCTATGTGAATAAAACAAATTAAAGGGGAATTAATGTGTAGCGCAAAAATTAAGGAGGTGTGTTGAGATGTATGTAATTTTGTCTGCTGCACCGGATCAGCCGCGAATAGTGATACACATATATGTGCGTGAGTATGTGTGTGAGTATGTGCGTGCGCAGCGTCTCGTAGAATAAACGAATGTCCGTGTTTCATATGCATGGTGAAAAAAAGTGAGACTAGAAGAGTGCTGAAACACGTGTAATAGATATCTATGAATATCTTGTAAATCACATATTAAATAAATATTTTATTATCATCTCTGCGTGTAACGTAAGTGTTCCTACATACTTATTTCGGCAATTACGATCCACAATTCTTAACAACTTAACGATCAGTAAGAGTAAACACTCTTGAACACGTTTAAATAAACGAATTGTATCGTTACCTCTTATAGAAAAGGTTATAATCGCTGATTTGTCCTCCATTTCCACAAAATCTTGTCTGATGAATCTAGAGTGAAGGTTAGCCGGTCCATACTCGGCCATTTTTACCAATATTCATTATTTGAGGAGATATTTAATATCTAATTCTTTGATTTCTAGAAATACTAAATGATGTCGCGACAGCTGTGCTAGTGAAAATGATAGAGTGATTTTTCCTGAATATTATGATACGCAGAAACAATAAATTATACAAAACGAGGTCGCACAAATTATATATAAAGAATTGAGAAATAGAAAAAAATTGCTATCGCAAAAAGCACCAGGACCTGATCAAATCCAAAACACAATAATAAGTTTTAGCGAGAAAGATATGGTGCAAATTACATACATAATTAACAACACTTTTAGGTTATGTTACTTTTCATAGCAGTGAAAAATTGGACACAAAATGCACATACTAAAACTCCATCAACCTGCTACAGAGTTGAGATGTAGTAAGTGTAGAGTGCCAAAGAAATACTCGGTGTTTTATTTAACAATTCGTTTATTAACGCGACTAGCGGCTTCTTTATTAACTCTCGAGTCGCGATTCGTACTGACGACTGTACAATCACAACTTTTCTCTTAATCCGTTTTCTTCTCTTTTGTCATCTTTCGATATCCCCACTACGCACGTGTTACGCACGTTGACACCGGCGTGCATCACGATGGTCACACTTATATTTCACAAAATACGTAGTACAAAATACAACAAGCCTGACTGTTACTTCTAAATCTGTTATCTCGGATATCAGCGCAAATTTATCTGTTTGTAATCTTTCGGAGGCTTTCAATGATCTCGCTTCATATGCGCCCCGGGCATATAGAATTTCTAGAAAACTACGTAACTCAGCAACTGTGATTGTCCGTCTTTTTTCAAAACTCGATGCGCCTGGATTTCTTCTGGATGCAATCTTCTATGTGTTCCATTATGTGTCTGTCAATTATCAATTCGAAAGCACTAATTACACAACCCGACATAATATTTCTCTTGGCATAGCCAGTTTGGTCCTGCGATATCCTCGAATATCATACGAACGGGCGTCCTACCCCTAGATCCGCCTGCTTTCAGTTTTATCCACTCTGTCCCGTCAATTGCAATTTCAATTTTACCCATTACATTTTGGGATGTGCTTTTGGAATGCTGGTCCTTTCATCCTCGGAGTCAGAACTAGAAAAAGTACGCATCCTTTTCTTGTGACGACACACTTTCAAGAAGTTCTCCTCTTCGCTATCCCAAGATCCTTCTGTCTCTCAAACTTTCAGTGTGCTCAGAACTTTCACTGTCAGCTTCGCTTTGGCCTAATTCATATTGATCTTCTTCGGAGGTATCCTCGGAACAATCTTCATTGATGTTGACAATTTTGTTCAATATCTTATTATATCTCCTGGATTCACTCATGGCTGCTACAAAAGGGGGATTGTTAAAAAAAAAGAAAATACTGTGCCCAAATTCCATTATCCTATTGCAAATACTTACAATAAGCGAAGACAATCATGGCAAATGTCTACAATAACTTTGTTTTTGAAAAACGGTTTGTTTATGAAGTCAGCTAACCCGTCTATTTGACGGGTTTCGTAGAGATAGGTATGCTACATACGGATTTCAAAAATTAGAAAGCGTAGGAAAAAATAATTGTGTGTATAAATTCTTTAGATGAAATGATTAATTCACGATGCAAAAAGGTTAAAATTAATGCTATGGTTTTTGGGATATTTCATTTCAAAGTTTGAAATCCGTCAAATTGACGGGTCCCGTAAACCTAGTGTTAATAATAGTATATTTATTTTAACGAAAAGCAACAATCGATACCTGACACTGGCGTATCAAAAACAAAGACTATATATTCTGCCTGTATATTGCTAACATTGTTATAGAACTTCGTGGAGACAAAAAAAGTGTGAAGTAAGGCAAATGAAAACATCATTTAGTCGAAACGGTGAGCGAATGAGTCAGTAGAGTAAGCGGAGCCACTATAGTGGCGCATCGTACCTGAGAGGTTAATCAGATCTTAGTCGACAGGTACGCGATAATCGAAACAAAGAAACTCAACTTTTACATTGGTAAAAACGGTGGCCAAATCTCCAATCTCGGAAAGATGATTATCTTACTTTCGAGCTTTACAAGAGGAGTATGATGTATCCATGAACATATACAGTACGCCATGACTTACGTACGCAACTATGGAAGACCTAACTTATTTATCACAATTACGTATACTCCAGAGTGAGCTGAAATAACAAAAAATTTGTATCAAGGATAAAATGCTCATCACCGCTTCCACTTAATAACTCGAGTTTTTCTTAAAAGTTAAAAAGATTATGAATATTCTGACGAAAGCTAATATTTTTGGTCCAGTAAAGTGCCATATGTTTGCTGCAGAGTGGCAGAAGCGAGGACAGCCTTACGTTCATTTGTGATTATGGATGCAGGGTCGACTCTTACCGAATCAAATAGACAACATCATAAGCGTCAAAATTCCCGACCGAGAAGAAGATCCGTATTTTCACGATACACTGAAGAGTTATTAGTCTTGTGTACGGTCATTTTAGTGTGTTTAATCGAAACTCCCTGCATGTTGAACAGCTGCTGTAGCAGGAACATTCTCGACCATTAATCAAAGACGCTCAAACTGGTGAAAATGGCTACACTCGATACAGACGGAGATCTCCTAATGATTCACTGTGAATATCAATGTGCAATACTGTAATTCTGTTCAGGCCGTTAAGTATATAATATAATATATAATATATGTCGGATTCGCATTATGATTAGGGTTGGTGTTAAGGGCGTGAAACGAATCTTCGTTATGGTTAGACCTTGTCGTTATGCAATAGAGAAGATATTGACTAATGCAAACATGATTGTTACATACATCGACAAGTAACCGTGGTAATTAGATACTCGAGACGCCAGTGACAATGATTCTAGGTTCGATAACGAATCCACGGTCAACGGGATAACTCTTTATTAAACGTAAAATACTTTAACACACAAACACGTTTGCTGGGACGCTCTGTATATACTGCTCGATGTGTAACTCTCCAAGGCGATCGCACGAATCATAGACTGATGGAAATTTTCCTTCCATTACGATTGCGTTCGTTTGTTATATACTGGTCCGAAGCTTCGAGAAGGTTCCAATCGCCGTTGCTAGGCAATCTCTGCTTGGAGTTTGATTGTTAATACAATGTGTGTCCCATTATATTGACACCTCCGAGGAAAAATGTCCATCCCGTGACCGCGGCTACGTTCGGCGACCAGTTGTGTCACCTCGAACCCAATCCCACTATCACAAGTCTCGAACAAATACAATCGGATTGAATGACAATTGTTTAATTACGGCTATAGTAGAATCTAGATTACGTAATATTGTATTATGGGATTTTCCCACAGTTCCAAAGGGGAGGCTCCAGTGTCCTTCCATCCCCGACATATATAATACATAATATATAATATCTAATATATAATATATTGTGGAGGATTGTTCGTGAGGTTTAAAGAACGAGATTGTGCGTTATTGAAACCGTCGAATATATTTAAAGTAATAAATTAATGTACAACCGTATACGTGAGTCGTTAGTACGAAATATAAATCGCCAAATAAAATCGCGGAATAAATACTCGTTAATGCTCGTCGCGTAGCTCGATAAATACTCGTAAGATACTCGGAGATACTTTAGATACTCGGTGTGATACACTGTGTAATACACTGTGTCGCTCGCGATCGCGTCCGTTTATTTATACTGCTCGGGGGGAAGTCGGAAAATTTGACTCCTGTACCGTTACAATATAACTACAATTTATAATATAATATATAACTAAAATGATTAGCATGACGCAGCCATGAGATACAAATCTGGAACATATATCGGTCGTTCAGAAGCTGTTTGGCACACTTTTTGTTTTCTTGTACACGATAGGTCTCCACCAGTCTTTCGTCTGAATGTGCATGTGAAAAATTGTCAAAGGATGTACTTTACGAAATAAAATGTATCGGATAGACTTACGTGTCCCACGAAAACCACTCTAACGGCGGCTTTGGAATTATATGGAAACAGGGCGTGGATGTAGCAAAAAACTCGAGGTGAGGAGAGATCCTGCATTCGCTAGAATATATACACCGTACATCCGAATAGTTTGGAATGTTATTATTTTTGTTTATTGCAACATGAAATTCAAGGATCCACTACTTCCAGATTAAAAAACGGTAGCTAAATGTGACGGACAGATGTACTGGTTAACCAATAGAAAATGTAAATTAAGCATAATGAATAAACTAAATATATACAAAACAATAATCAAACCAATCTGGACATACGGAGTCCCACTATGGGGGATGGCAGTAACGTGTCACATAAATAAAATAGAAACAGAGCAAGCAAAAGTCTTAAGGACAATAATTAACGCTCCATGGTACATCAGAAATGAAGACTTACGAAAAGATTTAAAAATTCCAACAGTCAAAGAGGAAATCGCCAGATATGCAAAAAAGTATAAAGAAAGACTTGTAACACACTCAAATCAGCTGTTTGCTGAAACGAATAAAACTATGATAGAAAGAAGACTGAAGAAGAAACATCCTGCAGACCTCACAATAGAAATACAATAAAACCTGGAAGATGGATTTTATCATTTACAGCTATAATATTTTACTAAATGTCCTACTGGACAAATTGTAAAATTTAAATAAATAAATAAATTTAAAAAATGTGACGGGAGATTTATCTTCTTTTACAGTCTTTAAACATTTTTTTTACAGTCTATACAGTCAGTTTGGGAAATGCTGGTATTATTCGAAGATGATGCACAACTGGGATCATACTTTATAGGGAGCCATTACCTTTGGCTCATCCCAGAAGTTCAGGCAACTGTTTGGCATCATGCTGGTTTATAGACAACTATCTGATTCATCGATACTCTGGTCGAAACACAAAGAAAATTTAGCTAAAGATATTAAAAGACAGAAAGAGAAGGAATGTTAATAATGGGATACGCAAAAAGACATTAATATGATATATACAACGAATACTTGGTTTTATTACAGAATTTATTGTATTTCTAAATATGGCAGGTACGGCACTGAAGGACTATGACTTTCCAGTCTTATCACGTTCAGTCAAACACAATTTCAATCGTGAGTTAACTAATTAGTGAGTTAACAAATGAGTTAACTAAGACGGTATCAGCGAATGAAAGAATCTCAATTATGATCAAAAGAAAGTTTATGAGAATGTCATTAAAGGTGTTAGATCAGAAAATGGCGATATCTTCTTTTCCAACGCTCCGGGTAGAGCAAGACATTCCAAACATTATTATTATATATGTCGGAGATGAAAGGACACCGGAGTCTTCCCTTTGGAACTTTGAGAAAACCTCCCTTAACACTATAATCTAAATTCTACCATAGCTGTAATTAAGCAATTGTCGTCATTCAATCCGATTATATTTGTTCGAGATTTGTGATAATGAGCTTGGGCTCGAGACGACAACCAGTCGCCGAACGTAGCCGCGGTCAAGGGATGAACGTTTTGTCTAACAAAGGTATGAAGTAATCGTATAGCCTTATAAAAATATAGTTGTAGCGGCTATTGTATAGTAAACCCTCCAACGGTTTCTGTCCCGTGGCTCGCTACACAAAGACCCCATTCTTCGGACAAGATGATGGCCAGATGTCGATACATCTTTTCTTTTTTTTTTTTTTTATTTAATAATTTCAATTCACAATTTGTCCAATTTGGACATTTGGTGAATTTTTTTAGCTGTTTGATTATCGTGATGGTGGCTACCCCCAGCGGGATACCATCTTCGTGTTTATCCTTTGTGAGATACATCTTCATAGTATATTTCCAGCTAGAATTTACTTAACTGAGGTTCTTCAAACTGATAAATAGTCTTAGTCTTGGCAGCCCCTAAATCTATCACCTACTGCGGAAAAATACGAGAAATCTTCTTTTCTCACGTACGACGTTTCCGCTAGGAATTTTCTCTCTCTTTCTCTCTCTCTCTCTCTCTCAAGGGTGGTTAGCATCCTTCTTCAACCACCAACATAGAAATTAACCAATTAACAGCAACGTTCATTTCCCTCTCTTTCCGAACGAAGGCTTTCCCCGACGAATCCGATGGTCTCGTGTCCTTAGACACACCCCATCATAGTTTTTCTCTGCAGCATCATCGCGACGGAATGTCATTCTCTCGTGAGGTCGCATTAGCGAGTTACATAGCGTCTTTGCGCTCGGTGGATATTCTATGTTTTAACGAAGAATTAGTTCAGTAATACTTAGTGTACCTTAGACAAGCAAGTTGAGTACAACTTGGACCTTGGAAGAAAGCGCATTTTGTTATCCCGTTGACCGTGGATTCGTTATTGAACCTAGGATCATTGTCATTAGCTTCTCGAGTATCTAATTACCACGGTTACTTGTCAATTTCTGTAATAATCATATTTGCACTAGTAAATATCTCCTCTATTGCATAACAATAATGTCTAATCCAAACGAAGATTCGTTTCACGCCCCTGACCCTAATCATAATATGAACCCGACATATATATACGCACCGAGCGTACGCATCTTGTCTACAAGTTGTTAGAATAAAGAGTAAATTATAACCTGTCACCTCAGCGTTATAATTAATTCAACCTCCTTTATTATTGTTACGTCGAGCGACACTCTACCTAGACCAAGCCACGCACCGCGGGCGGGGTGGCAACCAGATGTCCGCACGTTCTTATCGCGTACCCTCAATAGTCGTAAGAACCGACCATAAATCTCAGGAAATTCTAAAAGGTCCTTCTGACCGAACAAACATCTCTAAACTAAATCGTTATCTAAAGGTTATTGTTTATGGCAAGAAGATACTGAAGGTTCGTTTTGCTCACGTACGGTACTTTACACTAGCAACTATCAATCTGTGGCGGTACTCGACAGCACAAATACCGCCACTCGACACTAACTAGCAACGGACGACGGTAGCGCAGTGGTTGGCGCCTTAGGTTACGAACGTTCGGATCGCGGGATTCGAATCCCGACGACCGAAGTCCGATTTTTCTTCCACGATTCATAAATAGGAAGAAAAATACTGCAGTACCCCAACAGCAGCGACATCTACAGTCAGCAACCAACGAATATCACCAACAGCCATCATCTCACCTCAAATCTATCGAGGGCGGCTAAGACCCTTCCTAGTCCATCAACCTTCTTTTATCCAATCAGAAGCAAGTCTACTGCCCTCACTTTCCTAACCAAAATTGTCATGAACAAATCCTATGGTCCCTTGCTTAAGACACACCCATCGCTAGCTCTCCTTCGACACAGCATCGCCACTTTAACTTACTTATTCTTCACCGTTAGAATAGTCAACATGTCATTACCGAGTTTCATACCTTAAATCAATCACTTATTTAACTTATACATACGCATCAGTGTAACTATCTTCTATATAAAGTTGTTGGAATAAACATTAATTTATACCTGTTAATTCAGTGTAAATTCAGTTGAACCACCCCTATTGTCGTAACAGAAATCAGGGGATCGATCATTTCGTGGCGTCGATTTGTCTAATCGTAATGGGAATTTACGACTGCCGTTGACGCGCTTCCTTGAGATCGCGTCTCTCCGCGAAATAATAACAATAACCTTGAAATGACTGGGAATCTTGAAATGTCGTCTTAATTAAGGGAAATGTTATCGTCAATAATTGTTTTATTTCGATCAAGTTACACATTTCAAAATGATGAGTTTCAACAAGAATAATGCTAATCATTTGCATATTATAAAGGAGGCATAAACAGCGTACAGAAATGGCGTAGAAAATAGTTGTTCAGAAAGTTAACCTTGACATATATCAAAGTCATTGGAATTGGCGAGGCCTCCGATAGTCCCAATAAATAATACCCCAATAAATACCCCAGCTATTTTATTACACGGCGTATTTGCTTGTCAAATAAATTTTGTAATTTTCTATGACAAGAAGAAGTCGCAGTTTTTGGGTCATCTATTTTGATAAAATCTTTGCTAACAAATGTAGGACAAAACTATGCCGACCCATATTTTGCCGTTTTTATTAATACTAATTATCTGAGATTTATTAATACTAATTATTAAATCAATCTATATCGTGGAAAGAATAAATTCCTGTTAATTCTGGATTCATAGGGCAGACAAACAGACGTTGCTTACTTTAATAGCATTTTTACAGATGACGGTGGAAATTGTACATCGACATTAGAAATTAGTCCACCATATTGTACTCACTATTTCCAACCCTGTGACATTTTCCTTTTCCGCCAAATAAACAATTTTATAAAGAGATCACACGATTTGTGTACAAGAGAAGATTCAATATATACACATTCTTTAATCCATCAGCCACTATCTATAACTTTTACAGACATGATTAGATATCCTTGGTAAATGACAAGTGTTTTCCCAGCTCATGTGAAAAGAACAAAATAGTTAATCTTTCTTTTGTCTTGACTCTTTGTTCGAAAATACTTCTGTTTTTCGAGTTTCTGTATATATGTGCCATTCTGTACGTTGTAAATAATATAACACATTCGCAATAAATTTGAGACAAGAGAATAGGAAGACAAAATTAGAAAAAAAGCTAAAAAAATATTAAAAAGTGAAAAAACATATTAATATCATTAATTAAACTTATAAACATACCCATAAAAAACAATTTAAAAAAGAAAGGAAATAGAAAAAATAGAAAAAAGATTAATTGATCATGAAGAATTTGAACTTGTGACAAAGTAATTCAAGCTATACCACTTTCGCTACCTTTTTTTTACATATATACAACAATTATACAATTTTATAGCCCAAGTAAAATATATATTATATATGTATATTCTCAATAAACAAGGAATTTCTGTTGGAAAGTGGTTTTGGCAAAAGTGCCGTTACAAGATGGTACGACGTAGCCATATAATATTTTGTGTCGGACTTACATTTTTAACATTACAATTTATACTCGGATTTAAGCAGCCCAAAAGCGGTACTTTTATACGATATCGTCTTCTCTTTCTTCTTCTGTCCTGAAAACCTGATCGCAAAACAGGACAGATCGGTAGCCTGCTTTTAATTCCTGTGTGGCTAAAGGACAAATGGAAAGGTTGAGAAGGAGGAGCGGGGAGGGTAAGGGACATATCATTTAGATTTATTCACAATATTTATAATATTTACATTTATTCTACAAGTGGAGAGGTTGAACTGGTTGAAGTGGTGGCGTACTGTCCTTAGATTTTCTTTGCAAAGTATTTTTTTAGTTGCTACTTTTCTTTTTATGTGGTAAATTATTGGTATATTGCTTTCACCTTGGAGTGTACCTTTTTCCATCTAGGTATAAAAACATTTCTGGGCAGATAAAGCCTGTCTTGAGTATATTTTTGTGGTGTAATTCGTTTGTGGTAAACTTTCTTTTATCTTTGCAGCCTGAGCGAAATGATTTCTTGCCAGTTTTAGGATGTGACAATCGATGCGGTGTATGTTGGCTAAATCGCAGAGTTTTTTATTTTTAACGTACTTTTTGAAGTCACTATGTTCGGATCTGTATGCACTCAGACAAGCCCAGATGCATTTTCTTTCAAATACCCGGATTTTCGTCCATTAATTAATAACAGATTGGACTTGGGGATATTTCCCCCATTTTACTCTAATGTAATTGAGACGGTTAATCTTTTGTAAGTTACTGCTTTGTTTATTGCTTTGAGGAGATACTTGGACTATGTAGATCGGGAGTAATACATTGTTCTCTATCGATTTTTTTATTGAGAAGCGCGAAACTTTTGTAAATTAGACGTCGGACATCTGTAGTGCTTGCAGATCTGCGAGTAGTTCTGTCTTGGAGAAGCTATCAGTAAAGTTTAGTAAGTATTTTTCGGATTTGGGTGTATAATTCTTTTGCTTTGTTAATGTCTCGTATATTTTTGAGGAATAGCACGTGTTTACCTGCATGTATTCGTAATGTGGAATGATCTTGTGTTTAGAGTCTCTTTAATGAGTTTTACAGTGTTCTTCGAGTCCTGCAGGATGATGTTTATTGGGGGTGGGCGGTCTGTCTCTTTTGTGGTGGTTGGGATGTCTGCGCGTTCTTCCGCGGAGAGGCTGGTGGCCAGTCTCAGATGTGTATGGTTTTTCGGTATCGAGGTTGCTGGAAAAGGGCCCCCTGCGTTGTCCGTTTGAGAGGACTGCACCTGGGACGTTGAGGGTGTCACAGGGTAAATTTGACTCACCATGCGATCAGATAGCTAATCCCAAACGCCTTATCACGAGTGACCGCCCAGGTAACATCCAGTCACTCCAACCATATGATACATCCGTACGACCAAAGTCTTTCTCCCACTCCAACAAATAAAAGAATATAAATACTCCTCCCGAAATCACCCGAGTCAGTCTGCAGTCTGTATAAGTGCGAACTACCCTGAACTGTAAAGTCTATCGTCGCGAATCGCGAACGTTATATCATTTATTTCATTGTACAATTGTGTGAAGATCTCCTATTTTGAGATCGACATCTTTTCTGTAATTCGTTGAATTATTACGCGACAAGGGCTTCGTTGGTGATGGTATACCATATTGGTTGGTCTATTTATTATTCTGTTTCGGACTTGTGATTTCTCGTGCTGAGAGGTCATATGCCTACTTGCTTTATTTCGTAGGTTTTCGTTCTTTCTCGTTATCAGTTTCAAAGTAGAGTTTTACTTTTTAGATTCTTTTATTGTCATTATTTGAGGCTGTTGTTGTATCTGAGATAGGCTGGACTCTTGTGATTGCTATACGTCAAATCTGTCTTGACGAGAACGATTGCACTCAGCGCGGTATCAGCGTTGGCTGAAATGACAACTAGTCATTTGTTATTTGCTTCTAATGTCCAAATAATCCAAAAAAAGGATATTTGAAGAAACATAAATGAGAGTGATACAATCAGTATGGTAATAGTCGCGTAATACTAAAACATTGCTATTTCTCGACGCTTAAATTATAGATTATTAAAAATTGATTGTTAAGGAAGCAGAAGCTTTTCTTTTTTACAAAGCGAATTGATTTTTTGGGATTACGTCATTTTTTGTGCAAAAGTT
The DNA here is from genome assembly GCA_936014575.1 of Bombus lapidarius. Lineage (NCBI taxonomy): Eukaryota > Metazoa > Arthropoda > Insecta > Hymenoptera > Apidae > Bombus > Bombus lapidarius. The sequence continues at coordinate 92,804 of CAKXZU010000077.1, forward strand.
TTGTGTTGGCTAGGACAGAGGTCGCAAGTTTGAGGGTGAAGAGCCGTCTCTATTTTTTTTTCTGTGATGGCTATTAATTTTGCTTTTTTCCATTTTCTGGGAAAGTTGGTGTTTTTTAGCGAATTATTAAACAGCACTGTGTAATACCATTTTATCTTGTTGGGCAACAAGCGTTTGAACAAAATGTTTGGGACATTGTCGAAGCCGGGGGATTTTTTATTTTTTAATTTAGAGGAAATTATTTTTAGTTGGTTATAATTTTTAAAGTATATAATTTCTGTGTCTGCTTGTTTGGGATCGTCCGAGGTGTTTTCATTGGAGGACATGAAAACTTGTCTTATTAAGCGATATGTCTTATTCTATTTTATTTTTCAATTTATTTGTTTCGGAGATAATAATTCTGTTGAATTGTTTATGTGTTCGTTCTGTGTGTGTTTTGGAAAAGCGAGTGCCGATAACGTCTAGTTTTTCCGATGTTTTAGATATTATGAAATTATCCTGCATGTCTTTATTGATGTTCTGTATCGTTATATCTGCTTCTTCGAGAAGGGGAGCTTTCTCTGGAGGCAGTTTGAAAGATTGGATAGAGTTTGGTTGTTTTGGCCTAAAAATTTGATTTGTCTGTGGGAACATGCTAGCTGACTCGTTTTTAGACATATTTTTTATATTATTTGTCCTTTATTTCATTTTATCATAAGAATAGTTGTGTTTTAGATTGTTTATTTTGGATAGTATGTAGCTTTTGTCTCGTTGCCAGCTGGTTGTATCACTCTATTTTAGAACGATACTCCAATAAAATACTAAAACGATTCCCTTCAACATTTGTAGAAATATTTTTAATTTTCTATGCCCATTCTAGTTTCAACAGTCGAATAACGCGCGGACTCGTCCAAGTATCGTTCACGCGTTTCCCGCTAAGAATCCACCGCACTTGGAGCGCATTCACGCAGTGAACGCCATCTTGCGAACGAATATGCCGTTTGGCGATTTTCTTGAGAAACAATCAGCGTGCGTATTTCGGGTCGTCCGTTTTCAGTCTTGTAGCAGTCTAACAACGGATGGCAGTCTCGTTCGAGTCGTTCAATCATGAACATCGATCAGAAAGTTAATCAGTCCAGGTGCCTCCGAATCGTTAAACGCGAAGTAAAAAACCGTTTCAGTCAGCCGTAACGATCAGTTGATAATCTTTTGACCTGCCTTCTTTTGTTGGTACGTCAACATCTTCAAGCGTTCGTGGACATGGCTGCAAGTGTTGGTGGAGACAGACGGGCCATTAGGCGTAACGATCAGTGGACAGTCGTGTGCGAAATCTTCAGTTGTAAACAGTATCTGCAAGCAGATACACGTGAAGAGAAGTATCGTTCTAGTGAGCAAACGATTAGTAAACAGTCTCGTGCGGGTGTTTCAGATGCGAGCAGCATCGACAGGCGTATATCGGACGAGTGTATCGTTAATCATTCGTATCGTTGTACGATAATTCAGTCGCTTCAGTCGCACCGTATCGCATTCAAATCCGCAGTAAGCATTCGTAAATCTCGTCTTAACTACTTCAATATTGATTCAGATATTTTTTTAATTATAGTTAAACTTGCTACTACTTGTGTGAGAGACTGTAAAATTGATTCGAAATAGTATTTTACGGAGAGTGATGAAACCGATGAGTTAGATATTTATATAATTAAAAGTTATTTCTATTTCTGAATTTTCTTTGCGAATATGTTAACTGTGCTTTAGTAACGCTGGGTCAAATTTATAGGAAAAATATTTTAGATACTATTTTAAGTAGTTGTTGGTCTACAGTACGAATAAAATATTTTAAATATGTAGTAAAAATTAAACTATCTCTATTTTCACAATGTGGTATAGAAAATAAAGTATTTTATATTTGTATTGTAAATAGTGTTTCAAATGTTTCTTAACAATGAAAATAGATTAAGCAAACGGTTAATATCAGGATGCAAGAATCCAAAGTATTTACAAATTAAATTCATGTTCTTTTTAACCCTGTTGCGGTCTCCGGGTCTCTTTGTTCTTACTACCCTCCTTTCTTTCTCTAAGACCTTCTGTATTCTTTAAATGTATAGAGTAAAATGTTATCCGACTGTTGAAACCGACATATTTGAGAAATAGAGGTGCGATCTTAGAAAATTTAGTGAACGAACTGATACAAAATTGTATTATAAAACAGCAATATGACCCGCGTAGGAAAGTTGCAAAAGAAATAGCAGAGAATGTTATAAATATATCGGAAAGAGAAATAAGAGAAAATAAGGGTTCGTAAAAATTTCACTGACGCCAAAATTTTGTTTGCGATAATAGAATGTACCGGTTCTTTGCAATGAAAGTTATTATGAAGGATATAGTAACATACTACTACATTTTCCTGGTCTTTAGTTAGAGGATAAAATAAAAAAAACGAATCTTTATATACAAAGATATCTTTCTTCTTCAAACTCTTAGCGAATAATTTAGTTGAATGGAAGACCGCAGCAAGGTTAAGTATGGATATTCGCAAGTAACAAGTATTATTCAATGTTTTCATCACTTGGATTACTCCTTTATGGGCAAACATGCAATTCATGTCTTTCTTTTTTTATTTAATTTGTACTTTACAATTTGTCCCCCTGGACATTTGTTAAATTTTTCTAACTTCGTTGCTAAATAACACGTGGATGGCTACCCCAGCAGGATACCATCTTCCAGTTTGTTTATTTTATTTCTTTAGCGAGGTCAGTGGGATGTTTTCTTTTCAATCTCCTTTTTATGTGTTTTGCTCGCTTCAGCAGCTAGCTGGTTTCGATGTGTTGCCGTTCTTTCCTTGTATTTTTCTGTGTACCTGCTAATTTCTTCTTTGACCTTTGGTATTTTTACGTCTTTGTGTATATCCTCCTTTTTGATATAACATGGGCCGTTGACTACTGTTGTGAGTATCTCCTAGAAGCGACTCTGGTTTATTTACATGACTCATTGCTCCTGTCCTCCATAATGGTATTCCTAATTGGTTTTATTATCGTTTTGTAAATTTTTAGTTTATTTTCCATGCTGAGTTTAGAATTTCGACTAGTTAGCCAGTACATCTATTTCCTTTTTATCCATATTTTGTCTATAATTGATTTAGCATGTTGATTTCATGTAAGTTATGAGTCTAACTGGTTCTAATGATTCAATTGGATATTAGGTGGTTTCCGTTTTCGTATTGTAAATGTAACATGGTTAAATTGCTCTGGTAGTAATATGACTGCTGTTTCTTAATTAGAGTGCTTGTGTTACGTCGAAGGCACGGGGAGTAGTGAAATTAAGAAATCATTGATCGTTTCCTCGCGTCGTTCGAATGATTTCGCTTAGGTTTAAGCGTTTCACGAGCAAGGTAAGAAAAATTCCGGCTTTAGATATGCTAGCAGAGTATATTATGTGAATTCAACAGAGTAACGGTTAAGAATGTTAGGACAGAGTGTGATATACCGACTCTCGATTGACGATTTTTGACTCTTCGGTGGCTAACCGAGGATCAACGGCTGCGGTGCCGAAATATATTGATAGCCGTCAGCCCTGGGGTGATTTTGGTGTAGGACGTGTAATACTCGGTGATGTTTAACGGTATATTTATTAACAATTCTCGCTTTCGACTCTTTACGTATAACTCTCGATTCCAACTGACGATTCTCTCCTCTCCCTACTACTACTACGCACGCGTTCGTTACGCGTCCGCCACCGTTGCCACCTACGCCCTCTCCCAAATATTCGGCGGAAGGACCGTACGGATATCGATGGCTCATTAGGCCTGTCGGCACTTGCGCTTCGGTGATACCGTTGGAAAGTATTGTTGTCGAGTGCCGCTAAGCCCTATTCAAGTTTTCCGACCCTTTCTGCCTGTCGGCATTTGCGCATTATCTGTATTGACATTGCCTGTATGTCGGCGATGTATCCGCGTTACTATAATAGAGACCAAAGAAGCCGTTCTACAGTTTCAGCTGACTAGTGCAGTATCACGTAAAATTTATGATAAAAAAGGAGTAACTTAACTTGACAGTGTTTTTATAATTTTGTAGGCTTTTATTCACGAAAATGATGAAGTATAATATTACGATGAAGTTCACATCACGGCCAAACTGTACACAAGACTAGACTCAAGACTATAAAAGACTTTTTGTCGAATGCTTGCAGTTTCTATAGGTTCCGTTCCGAAAATGCAATGTTGGACGATGTTTCAAAGGTCAAGTCAAAATCTAACGATCCGCTGTCAGGTAGTATGAAATGACGCGGAGTTGGGTATGGTCGTTGTCACAACAGCCCTGTCGTCCGTAAATGTTAGTATTTTGCTGTTGATAGTTATAGGCAATCCAGTGAAACTAAATAGTTCCAAAATTGAAGTAGGCGAGAAAATTAGAGTATTATGATGGTGCAAGTCGAAAGGGTCTGATTTTTGCTATACAAAAATAAGTCGAGGATGAAGTGACAATTTTTGACACGAGACTTGGTTTTCCAGAAAATCGATTATGAAGTTCCGTCCAATTGACTCGCTACTTTTTAAGTATACGCGTATCTACATGACGGAACTTCACAAACCATTATCCGGGAAACGAAGCCAGGAAAAATTTTATACAACTGAATGCACGTCTAAAAATACCATTTATCCTCATACATACATGTACGTTTTCTTAAATATTTTGTCTATTCGATAACACGAAATAACAAAACTGATTACTTCAGCCACCTCTCATACTGCGTTGAAAGTACTCGTTCTCCAAATATCCGGTATGGTCTAGTGGCTAGGATACCTGGCTCTCACCCAGGAGGCTCGGGTTCGATTCCCGGTACCGGAAATCTTCTTTTTACTTAGCCCTGAACCCAATGCAAAGCTCAATCCCAACCGATAACACCCCCCAACTAAACATTATAAACGTTATCGAAGATTTCAAGAAAAGTGTTCTCGAAACATTAAACGAACAACAAATGCAACTAATCGAACTAAGAAAATCGTTATCAACGCACGAAGAAAGGATCGACTCCGTCTTCAGCACTATCAATAGTATAGACGACGATCAACCAAAATCCATTAAACCAACAATTACAGCAAAATGCATACAAGCTAAACTTATAATATTTGAAAATAATTTCAATAAATGCCAACTCAATAATTTCAAACCAAAAAAGATACAGTATGCTAACCTTAATAAATAAAGAAACCCCAGACATTGTACTCATCTAAGAAACAAAATTGAACAAAAAAACACAAAGTACACTTCAAAAACTACTCTGTGATAAGACACGACAGACCGAGAACGCTGGCCAAGGAGGTGGAACGGCAATCTTCATAAAAAACCCTCTGAAATTCAAAACAATCCGAAACGACAAAATAACAAGTTTCAAAATCTTAGAAGCAACGATCATAAAAATAAAAATAAGCAATAAGGGAAACCTATTTATCACTGCAGTCTACGCAACCTACGGGAACCAAAAAGAATTTAACGACGAATTCAACAGTCTCTTTGAACTTTTACAGCTCGACAAACAGGAAAACTGCTATATAATAGCAGGCGACCTTAATGCAAAACATACAAGCTGGAAAAACGAACTAAACAATATTTCATTAGAAACTGGCTAGACAATGAAAGCATACACTACAAAACAAACCTTTACAGCTCCGAGCTACCCTCTTAGCCAAAAGGAGGCTCATACCTGGACATATGCAGACGCGCGACTAAAAACTCAAAACCCTAGACTATGACAGCGACCACAACGCCATAGAATTTCAGATAAGCAAGAATACATCCGACTTCGTAACATTCGAAACGCAGACCGAAACTCTCAGGTTCAATTACAAAAAGACAGACTGGAAAAAGTTCCAAAAACTGCTTGAACAAAACTGCGACCTGAAGATCTACAACAACGTCAACCTAATAAACAGACAAATCGACTCATTCATAGACGAAATAGAAAAACATATATAAATCGCTCTTCAAGAATCCGTACCAAACCTAAAACAAAAAAATTCTTGCGAGCCCTATATCAACAACAAAATAAAAAAACTACAACGAGACAAAAGCTACATACTATCTAAGTTGAACAATATAAAATATAACTATTCTTACGACAAACGAGAAAACTTGGAATTCCTAAAGTACCTACTATACAAAATAGAATTGCAACTGAAACAAGAATTCGCAAACTCTATAAATCAATACTGGACAAACAAAATAGAATATATCTCCAAAAAAAGACTCTGCCAGCATGCTCCCGGACCAAAAGAACATAACCCCATACCACCTCTCAAACTACCCCCAGGAAAAGCCTCCCTCATCCAAGAAGCAGGTATAGCGATACACAACACCAACAAAGACTCCGAGGATAACTTCGTAATATCTAAAACAACGGAAAAATTAGACATTATCGGCACCCACTTCTCCAAAACGCACACACAAAACAATCACATGGGTCGAGAACAACTAAACAGAATTATCATCGCCGAAACAAACAAGCTCAAAAATATAATGGAACAAGACAGAGCACTAAATAAAACAGTCTGCACATTCTCAAACGAAAATACCGCGGACAACCCCAAACACCCACAACCAGAAACAAATTACTTTACAAATTACAACCAACTAAAAATCATCTTCTCTAAATTAACCAATAAAAAATCCTCTGGCTTCGACGGCATCCCAAACATTTTGCTCAAACGATTACCCAATAAAATAAAATGGTACCACACAGTACTCTTTAACAATGCGCTAAATAACACGTATTTCCCCAGAAAATGGAAAAAAGCCAAATTAATAGCCATTACAAAAAAAAATAAAGATATTTTATCACCTGCAAACCTACGACCTATAAGTCTCCTCCCCAACATAAGCAAAGTATTCGAAATAGTCATAAACAACCCCCTAACTTCCTTCTGCGCAAAAAACGACATAATCCCAGAAAACCAATTCGGCTTTCGGCACAAACACTCCACGATCCACGCGATAAACAAACTTACTTCGGACATCTGCTGGGCGCTTAACGCAAAGCAACGGGTAGCCGCCTGCTTAATAGACCTGGAAAAAGCGTTTGATACAGTTTGGATCCCAGGTCTGATATACAAATTGATTAAAAAGAACTTCCCGCAATACTTAATTAAAATAGTCTGGGACGTGAAAACTAACAAAACGTTCGTAATGACCGACGGCCCACACACATCAAGCAAAGAATTCTCCATAGAAAACGGACTACAACAAGGAACAGTAAATTCTCCGTTACTGTTCAATATCTACAATAGCGACCTACTAAATCTCTTTAATCTCAATACATCCACCCATAAACGCTCCATAGCATTCGCAGACGACCTAATCATTTACGTAACAGGTCGCAAAACCAAAATGATAAGAACAGAACTCCAAGAACTGTTTGAAAAAATTAACTCTTACTACTACACGTGGAAACTAAAAATCAACGCAAGCAAATGCGAAACCATATTATTTAGACCCAAATCAAGTGAAATAGGCCCAATAGAAAGAGAACACTGTAAAAACTTTCAACTAAAAGAAAAAACAAACGAAGGAGAGCCCATACCTCACAAAAACTGCGTAAAGTACCTAGGAGTACACATAGACGACAGATTAAATTTCAAGCAACACACTGAAATTCAACTCTCCAAAGCCAGCAAAGTAAAAATCCTGTGCTACCAAGCACTAATCAGAGCAATCTTAACCTACGGCTGTCCAATTTGGTACAATATATCAGCTTCCCAAATGGAAAAAATGCGCGTTTTCGAAAGAAAATGCATCAGGGCTTGCTTGAGCACTTACAGATCCGAACATAGCGAGTAAACGCCCGTTAGCCGCGTTGGATACACTCGTTCCCGGCCGATCTCGAAAGTTAAGCAGCGTCGGGCGCCGTTTTTTTCGGGCCCTGGGGCAACTGGCAGTGGAAGCAACCCAAGATGAGGTCAATTTGGCAACCCAGGAATGCGCAGTCAAAGTGTGGAGAGGCCTCCCTTCAACAAGGAAATTTGACGTCGAGGTGCTCCCGGTGAAATTCGAAAGAGAAAACCCGGGTCACCTTGGTAAACGTCAAAGGAGGCCACCGTAGAGTTTTAGTCGATAAGATTCCGACACTACTCGGCTGTTGCGAGACAACAGGGGAGTGTCCATGAGGATTTCTCCACGAAAAAAAAAGATCCGAACATAGCGGATTCAGAAAATACGTCAAAAATAAAGGAATATACGATTTAGCCAACATCCACCGCATCGACTGCCAAATCTTAAAATTAACTAGAAACCACTTCGCGCAAGCTGTAAAGATAACGGAAAACAGTCTAATCTTCGGTTGCTTATTTCCAAACAATGAATATTACAAAAACACACTGACAACAGGCTACATCCCCCCGGAAGCGTTCTTATACCTAGATGAAAGAAGCTATCTCCAAGACCAAAACAACATCCCAATAATCTACCATATAAAAAGAAAAGTAGGGATTAAAACAATACTATACGAGAAAAACGGACAGACTTCAGACCCTAGGTGGAGATACAACATGGCCCTTCCCCAAAAAGACACAGAAGACGATCATAGAAAAAACATAAAAAAATATTGGTGGATACCGAAACCATAAAACGAGAGAATAAAAAAAAATAATAAATAACAAAAGAAAGAGAGCCTCAGAACGGCAAATCTCAAATCCCCCGCCGTGTAAAATGGTGTAAATACTATAAACATTGTAAATATTGTAAATAATTATACCGGACACCCCTAAGGAGGTGAAAGGTCCCCCCACCCCGTCCTCCCTCCTCCACCCGTTCCAAAAATACCAGGTTTTCAGGACAGAAATAAGAAGAAGAAAAAGACAATATCATATATAAGTACCGCTCTACAGCGGCTTAAATCTAATTTATAAATTGTAAGGCTAAAAAAAAATAATGTAATCCCGACACACAAATATTGTACGTACGGCTATGTCGTACCGTCATGTATCGGTACTTTTGCCTAAAACAACCCCCAACCGAAATTCATTGTTTATTGTGAATAACATACACATGTAATACTCATTTTCTGGACAATAAACGTTATTAAAAAAAAAAGAAAAGTACTCGTTCTCGTCCGATCACGAAAGTCAAGCAACGCTGGGTGTTGGCTTTTTTTACTTTTCTTAACACTTAGCCAACCGAACGGGCAGATCTCCCTTTTTTACTTTACCAACGCGTTTTCTTTTTTGTTGTTGTTCTTATTATCGGTTATTGTTTACCTGGAATTGTCCCCAATTAATTGCGACCCTATTTCTGTTTTTATAAAGTACAATATGTAATAAAATGCACCAATTTAGTGGTCTTAATATTAATTAAAAAGTTACGCTATCAGTTATGAATAAATTATGTTATAATCGAACGATACCACACTGTAAAAAAAATATTAAAATGGATTATGAATTTTTGGCTTCACGTGCAAGTCGTGTCATTTATCTTTAGTCATCTTTAACTCTTTTAATTTTACCTATATCTTTTGATGCTTTCAATATATACTTTTAATTTGATGTTTTGTATAAACAATATGTGAAATCGTTAAACAAAATCATTACCGCCAAATATAATTGACTACTTAAATAATTGTTAGACTTCTTTGTTTTTCAAGTATTAATGAATATTAGTCCTCCTTACTTAGAAAAATGCACGGTGGACAGCGTTAGGTTGGCTTGTGCGGGCGCGAAGGTCAGAGAAGCGTATAGCTCGCTCTGGCGCGTGCGGTTGTCCAAGTGTTTGTAGCGGCACATAAGTCAGAGGACAATTCATAGGATACAAGTTAGGATACAAGTAATGCAAGAACAAATAGACTCCGGGCAAAACAATGTCGCCGCTACATGTAACCGTCGAATGAAGACGAATTCAAATTTTCCGATTTCCCCCCGACCAGTATAAATAAACGGACGCGATCACGAGCAAGAGAGTACATACCGAGTGTTTAACAGTATCATCGAGTGTCTGCGAATAGCAACGAGCGATCTACCGAATTTATACATTTATCGAGCTTCCATCCGCGATTTTATTCTGCGATTTGTACTTTGTATTAACGATTCAGCGATTAATGGCTGTACATTAATTTATTATTCTAAATATATTCGACGATTTCAACAACCAGCAATCTCGTCCTTTAAACCTCACGTACCAACCATCCTCTACCATTAAACCTCTACAAGTATTTTATATAACATACAATTTGGAAATTAGGTTTCAGAAACACATATAAGAAACATTCGGTAATTACACAAAAGTTGAAACTCAAGTGTTGCAGTTATAGGGAGGTAGAGACTGTTCTAAAAACTGAGATCTTCGACATGCCCAGCGTAGAAGAGGATAACGCGAGTGAAAGAAAAAAAGCGACTAAGAGTCGAAGCATTCGACAAACATTAAACCTAACCTCAACCTAATCGCAAGCTTAGATCTTTAACTCAAAGATCTAAATTTTCTATTTTTGATTCGTGACCAATGAAACTTACCAATATACATATTTGCTTACTTTATAAATAATAATTAAATACGTGTTAAAAAGTAAATATAATCCAAATTATTTGTTTGGATTCATCTTTATCAGAAGGATCTCACAAATACGTTAGTAAGAGGATGATTTAGAAAGAGTAAAAGATAAAACAGTTTTACTTTTGATTTAGTATCTAGATACATTGTCTCAGTGATATTCGATTTCCGATACGTCAGGCGTCCCGCAGGGGGAACGACGACTGTGCAGTTATGCATGGGATCCTTTTGTACAATTATCGAATGTTTCCGTTTGTTATTTCTAAGTGAATTGCACATACATTACTAGCTAAAAGTTTGAAACCACTTTCTCAGTTGTATCTGTATTAAATATTTCACTAATATCGTTATTAATTTGAAATTAACGTTATAGTTATTAATAGTAATTTATTTTCATAGACTTTTAACGAGATAGTTTTCTAAGGTAACAGAATTCTGGTTCTTTTTTTAATTCTCGTGTTTTGTAAAACACGCAATAATTACAATTTTTTGACTGGTAAACATATATACAGTGTGTCCGGTTTATCGTGAACCGCTGAAATATCTCGAAAAACACGAGTGTCACGGGATGTTTCAGAAAAAATTGCATAACATAAAGGGTTTTACGCTATTGTGTTTGACATTGCGGTGACCTTGAAACCTGATCACAATATCACAATAAACAGTATAACTAAAGGTAATAAGCAAACAGTATTGATAACAGTATGTATAACGATCGGGACCAGAAGTAGGAATGGAAGATAACCGGAGAGGTGACTTCCCAAGAATTCGGTACTTGCATACTATTGCACTTGCAGTAACTATGTAAATTAATTTAGGAAAGGAAGATTTGTGACACGTATTTCTTTCTACAATGATTAATAATAAAACAGTTACAAGCAATTAAAAATTAGTAAGGCCGAACGTTTCCGACCACGTACCGAATGTACGCAAAGAACGCGTGACTTCACAAGTCTGTAACGGTGCTCAAATATCAATAAAGTCTTAATCTAATTATTTTAATTAATAGATAAGTATATGGAACGAAAATGTACTAAATGTACTAAAATGTACTAAAAAAAAAATGTACTAAAGATTTTCCAATCTTCTTAATTATAGAAAAAGATTCAAATATCGAATTGGGCCAAATTATCTTAATTATTATATTAAATTATCAAATTATAATAAAATATATGAATATTATAAATATTAAATTATTAAAATTCGCGCATACTCTACAGGTCTATACAATGCGAACACCGAAGGTAGGGGCAGAGAGAACTTTCCTCTCTGGCAGAGGTTAGAAACAGACAGTGCGAGACAGAATAGATAAAGTTATTTCTTAGTACATTTCTTATTACGAGCAAGCAATTCTAGAAATTGGTGGGGGATAACTCTTGCCCATAAATCCGGGCAAAGTTTTGGTTATAGGTTATAGGTAAAGTTTAATAACATACCGCGGAGCCAAGTTACTTTTCTCTCTCTTAGTCCCAATCATACATTACCTATCTCTTTAATTTCATTAAAAATCGTTGGCCAAATATAGTCACGTTTGGTATTATTTTGACCGGACGAATCTCAATAATTCGACTAGGGCCATCTTGTGGTAGGGCCAATAATGTGGTAAAAAATAAAAGAAAATTTTTTATTCTGATAATTCGATACCGCGTTGAATTACATAGATACGGATCATAGATTACGCTGGGGCCTGTTTTGAGCGAGCAGTTTACGAATTGATGGAGAACTCCCCACCATACTAGCTGTGTATGGCTATGATTCGTATATCTGAACCGCAGAACTTGTATAATGAAATTTATGCTACTAATTATATTAATTACATTGTTTTGTTATATAAATATTAGGTAGGTTCATGTGCGGAATGCATAAATAATTGTTATTATTGAGATATGTATAATTTTATGTGCGCTGTAACTAGGTTAGATGCGTAGTAGAAACACTTGTATGTGAGTATCAGTGTGTGGAAGTGTGTGTGTGCGTGGCGTCTCAAAAACAGATGAATGTAAACAGTTCAGTTAGTTAACAGGGTACGGAAGAAAGTGCTGAGACGCGTGTAAGTGTGTATCTTAGAAATCGTCCATAAAATAATCATATAATTATTCCAATATTAATTCCAAGTGTAAATTTAGTGTTCCTATACCATTATTTCGACTATCAAGATCCACAATTCTCAACAGTTATGAGTATTGAAAGTATTACATTTCTCTGTCTAAATCGTTTCGGTTCAATTTGGAAAATCTTATTCTGCGTGTGCTATTAATACCAGCAGCATATCAACTCTGAAGTTTCATATCTCGAAAAGAGTTTATGCAAAAGACAAATAAGAGTTAAGTTTGACAGCGAGTAAAAAAACCCAATTTGAAATTGATCTAACAGTGTTTTTCTAGATTATTTCCAGGTATTGTTCACGCTAATATCTGCATGTTAAGTATAATTTTAATATATAATAACATGATTCATAACTCTTTACAATTTATACTTTATCATGGTATATCTTTTAGAATATTCTCCGGCTTCTTGTAATTTTTATTCATACCTACTCCACGTGTATCATGCTCTCTTTATTAACTTGAAACGTTTTACACGCACATTTGTACGCGAGTACTATCAATTACGCGTACATACAGATCTTACTCAGGCTAATATTATCAACTCTAGAGCTATTAATAAATGTTCTTAAAGGAGATATTTCTTCACAACATATAGTTTAATTGTTTATTAATAAATGTTTTTCAATAAATTATTAATTTGAATTAAAATACTGGTAGAACTAATATACCCAATTTTGTTTTTATCATGTATTGTTTATGTAGATAGCTTTCTAAAAAATTGTGCAGGAATGAATCGCGTTTTGTACTTTGTACAGTGCATTCGAGACGTAACATTTCAGTGCAAATAATAAATTATTATCAAACAAATAATCAAAATTTTTAATTAAATCTTCTCGAGATTTTTACGTATTAGAAGACACTTGTTATTTTATAAACTCAGAAAGATAGTTATATACACACCGTATATAATACGTACATATATGTATAAGATATATGATTTTTTTAGGAATATCACTCTACTTTAAACGGTTACTGTTACTAAAGGTACTTTACAAATAGCATTCTTATATATTGGATTACAAGCTATTTCAATTAGCCTTGTAGTAAATATACTGTACAGTATTTGTAATTTTAGTGAATGTCATGATATTGTTTTATGGTAGTACCAAAACGTAGTTATCTTTTATTAGCAAATAAAATTCTATTTTTGATGAAATTTGGTAAAAAATATTAAAGTATCCGAGGAACAATTTCTTTTGCCTGCAAAAGTCACCTTGAGCAGGTGAAATCGAATCCTCAAGATTTTGGCGCCTCCGTTTTTTGAGTCTAACTTGTGATGATCCGAGATTGAGTAAAACTTTGCATCACTCTATTGAAAAATATTTGTGCGCTAGGAATAAATCTCGAGTAAATAATGAGTTTATTATTTCAAAGATAAAACGTGTAACAGGCATTACATGTAAGAAATACAGTGCGGGCAAAGTAACAACCCACTTAACGTTTTTGTTAATTTCTAAATACATAGGATTTTTCACCAGATATTAGCGCTTTTATTGGAACAAACAAATGAAAATGAAGAATTTCGTGTAACATATTTCGGAGCCATATTGATCTGATATGTCAAACATATACATTGATATTCGGAAAGTTAAAAATTATTTTCTAGAGTTGATATGTTGTTTTCCAGGTAAGTAAATTTTTTTAATGTATACTATATCTAATTTATTAAGTGTAATTACCAGTTATTTATCCCAGTTTTACAATAGTCTTTGTATATTATATACATTATAATCTAAAACGTTTCAACGTATTCGTCGTCCAATACCAACGATTTAGACATAGACCGAATTTCTTTTACCTGTAAGTTCAATATTTTGGCAACTGAAACTAAATTAGAAGGTGTTTGTTTAATTTTTCTTCTACCTTTTCCCATAGAAAAATATCTGAAAGTCCAAAACAGAAAAGAGGGAAATGATCAGAGGAGAACATGAATGGGGCTTTGAAGCTACTCTACGAAAATAAAACGACCTAAAGACAGGCCGCAGAGGCTTTCAATGTTTCGGAAACGACGAATGTGAAGGCTGGGCACACGTCGAATGTGCAGATCAAGGAAATATTAAATATTTTCCATACGATATACGTAAAAATCAAATTTGAATAAGAATATGTATGTAGTATCGTCGATGGAATATACTGTTATTATATCCTGATATTGGCGATTTATTTATAATGAATGGATTGTACAAATATAGACAGAAAAAACGATGGTAATTTAACACGAACCAGTCGCAATAACACGCTACAATTTAGTGGTTCGATCGCAACAATTCAACGTTCTCTCTCGACAATGACTTTCCGATTGGCATCCTTCAACCTCTCAACTAACTCTGACCCCTGCCTCTACCTTCGCATCTCTTTTGTCTTTTTTCAGACCCACCCACACATGATCCGCAACTGCTCATGGCCAGGGTCACGTAGACCTTTTCTACAAAACTATTCACTTGAAGGACCGACGACACATTTATGGGCCCATCGGCACCTCGGCTCTCGGTACATTGTTTACGTAGTTTAAGAACGCCTCGGCTCTCGCGACATTCTATGTGTTTCACCCGCCAACTCCTAGGCCTTTTGTCCGCGATACTACATGTATTGTGACATCTGCAGGACTTTTTTAAACATTATTAATCATTTAGTGCAAAAGATCCAATAATTAAATAATTAATCGGTACTGGACGACAATTTTTCGTTTCCTACAAATTCCGACATTACTATTCTTGCAGATTATCAATTCGTATTATTGAATTTCATAAAATTAATTTTCCTACTTTTATTAAGTTCCATTCGTGCTACAAAGTCACTTTGTAAATTTTCATTTTTACCAACTCTAGCACAAGGTACTGTACGACTCTCCCCTGCATCTTATTTTTATGTGATTCGAAATCCAAATTATTCAATATTTTTCATACCGAACTAAGATAAAGTTCTTAACAACTTCTAAAATTACCTATACTAGCATTTATAACGTTCCTGTCTCACAACATCAATAACCATGTCTTTTCCTCGACTCCTTTTTTCTAATGAAACATTAGAAACGGTACGGTCAAATTGACCTCTCTCGAATTTCTACACAAATTTAACCATATTTAAACTTTATCATATGGCTTCATAATTTCTGACTTTTCCCAAAACATGCATACAATATATTTTTCGGTATTTCACTTTAGTTTGCTCTTTTATTTTCTGAGAAAAATGTGTACTCTGCCTTGCTTACCGTGAGCGGTCATTTTGACCGTCCGACAAAATATATTAGTTATTCTTAAAATAAATGCAATCAGTACAAAGAAAAGGCTATCTCAAGGTTAGATGACAAACAAAATCAGTAGTAACAAATAATAACAGCTGTTACAGTCGTAATCTTGTCATAAAACAATCCATCCCTCGATCAAGATAGCCACCAACTTTCAACACATATCAACTCAGGCCCATAATAATCCTAAGGAACCGCCACAAAATTTAGCATTTTTTACAGTCCATTGTTAAAAACATTTAAAAAAAGCCGAGAAGTTTCTTTGGGTTACTGCTCATTGTTATAAAACATGGGAAAAGCTTTCCCAACTCTACTCCCGTGTAACCGTTGGTGGAGAACGGTCAATGCTCGTCAATATTTTCGTATAAATATCGCCGTCACAGATCATATTTTTACTTGATATTGTCTTTTCGACTAGAATACATCTCGGTTTGTTAGTCAATTAGTCGACATCTAAACTTGTTATCTCTAAAACTCAGACAGAAAGCATCTCAGAGCGTTTTGCGTAAAGTTGTTATAAAAGGAAAAGTAAAGCGTATCAAATTTGACAATAATTTTGTATTCCATACATGGTATTATTTTGTAATAAATATTTATCCTAGAAATATCAAGATTTTTCAAACAAAAATTATAAAAAAAGAAATAACGGACGTAGAAGAAGACTGTTCAGTATGCGATGAACATGAAACTTCAGCAACTGAAAACTGTATGAAAACATATGAAAAGCTATTTACAACCGAATCAGAGTTGAATATTATAAATAAGCGTTTACGCAAGGGCAAAAAGGAAAAAAATTATCGTTGACAGCAGAAAGTGAAACTGGGCCCGATGGAACAGTTTGGAAAGAAATAGATGCAAGTCCCAAACCTGGCAGGACATCAGTTCATAATATTTTCATAATATTTTAATATGCTAAACGGCATATAATGAAAGGACAAGTAAAGACAGCATTTTATCTTATCATTGTATACATTGATCACAGTATATGGGATCATATAATAAAATGTATAGTAAAATGGAAGAAGAGGCATTTACAGTATTGGGGACTAAGATGGAGCTACATGCAACAAAACTAGGTGCATTTATTTCTCTGCCATATGCCCGCGGTGCATATCAGGCAAAAAATTTAGATGTCTCACATTTGTGGAATAAAATTTGGAGACTTGCATTTTTTTCAAAAACAACGAGCAGGAATGACTTTGCTGAAATTATGAGGTTTATAGGATTTGATAAGAAGAGAGAAAGAAGCCAACGTTTACGAACCAATAAATTTGCAATGGTATCTACAGTATGGGGCCCATTTACAGTGAATTCACAAAATTGTTATGAACCTAGTGCATACATTACTTTTATATAAAGAATCGCGGGAAAACAAACCATGCAATAAAACTATCAACAAATTCAGATTCACTGCTACAAAAAACTTGTCAAGTAAAAAATTGTAAAGGTTACAAAATTACGAAACTTTGTTTAAAACACGGGAAATATTTATGCGGCAAATGTACATTTGATAAGAATATAATTCGTAAAAAATGCAGCAAAGTTGAATAAGATATATCTCTATATAAACAAAAGTGTAACAAGTTAGACAATTTCATGAAATCTCTAAACTACATAAATTTGAAAGCAATTGTACACAATTTGCAAAAAACATTCTTGCTCCCTCTCTCTCACTTTTTGTGCATCTTTTATAGATTTCAGTTACTAATCTGTTCGTTTCCATTGTATATAAAATGTAACCGACTGAGGTTATAAAGTTATACACAGCAATAATAATAATATATGCGCTGCTAAATAGAAGGAAGTCTCGCGGCAGGAATGCAGGTCCGATTATTCGGGTTATTCCGATTATTTCTGACAGGCTCGACACAATCTTAGAGATAAGCATGCGTGTTGGCTGAGTCGCATATGCAAACAAAACAATATAACAACGCGCGAAGGTGAGCGATAGAGAGCAACCTCCCTTGCCCTTGTGCCGTTCCGCGAGATTTCTTTCCAGCAGTGTACTATACGTCTGTGTCGTTAATCAATAAATGGTCATTTATCTTTTATAAATTAAAAATATGAATAACTTGCCTTTATCAATGCAACAATAATAATGATAATTAAAAATGGTAATTAATATACAATTGAATAACGTGACAACTATCAATAGGACAAATTGCGATAGAGAACGAGCATTACGAGCGTACGAGCATACGAGTGTACGATAATATTAACTTCAGACAATAAAATGTTATTATCGATGTTACTTTATGAGTTGTCTTGTACCCTATTTGCGTATACTCATTGTTCAGTATTTAATTAATAATATTGTTTGGCATAAATCTTGACTCGCCATGTAACAACCCGAAAGCAATATTGCACTATCATCTTCAATTATCGAATACGACTTCTCGTAAAATCATATTGTTTCGACCAAAATAACTGTGTTAGATGAAAAGTAATAACGCAAAAAGATTCAATTCAGCCTCGAATGATAGAACCAATTTGCCTGGATGGATTGGTATACAGAAATAGTCGATATAAGAAATTATTACGTTTTAACTTCTTCATTTGGCACAAATTCGTTACGTATTTTCAGATTCTGTAAACGTTTCTACAAAAGAAAGAAAGTTTTTAATTTAGACAGATCAGAAAAATATCCGCCGGGCATGTACGTATATACGAGTAAGCATACTTACATATAATGTTTTGCCACCATACCGATCACTCGCCAACTTCAATTTCTCAGTGCCGTAGTTATATGTAAGTAATTTTTAATAATCTATATATGTATATAATAAAATATAGTATAATGTTCCCCGTATCTGAGCTTGGGATCAAGAATTTGCAATAACCTAGCGTTAAGAAAAGTTATCACTACGTTTTCGAGCAGAAAATGAACCAATGAGATTTTTCCGAAGAAAGTAGCTCCAAACGCGATGATATGAGAAACACGAGCAATAGTAGCATGGTGACGAAATATCATACATACCATCTCAGCATATTTTCTTCGACCTGTACGAATTAAAAACAGTTCCAACATTTTTTCTGAGCGCTTCCTTCTCCAGAAATGTCTATAGAATTGAAAGCAGTAAAAAAATTCGTCTTAGACAAAGAACTTTTCACAAAAATAATGCATAGAAATTGCGCACATGAACTCTTTTTAAGCTTCGACGATAATTTACAATCACTTGGAACTATAGCATTTAACAATTTTTTATATCGATATCAGAAAAATTATCTCTATTTAAAACTAAATCAATCTGCTAACGTTTTGCGCACTTTTAAATATTGGCCATCAACCAAATTGCGTGTTTTTATAAAAATTCTCGTTATTTAAAACTAGAGATGTTAGAGCAATTCTGTATTCGGACTCGTGTTTGGGATAGGATACTTTACAAGGATCACTCAGTGGATTCTATAGGTTCGAAAAAGGTTCTGATTTATTAGACAACAAATTTTTTCAGTTATAGGTAAACATTTTCAGTTAAATTATATTTTATTTCACAATATTTGTACAAAAAGTAATGACTTTTATTTTGCAGTTACTGGATAACTTCGTTTAACAGCTTTCACACGCAATAAGTTATTCTGTTTCTCTATTTCAAGAGCATGTTTTAATTTATCAATATGACTCAAATAATCGATTTCATTTATAATAGTACTTAGTTCGATTTGTTCAACATGTGGTATTACTTTATGAGCATTATTCAACATATGCTTAAATATTTTAACTTGTTTGGGTGTCAGAATAGATATAGCAGTACCGGATTTACCTGCACGTCCTGTTCTTCCTGCTCTGTGAATATAACCGTTAATATGTTTAGGAAGATCATAAGATATGACTAATTGTACATTTGGAATATCTACACCTCTTGCTAATGCATCTGAACATACAAGTCTGAAAGTATAATAAAATTATATCACAATTTTTAGAAAATATTGATCTTAATCTTCGACGAAATTATAAACAAAACGTACATTTG
Organism: Bombus lapidarius; assembly: GCA_936014575.1. NCBI lineage: Eukaryota > Metazoa > Arthropoda > Insecta > Hymenoptera > Apidae > Bombus > Bombus lapidarius. The sequence continues at coordinate 112,635 of CAKXZU010000077.1, forward strand.
AATTTTTCCACTTGTAAATTTCGCAAGTATATCCTCACGTTCTTTTGATACAAGTTGTGCAGAAAGTTCTCCAACTACTATATTCTTTTTAGATAAGAGTGATTGGAGTAAAATAGTTAATCTATGAGCAGTTCCTCCAGAATTTGTAAATACTAATGCTTTAGAAGTGATACCATTCCTGATTATTAACTGATATAAAGCTACTGGTTTATATTCTGCTTCACATTCTATTGCTTCTTCTGTTAATTCTTCTGGGCTTGTATAACGCCCTATAAAATTAACCCCTTCTTTATCTAAATTTACATCATCGTCCTTGCCTGTCACCGAAACAGACGTAAATAATATTGGGTGAAAGAGTCCAAGCCGATTAAGTTTTTCAGGATCTTGTGATAACGTTGCACTGAATAATAATTTTTGAGCTGGAATTTTACTATTTAAAAATGAATACATTACTATAAATTTAATATCAGATAATATAACTTTATATTAATACATATGATCTTGGTAAATGATTATTATATAAAAAATTGTAACCAAACTCTAACCTAGAACGTAAGTTGGAAAGTGTTAATCGTGGTGTTTGATAATGAGGCTCGGGAAGATACTCCAACCAGTCAGCAGCTGTATCTGCTTCATCGATTACAAGAAATCTGATATCGTCTAATGAAAATCCTGGAGTTTTTAATATGTGGTCTATTAATCGTCCAGGTGTAGCAACCACTATATCCACTAGAAAAATATAAAAATTATAGAGAATATTTTGTATTTTATAAATAATATAAATAAAACCTTCTTTTTAAAATTTATAAACACATACTCTCTTTTTGAATATTTTTTTGTTCTTCATCAAATGCTGATGCGCCAGAAAGTATACCAACTCTTAAATTTGTATGCAAAGTATACGTAACCATCACTTTGTAAATTTGCATGGCTACTTCTTGTACGGGTGCAACAACTAAACAACGCACCTTTGGAACTAATCGAAACTGTAATATTTGTATTATTGGTAAAACATACGCTAGAGTTTTACCTAAAGAGAAAATAATTTCTTAAATTATTTCTTTTCAGAACAGAAAATAATTTCTTAAATTATTTCTTTTCAGAACAGAAAATAATTTTTTAAATACAGAGCTTTAATCTATTCATTGTATGCAATGTTTAATTAAATAAAGAAAACTGATTTGAAATAATATTCATTAACAACATTAATTGTAATTAGAATTTAACATTATTTATTAACAAAACACAATAAAGTATCAAAACTAGAATGTAAATATTTCAATTTGCTATAAATGACTTGTACATTCGTACCACTGCCTGTAGGAGCAGATACACATGTATCCCTTAACCACCATTTTTGTTGCCTATCTTTATTACACTTCAGTAGCCAAGATACCATACTAGCTTGAACAGGAAATAATTTATTAATTCCATTATCTCTTAAAGCTTCAATAAGCTTAGAATCTAAGATTGAATTCATGTCTTCTAAGGTTGGACCACTATTTAAATCAATAGATATGACTTCTGGATTAGCCAACCATTCTGGTAGAATTCTCTTAACTTCACGCTTCCTTCGCTTATTTTTTACTCCCAGGATTATGAAATCCCTATTGTGTCCTGATATTTTCTCTTCTGTTTCATTTGGATCTGATGATTTATTAGGTATTTCATTATCCTGATTATCTGTATTTTCACTTTGCAATGTTTTATCTGCAGTTTTATTTGTTTCATTAGAACTTCCTTCCCTACATTTCCTCTTCTTTTTATTCTTTCTATGCTCTGAAACACGTATTTCTGCCTTTCTTTTAATGTCACTTGATATACTATTTTCATTCAAATTAATATTCTCTATTGAACATTTATTAAGATTTTCTGCTTTTTCCTTTTCCTTTTTATAATTCGATTCTTGTGCATTTTGAGAACTACTTTCCTGTATTTGATGATTAGTTAGTCTTTCTACTTTACGCTCTTCTATTCTTTTTAATAATTCAGACAAATGATTCCTTTCATTTTTCGTTTCTTCTTTTTCACCCTCATATCTATCAACAAATAGTATATGTAGTATATGTAATAATATTCTATGGGAAGAACTAAAAACTCGAATACGATTAATATAGTAGAATATTTATTTATATAGTTTAATTGACTAAATTTATTATTCAGTGATTAAGTTTATTAAGACATATGTATTATATTTTTTGACATTTTGACATACCTGTTTATGACAAATAAACTCATTTTGTTTTCGATTTTACTCACGTGTTATACACCTTTTATAGGTTATATTCTAACGTGTACCACCTATTCCACAGTTGTATACACGACTGTGACCTATGTTAATCTACATGACTAACGCGACTGTAGACTTTAAAAATGGCTGTGAATGTGGACGCTGTCACGATCACGATCATCTTGTGGTATTATTTAAATAGATATTTATTTACTTATGCATATACGTATATAAGTAAATACATATACATCTTCAAAAAGGCAAATTTAAAAAAATATTATTTTAAAGTTGTATTTCATTAAACTTTAACTATGTGTATTTACTATGTGTAAGAATAAACTTAATAATATTTAATCATTATTACATGTGTACATTTATATAATGTTTAGAAACAATTAATTTCAAAAATATGATTGGAATATACATTAAAATTACATATTACTAATATTAAAATCGTCTGCTTAAAGTAGCCAAACTACTTCTCAAGAACGTAATTGAAAGTAATTTGTAATTTCAAATTTGTTACAAGCTTACATACGTAGCTTATATAGGTAACATAACCAACAAAAATTACACATGTATATAGCAGCAGGTAATAGTAATATGATAAACGATTATATTTAACAAATTTCAAATAGATATCGTTTTTGTAAGTTAAATCACATAATTTTTAACCATGTTACTGTCTACAAAAAATTATTAATCAATTTTGTTAAACATCTCAATAATCTTTTGCAACTAATAAAAAGACATTTGTACAGTAATTAATTTTAACAAAAATATTGTAAGATATCGTTTATTAATAAAATTTTAACAAATAGAAGATATGTGCATATTCTCACAAGTTTGCAGAATAATTTTCATAAAAAGAAGATAGAAAAGGATATCTCCATCCTCCGTGAAAATATTAATGCATAATGAGTATTTGTACAGTTATAGTTTAATAAAAAGAAATTAATAAGACTTACATATATCTAGAAGAACAAATCACTAGTTTTAATTATCTTAATGCTTATTGGGATTCCCTTTTGATTTTATCATGGCTTGAAACCTTTGTGTTATTGAATTTATCAAATTAATGAATAATCTGCTTGAAATATTTTTATAAAAGTGATCTCTTTATATCGTTTCTAGGTAACTACATATTTTGTGTTTCAAGTGATCTCATATATTTTCTGTGTTTTTAAGTATTTCTGAACATATAGGAAATTCATGTTTGCATATTAGTAACATTATGTTTTGGATCGTGATCTTGCATTTGGTCTAAATTAAGAACTGATTTAAAGATAGCTCTTTTAGAAGAACGGGAAAATATTTCAAGTAGAGTATTTATCACTTTTATAAATTCAGTGCCACGATGGCTTCAGCTGTATGTGCATATATATGTATTTATATAACTAAAGGCAAATATTAACAAAAATACTATTACTAACTTTATTATTGATAAAAATAGTAAAGAAAGAAATGCATACATATATGTAAAGTTATCTCGTGGAACATAAGGATAAAAAAAATGATCTGCTGTATCCTCCAGCTCATTATATTATATTTCTGTAGTTATTTTCTATAAGATAATAATAACAGAATCTGCTATATATCTAGTTGACTGTATGATAAAGTGACTTGAGTTTGTTGTCTAAGAATAATATAATATCATATAAAAACGAACAATAAATTTGAATGAATAGATACACTGCAATGAACAAATGTTATCAGAGATATAACTGAAGTACAACAATTACACGAAGGAAGAAAGTACTTGAAATCTAGTAATTTACGAAAAAACAGGATTGATTTTCACAAAATTTCATACAAAGTTACTACATGCTACATATTATATAATATGTGCAGTATATACCAATATACTACATATTATACTAATATAGTATACTAATTATTATGTAACATATATATTAGTATGATGTTTAAAATTATGAAATTTTAGTAAGTTGAGTTGAGCGAATTAATAAGGTTGCATGTAATAATTGTGTAACTAGTAATATGCAAAAATTTGTAAATCCTTTTGTAATATCGCAAGGTAAGCGATAAGATATACTACTATTGGGCATTAAGGAGAACTACTAATTAATTTCAATATAATATTTTGAATTATTCTTCTTTTTCTTTGATTATGTATTATATTAAAACAAAAATGTAATATTCTTTCTAAAAAATACAAAGAGACATGAAAGTAATCTGGAATAGCTTTAAAACTTCTGAATGAAATATGTTTCCTTCATATTACTATATTTTACATAAAAAACATTCCTACATTTTTTATATTTACTATAATTTAATAGTTATTCTAAATATACATATAACTTGGATGGTAAAATATACATATATATGAGAATAGTACATAGTGTGACTGGTGTGCTATAACATAATTGAAATAATTATTATAATATAAGCATATAGATCGCAATAGTATTGAAAAGATTTATAGTTACCCATAAATTATACTTACTTAAAAAATTAAAAAAATTACATTATTAATATTCAAAAATCCGAAATTAAATAATATTGTATATTTTTCATATTTCGCTTTAATTTAAACAGTACGCTTTATTTAAAACTAGCGTAAAGAATGCGTTGGCTTACTACACGCACATAGTTTTAAATATCAAAGTAACGACAATATTTTATATTTTTTCAATAGTAATTACAAAATTAGATTTGTTAGATTTATAACATTACTATTGATAGTACCATTACGCGTGACCAACATAATACGATTTCGATTTGTTATAAAATTTATATGTATATGTGCACTTATATTAACATTCGGTCATAGGTATGTTGATTCATGCGACAGATATAAATGATGTATCGTGTATATCATATGACTAATGTGTTTGCATATTTAATTGAAATGTACATTGTCATAAGATACAATTAAAAGTTGTACTTCTTTTAATTTTATTGCATTGAATTTCGTTTTTCTACATAAATAAATATGGAATATTTATAATATATTTATTATTGATATAATAGTCGTTTATATATAAGAAATTTATTATTTTACAAATATTATATAAAAGTGCCAGTTAAGAAAAATTATTTGACATTAATGAGTAAAACAACATTATTAAAAAGTTCGCAGTATGATTTGATAAGCAATGAATTCTTAACAAAAATCTATTAAGTTCTATTGGAGATAAACCTAATAGTTGTTAAGATATCTTGCTTTATTTTTCAATAATTTGCTGTTTATAATATCGATTTCACCGAAAATTATGGATAGGTAACTATTTGGTAATTACTAGGTTTTTGCTAATAAAACTAGACTCTGATATTTTTAAAAGTATAAAACGCAATACAAAATGCGATATATAATTTAAAATTTATTCAAAGTATGGAAGTTAAGTAGACAACTTCACACACACACACACACACACACATATATATATATATATATATATATCTATATATATATATATATATATAAGTTACATCGGTAAAGTAATATAGATAGAAAGAAAGATAATTTCTAAACGGGTAAATAACGTCATTATGTTTCTTAGTTTTGTAATCATTACAGGTTTTTATCTGACAAGTCAAGGAATCTCGTTTCGTCACCGTTCAAAGAACTTAATGGATACGTATATACGATATTCGTAATACACATACAATGCGATGAATCACCTGACCTTGTTTCTTGAGAATCTTTTGGTGAACGGGAGTCCTAGTCGCGGTTATGACGATAGTCTCTCTCTTCGTTATTCTGCAGCATACTTTACATGACACGTCATCGACTTTACGTCGCTCCCCCACCAATTCTCTCTTCTACTGATCCTCTTGTGACATTATAATGTGAAATTGTTTCTTTCAGATACTCTAACCATTTAGTGTACGCGACTACATGTAACCACATCAAGACGCTTCTTATTTGTCGATAACTATTATATACGTTTAATCGATTTGTAAAACCGGTGATAGTGCTACGAAAATTGTGTTTAGTGTTCTAGAGAAATAACGCACTGTTATATAGCTTTTTTAATTGTTATAATCTAAAATTGACATTGACTAAAGGTGAGTAAATAATTCAATTAGATAATGCAAAGTGAAGCGGGAAACTTTGTAATATTGATATTGATTTTTAACGTATTTTCTTTCATTAATAATACAGAAACGGCACTTCTTTGAATTAGAAAAAATACTTGTTAAATGTATCATATACACATAATCCGTATACGACTAATATACCAATAGTAGAGTAGTAATATTAAAATACTCTGTTAAGTGAAATATATTGCATTTTTCTGCTGCATTTGTTTTACCTTTTTAATTTTGTTTTAAATTGTTGTACTTAACAAATTCAACGGATGCAGTTAAAAAGAATTAAATAGGAATTCTGTATGTGTAATATACAAATACGCGTGAAACAAATTAAATAGGAACAGTTAACGCTTTATTTCATAGTCAATTAGTTATTTACAATACATTAATTTTCCTGTCTCTCTTTATCTCTCTCTATATCTCTCTTTCTCTTTCTCAAAGTTTCATTCAAACAATATGAAAATAATGTTATTTCTATATTGAATATGATATAAGAAAATTAAATTTAGATAATGCACATTTGTTTAACTTACATAATAAAGCTTGTGTCTATTAAAAATTCTTCGTTTTGTATTGTATGTATTGGTAAAACACAGCAATTTTAATATACATAGAAATATATTATACGGAAATATTAGTAGTAAAATATAACGTTAAACTATTTAATCAGATATTGGGTATTTAAGGCTATATATTACAAATAAATATATATATATGTAAATAAAATATAGACTATTAAAATTGATACATTCTCAACAATTCCAATTACATTATTCTGTGTATCTGTATATAAATACATTATATTTTTGCATAAACTAGATTCCTGAATCTCATTCTCAAGCAATTGTATATTTACATAACAATTGTGATTTCAATATTCATGATGTATATTTTCTAGATTAATATATCTTTCATTAATTGTAGAATAACAGAGGCTACATTACAAGGATTTCTTGATTCTTGCACATTTACACATAGTTTTAACAACGCTTAACATTATATTGTATGTAGCACAATTTTCGTATGAATTGCGCATTAAGTCATCGTTAAATCTCATTTCCTATAGTAGACGCATACGTTCTCCGTTTGTTGCTCCCACCATTCCTGCAAAGAATATCCGTGACGAGCGACGGTTCGTTTCAGTTGGTTACGAGAACCGAACGGAACCGGTACCAGAAGAGCGAATAGAACCTGTAACCGCTTCAAAAGAAGGTAAGAGCCACACCCCAAATACTTGTTTATACATAGACACCGATCAATACAATCTTTGGAATTTCACTACGATAGCTTCTTGGTATTCTTCTTCGCGTATATATCAAACAAGGTTAACTGCAGGTCTTCAAAGATATTTATATCAACCACTCAAGTCATCATTCACCTCAATTTCGCAATGCTGTATACTTATGTATATACTTTACATGAACACACACTTCCTGATAATATGTTTTCTCACATTTTAAATTTATGTACAGTTAGGTGGGAAGATAAATAAGATACGCGAATGGAAAAATAGGACTGTCAAGATAGAAAACTAACTTATTGTGTAACAATATTAAGCATTTCGACTTCATTTCAGATTAATCAAGATTGTTATTAACTAAGATTATATTACAATAAACTTTAAAATTGTTACCTTTTTTTGAACACTAACGTTGCTACATTTACATTACAAGGCTTTGATGATATTGTTGTTAGAATTATAATGAAAATGTTATTCATATGGAATGATTTTATGTTTTTAAAGCGATATTTTTAAACGCAACTATGTTTTGTATATTACGTTTGAGCAAATTCCTATTTTTCAGGCATTGAAAGGAAATATGTATGATAATCAAAACGTAATATTATTATAGTATACCTAAAGTTTACCATTTCGTTGTAAATATCGCGTCATTTATTTCTCATGACATTACACCCTCAAATTCTATACGATATTTTAATATTAATTGCCTCTGCTACTGTATTTTATTTTTAATCGCATCTTGCATCTTAAACATTGAACAATTAATAATGAAACAAATGTGTAATGTTAATCATTAGGATAAGAATATGAGTTTGATTAATTAATGCTTTCGATAAAGTGTTTATGAAATGTTATATAATAAATTTTGTTTTCAGATATTAATTTATTTTAATAATAAGTTGCTCTTAATTGTGCAAATTTTGCGTGAAATAGGAATTCTAAAATATAACTATAGCATAAATATTATACATATATTATTATTTAATATGACTTTAATATGAATTTGTATTTTTTAGCTGATTCGAATAATGTCGGCCACTCAGTACTATCATGTGCAGGTAATTACTAACTACTTTCTGCTTTATGTATACGGTACACGCACAATATGAAGGCCCAAACCTACTTCGTTTTAGAGGAGAAATCTTTTAACGTCGTAAATTAATATTAATGTTTCGTAGCTACGTCTTTTGAAACGATAACAATAACGACATATCATATCAGTTAATTTAAAAATAAAGTTTTAAAGTTCCATTATAGGCATAGTTAAATTTTGTTTGAATGTTTAAACTTGTTTGTGCGATCTTATCTTCCTACAAATTCTCAATCGAATTTAAGTGCAGAGATGAGTACTTCAAAACATTTATCCATATTTTTTAAAGTCATTATCTAACCACTGTCTCAAGTGTGTTTTATCTAAAATAATAATTAAATAAAATAAGTACTCTGGTAGATTTTTACATTAAATTACATTAAATCAGCAATTCTTTGTACAGGGGAGATCTCTCAAACCATAAGATTTTCTTTACCTTGTTCTATTGTTCAAGTTCGATATTTTGTATATATCATCATTACATAATACTTTCTATTACGTTCAAACAAGTTAAGATAGTTAGAAATCATTAATTACAATTAATTTCACCATATTAGAAGAGTGTGTATTTTGCACGATAATTAGGATCTAAATTACATACTAAATTGAGCATTTATGGGGACAACTAAAACAGTACAATTCAGATTCTCAGACACGGTAGAATTACAGTAGAGCATTGTTCAACCTGAATACGATTATACGTATCATATTTATATCGTATTATACATAACTTGTGATCCATTTATAAATAATCATGCCGAATCCGTTCCGTGTCCAAACAGTGACCGGACGTTTATTAATTGATATTTGTATACTACCAGCCGGGATATACCCGAGACAAACGTGCTAGTCAGACATAGAAGTCAAACATACGCAAGCATATAACAAACTGCCGTTTTCAACCAAAGACATAGCTATAGCAGCGATACCTTTGTATGAAGAAGAGGTATGAAGAAACAAAGCAACAAAGAAAGAAAAGACGATTCATTGTACATCCGTTATGGTAAACGGATAAGAAGATTTATTAAGATAAAATCAAATTTATAGTGTGATACATGGACGACACATGTTCAGATACGTTTATACAAGCCCATGCTATGGGCTGGCCGCTCCGGTCAGATCGGCAAATAGGAGAAATATAGGAGATTACCAAATGTGAATGGAACACATCCACGCTGCGGATGATGACTAACACGATACGGATATATATTTAAAGTATGGTAACCAATTGGGGTCCGGTGCAAGACCGCGGCTGAGACACGAAACGGATACAGCACGGTTATGTATAAATGAACTTTTAAAGGTCAGTTCAGACGACGTGATTTCTTGACCGATTCGAAAGCGGCGTTCATACTGTTTCATATCTACACTGAAAATCCAACTCTTAAGATTTTGTTCTTCGCGATATTATGCAAATTTATCTCGTGATCTATCAATTTTATTAATTTTATCATTTTGGAATCTAGTTCATTTCAATTCAAAATTTGGTCTTTTCTTTCTTCACATGTTAGAAATGCTTGCTGTGATCGTAATAGCTTCAAGACCTTTGTATTCCTTATTTCTTTCTTCCTCTATTCTTCATCTATTTTCTATACTTCCCGATCGATTCAGTTTTATTACCGGGCCACTTCATACATATTTATGAAGCCGAATGTCGAAAGCGATCGAATCGGTAATTTCACCGTGTACACGCATGTGAATCCTACGTAATTGATTCGACAAATGAACGATAAGTTATTATAATAACAGCTATTACATACTGCATGCACCTAATCTATTAATTCGTATGTTTGGGAGTTGAACGTGCGGAGGAAATACAGAAACATGTGAGTACTGTTTTCGGCTATTACCGATTCCGCAAAATTACCGAATCGGTCAAAAGACCGCATCGTTTGAACTGGTTGTAATTAATCGGAGCCTATACATGGTGACCCAGTATTGATGGTACATAAATTATACATAAATTATATGTAATAGCTATATACACAGAATAATATCGTTTCATTATGTGTAGATGAATCCAATTATTTGTTTTGCTTCTGCGACGAATAGAAGACGCAGAATGAATGTGAAATAGTGACGAATTATGAATTTCGGTCAACGTTCCATGATTTATTTTAGGTTAGGTCTCGATTAGCCAGTAGGTCTTGATTTGTCCGCGTTGCCTCAATCTCAACGAAGCCGGTTAATCGAAGACACAACGACAGAACGTAATAAAAATACTTGCTTTATTATTTGAAGGTTAATCAATTCGGATTGCAAAAGACGTGATGACAAAATCTTACTAATAATGTACGCGGTACATATCATGTTAAAACTATTATATTATAAAATAAAATCGTATTTCTCCTGTAAAACAAAGAGGCTAAAAACTTTTCAATAGACTATTGCAATAGTTTAATGTTTATTTACCGTATTTTCTGTTCATTTGTAATATTTATATGCAAAATACTCGTTAAACATTTTTTAGATATTTAATAATACGTATTGCTTTGAAATAAATAGTGAAAAGTTTTACATATCTATGTAATATGTATTTCGCATTTTATTTTATTCGTTTAGTGCACACCAACTGTCTATTCTGCTGATCCTTTTGACCCAGAAGAAGATGCAGCTCTTCTACGAACTGCCATGAAAGGTTTCGGCACTGATGAACAGACAATAATCGATGTCCTTGCTCATCGTGGAATTGTACAACGACTTGAAATAGCTGACAAATTTAAAACCATGTATGGAAAGGATCTGATTTCTGAATTGAAATCAGAACTTGGCGGTAATTTTGAAAAGGCAATTTTAGCATTGATGACTCCGTTACCGGAATATTTCGCTAAAGAACTTCATAATGCGATGTCTGGAATTGGCACGGACGAAGGTGCTCTTATCGAGGTGCTGGCATCTCTTAGCAACTATGGCATCAAAACCATATCTGCTGTTTATAAAGAAGGTAAGCCTGTTTTTGTTCGAATGATTTTTTAAATAAATACAAATATTTAGTAGGAATATGAACAACATTGTTGCAAATAATTCGATAGCTACTAAAATGAAATACTATAATCTTCTTTTTAAGGAACATTCATCATTCATTTTCTTTAAAAAATTCATGCTCACATTATAACATATTTGACCTAAACAAAGAAAGAAGAATGTTAGAAAGTGGCCATTTTTGACATCACCTGAAATTGAAAAATTCATGTAGGACTTTTAGGAGTTTCTCCCGAGGAACAAAAAGTGTTCTTATCATTTTTCTGAAAAAGCAATGGGGAAGTTATTAGAAATGAATTCAAACATGTGATAGCGATCGAACTCATCTATTTCTTATATTTAGTCTTCTTTTTTTCTCGGGTGTTAAACCATTTTCAAAATAATTAACACGTTCGTCGCCACCTCACACGTATCTATGTGACGGGTATACTTCCGTGGGGGCCCCGTCATCAAAGTATGGTGACGCTCTTCTTGTTCGAGTTAATTAAATATACGATATTATATATAGGATATACAATATAAAAATATTAAAAACACATACCATACTTTTTATTAATTTATATTCTGGATAAAATATTACATTATGCTATATCGCATGGTATTCGTTAAAATATTCCAAACACATTTGGAGTGATTTTGGGCACTTTGAACAATATGTTGTATTTTTTTTATGTTTTTTCTCGCTTCTTCGCGTGAGACAGTTTGCCTGATTCTTACGTATCTCCAAATGGTGGGGCACCTTCGTTTTCTTCCGAAGGTTGTCGGGCACAGTATTTTCTGAGGACACATTGGACCATTCGAAAACGAGAATTTCCTGAAATTTTCTTATCGGTATATTTTTGTTTGTGGCTGTTTGGTACACAATATGAGCATTTACTATAGTTGTTCCTAAGAGTAAATGTAGTGCTAGTTTCCGGTACCACTTGATGCTTTTCCGTATCGTAGTGGCATATGAGACCATCTGGTCACTTCTGCCGATACCAATTTTTTCATTATTATATGCAATTACCGTCAAAGGTTTCTGTTTCGGAGGACATCCGTGATATGTAGAATTCGAGCTTGAAATCATAATGGGTGCATGTTTTGTTGATAATATTCTAACATTTCGAACGTCTCTCCATTTGAGCATCACAATACCGTTCTTATCTTCTCGTACTATCATTTCACTTTTCTTCAACGAGTACGAGATTACGGAATGGGGCATATATTTTTTGTTGTGCCGTACAGTTCCAACGACATGCGTCCTAAAATTTAAAAATTTCACTGCTAACTGATAGCTCGTATAAAAGTTGTCGACGAACAAAGTTCGTCCTTCATTTAGCAATTTATCTGCAAGTTCAATGCAGACGTTTTCAGCTATGCTAACTTGCTTATTTCCGGTGATTTCTCGTCCAGAATATACTTTTGCAGACCATGTGTAACCTTCGGTGGAACACAGTTTGAATAATTTTATACCACACTTATGTGATTTCGTCGGTATATATTGCCGGAACGTTAGACGTCCCCTCCAAGGAACCATTGTCTCGTCGACTACAATATCTTTGCCTGATGAAAAAATTTGTTGTTAATTGTCTATCAATATTTTTATGAGTGGTAAAACTTTTCCAAGTGTGCTACTCTGTTCTATAGTTTCGTTATTCGCAAAATGCAAGTTTGCCAATAACAATTCAAAACGATTACGGGACATTCTGCTGCGTGGAAATGAAAAGTTGTAAATACCAACATGTAACAAGCGGTGTCGGTACTAGACCCATCCAAACCGTTTGTTCGATAAATATGATAATTTCTTTGGAAGTGGTGGGTTTCCACCTCTTATGTCGAGTTTGATCGGTCACTTCATGTTGATGTAATTTTTGCTCTGCATACCTATTAGTCTCTGTGACTAAAAGGCTTATCACTTTTTCATCAACGAATAACGAAAACACTTCACTTGCGCTAATATCAGACGGCAAATCCCTCAGAAGTCCGCTTTTTCCGGTGAAAATGTCTGTTGCCTGTTGGCGAATTCATTCCATTGAATATTGTTCAATGAATTATCAATAGAATCGAATTTCTCTTCTTCGTTTATGGCAAGTTCTTCCAACATGTCTTTGAGGTCTTCGCTTGCACATGCTTCCTCAATATCCGAGTCTGAACTCGATGAAATTCTATTTATAACTTTTTTTCTAAAATTCACTACTTCGTCATCACTACTCTCCTTACTTTCAAATATATTTTCACGCTGTTTACTGAACATTTTGAGGATGATAAAATCACTGATGTACGTCTCACAAGTACGCTTCTCGACTAAATGAAAGATCTGAGATATCTACCATGAGATCCCTCGGAATACTCTAGCTGGAAAGCTTATCGCTTTCTTCATTTCAGAACTAAATAATCTTTTCTTTACAATGAATCGAAGACGATAGACAATGAATCGAAGGCGATAAACAACGAATTCCCGCTTATCGTTCTATATACGTTCAGCGTTCCGGCGGTCGGATTTGGGGCCCGCAGGAAACTTAGCCGAATCACGCTGGACGACGAACGTGTTAATGAAAAAATCAGCTGACAAGTCGAAAATTAGCTAAAGTTTGGAATCCAGCAAAACCAAAGTACCAGAAAATTATTGCTACAAGGATACAACAACTAATAACACGTTCGCTCTTCTCCGTTTTGCATTCAGAGATGAACATGTGTACTAATTGCAAGTTCAATAACTTAGTGATATTCCAAGTAATTATCGGAATATAAGTAGCGGAAAAAAATCAAAGTAAGGAGATATTATTGTTATAGTTTCAGTAATCATAACAGTTAGAATTCTTTTAAGTCGCAGCTGTGAACTCTGTCATTATAAGATTTATATATCTTCTTACAGTCGGAGAAATGTTTATGTCAAGCATCTTATGTTACAGTTAGAAACATAGTTAGATGGCATTTTACTGAAAAATTATATTCTCGACATTTCATTAGTTTAAAATATTTTGTATACGTATTGATAGACAAAAGTAAAGTCGGATTGGAAGCCATTCTTGTACTCACATGTGAATGAAAAGTCGGCGTTTGCGTTGTTGGTTGTCCCACTGATTTACCTGCCAATTTCCTTACTAACTACTGTGAACACGGTTCGGTATCCGAAGAAGGAGATGAAATATAACTCTTAGATGAGTTCGATCATTAGCATATTCCCATGTTTGGATTCATTTTTCACGTTATTTTTTTCCAGAAAAATGACAAGGATGCTTTTTGTTCCCTGACAAACACTCTTAAATATTCTACACAAATCTTTCAACTGCAGACGATGCCAAAAAATGGTCACTTTTTAACATCCTCCAGTTTCCTCTTCTATGACATGTTTCTCATGATATTAAGTGTACCTTTTACATAAGATATGTTTTAACATAATGCATGTTTTAAATATTAATTGGAATGAATAGTATTAGCAATTTATCCGGATGATTTAAAATCATTAAAAGAAAATACGATTGGGTACATTTTTCGTTTGAAACATTTTCAAAACAGAATGTCTTTATTACCCTACGATCATCTATATGCTTGAAAATGTTTGAATTGCTGTAAGCATTGTCAATTTTAATAAGAGTGTAAACATTTTCATACTTGATTACGTCAACTTGACTTAACTTAATTGACAATATGTAAATTTGATAAAAAGTCAACCTCAGAACTTTATTACTGTACTACGTGCTTCTCTATCATGAAAATCAAATTGTAATTTTATCTTACAATATATCGTATTTTTTAAATATACAGGCTGAATCAGAACATATACCCGGTATGACCTTGTTTTCGAATTACAGCTTATTTTATGATGCTAAACATTAGACAGATCAACGAGTTCCTGGCAAATAGATAAGTCATCCTGTCCTTGTTTGTTAGTCAGCCTATTCTCCTAATTGGGAGCATTTAAAATCTCTAATTTATAAAACATCAATTGACGATGTTGAAACTTCGTCAACAAATCCTTGTAAGCTGTTTGAACAATTTATATTGTGAAGGCAGATAGTAACTGTTGCAGCACAAAGTAAGCTGTTACTCGAAAATAACGTCATATCGGTTGTATGTCTATATGAACTTTTCTTCTCACTTTAATGTTGAGAATCAGCCTTTGACGTACTTCCCTGTATATTATTTTTCTATCGAATAAATAATTTTCAAACCTGCTTCAATAAATCGGTACTTAACTTTGTTACATATATTTATACAGTGGTTCATGAAAGTATTTGTGCATTTACCATAAACATCTTTTATGTATATATTGTACATATTGTATAAAACATTTTGAAATTTCATTAACGTTATAATGAGAGGCGACTGTTATAATTATACTGACTACTTTGAAAATATATTTAGAAAATATTTAATACAAACTTATGTGTATTAAAAAATGAGTATATAGTTGATTAATGACTTTAAGCACACGATAAGTGTTAAAAATGGGCCGATTGAATACTTTTACGTACATTTGCAAAATCGTTAAAAATTTTACTAATAAAATCATGACAGATGGGTGTCGTTACAGTTTCGTAATATGTTGACAAAAGATGTCGATAAGTGTAAGAATACTTTCATAAACCACTGCATTTTTGAACCGTAACGAAATCACATTTTCTGTATGAAGGTATGAGATTCTAAAACATTTTGCATTCTGTGTTTTTTATTTGAAAATAATTATTTATTTAAAATTTGCATGTTACAATATTTGATAGAAGTAGTACATTGATATAATTTCTTTCTTATTAAAGCATTTGTAAATTCATTCAATTTTTAATTATAATATATATTCTTTAATGTAATGTTTTCTTTTTCAAAAATGTCTTGATAAAAAATGTAATATATCCTAATATTACATCGTAATATAAATTTGATATATATTTGCAGTGTATGGAACGGATTTAGAGGAAGATTTGAAAAGCGATACTTCTGGCTATTTTAAGAGGCTGTTAGTTTCACTTTCATGCGTAAGTAAACTTTGTAATATAATAATTAAATTGATATGATTTTTTAAACTTACAAAACTATTCTTTTATTATTTTTATATTCGTTTAAATTGTAAATTTATCTGAATTATTATTATGATATTATCAAAGATCAACATTTGGGACTGTTATTTTAAAAAGAAACGATATGTTTAAACATTTCGTTTATACCACCAAACATTTTCAAAATCACAGCAGTAGTCAGTCATATTTATGTTTCTAGGGCAATTGATGCATATGATGTTTTATACAATAATTGATAAGATACTCAAACTGATAACAGAACGATAAATAAGAAATATGAAACGACATTTTTCTTTCGAATCTCCGTTTTCGAAAAAAGTAAACTTCTTTTTTCGCTTGATAACAAATACATTGAATGGATTTTAACTCGCGATAAATGATAATTATTGGATTTTTAACGCAACAACTTTTACGTTTTTTACATTGAACGGTTTCGTAACAATTTAACACGTAGATCAGCATAATGGATTACAACCAGATATCTATCGCACCAGGTACAGAAAATGCCCTAATATGAAGGTTTTTCTGAGATTTCAGGATTATCTCGATTTTCTTCAATCGCTTGTCCTACTTTTCTATTCTAGCGATATAGGGGATGTTTAGATGATTTCATTAATAGAAAGTCATCCAACAATAAATAAAAGAAGTTGAATGTGGAGAACGAGGTAGTCAGGAAACTGATTCTCATCGATCCCGGAAGATCTTTTTGACTTTAACTTTAACAACTTTACATGCATGCACCGAGTACTTTTCCATTTCTTACTACGTACAGCTATGTCCAACAACTAATATAGGAAGAGTATTACAAGATATGAAATAAGGACATTGTGTGGCATTTGATACTATGAATCCGGAAGTGTTAACTAGTGCACGGGCCTTGGCAATTCGATGATTTCAAAGTTATATCAATGCAAACGGGCGCTACTTTGAACATTTTTTATTTATTGTCTGATGACCTTCTATTAGGGGTTGCTGAAATCAGCTAAACGCCCTCTATTCTGCGCGAATAAACAAGTACGGCAAGCAATTTAAAAAAATGGGGGTGATCTTGACATCTCCATCTATGCAAAAATTATTACTGCCATATTATGGCTCCTCTCATATTGTACAACTTTTGTAAACAAAGTTTCGCCATATCTCTAAAAAGGACGAAAATATTGATCACAGTTATCGCCTCGCTTCTTATATGACGCTGGTGACGACCGTGTTAATGACATAAGAGGGTTTTCATTTTACTGTATTTTGTGATGTATGTTTCACTGTTACAATCTGAATTCTGAATTCTATCGTGTTTGGATTATGGCGTGAAATATATAGATGCTGCTACATTGACCAGATAGGGGAAAATAAAATGTAAACATTACAAATCGATGCACAAGGATAGGTGTTTCAATACTGAGTGAAATTTGAAAACGGTGAAACTGATGTTTGGAACAAGTGTTCAAAGCAACGGAATTGTAATGGAAATGAACTGAAGATTTACTAATTTACTCGAGTTACTTGTTAAATTTTGTTGTTACAATTTGTGCCTTCCACTTTTATCCATTTGTATTGTATATTGACAAATTCATGTTCGATTTAAGTTCATACGTCAAGTCCAAAGATAGAAAGCGCTCTATCGAAAAAACGGAAACTTGTGGCTTCAGAGAAACAGCACGACGCCAAACAAATATCAATCTATCTTTCTATATTTAACGCGTGATGAAAATAGAAGTTGATAGCTCACACGCTATTGCCAACGTATTTTAAAAGAATTGAAAGTAAATGACTAAGAGCCATTCTATTCTCATTAGATTCTTACTTACATGGTGTTAAAAAATTATACGTTGTGGCTTTGACAAATGTTTCTCATTCCACACCTTCGGATCGACGCAGATCTCTTAGAAAGAGATACAAAATTGACAACCTTAAATTTCATCGTACTCGTCTCGAAAAGTCTCGAAGAAACCACGAGTCACAGATGAGCCGTTCTTTCGGAAAATAGCCTTAGAGTTCCATTACCTCTTACTTTGACATTACTTACAAACAGACGCTGTTTACATTTCGCAGTCAGATAGAGAGTAAATAGCGTCATATCGACGAGGAAACAGAAAGATGAGGAATTATTCCTTAGCACGTAAGAGAAATATTCCTGTCCCAAATATTATAGAACGAAGCATCTATCTTCAGAGTCTCACGACTCGATGTCATTGATTTCTTTGCAAATCAATACGTAAAGCAGATACGAAGATCAATTAGATTTTTTAAAAATTGGATTACATTTCTTTATTTGTTGGTCGATGCATTTCATCGCTCCACACGAGGAAGTATTAAGTTTCTTCTGCCACAAAACCAGCTCAGGAGATTTATTATTTTTGTTTTATTGCAAAAGTACGTTTTACTGAAATATCCCTTAAGCTTAATACTTCTCTCTTCCAAGTTATTTGTGTTATATCTCTATTAAAATATCTCCTGAACTAACGATTTTTGATATGGACTATTATTAAGCATTCAGATGAAACACTGAATTGTTCGATCAGCACAATAAGAATTTTGATACCATCCAAAGGAAAACGTAGTTGATCTTCACCTGGTGTCTGCCTGTATACCTGCAAGAAAATAATATCAAATCGTATCATCTTCTGTAATACCATTCGATTCTCGTTTGAAATATTTTATCCTACAGTAAGTAATTCCGCAATAGTTTGAAATCATAGAGTTGGGTATTCGTTTTAGCAAGAGTGGATTATCTCGTGTGCTAAGGAATAATTTTCAGTTTCCTCGTTAATATAACAGTGCTTAATTCTTATCTGACTGCAAAATTTAAACGTATTACAAGTAACACCAATGGAACTTTAACATCACTCTTTAAAAGAACAGTTCATTTGCAACCCATCGTTCCTTTGAGACTTTTGTTCCTGTGACGAATACTATACGATTCAATATAAAACATTTAACTTTGAGATTCAATGTCAAAGTCATTTGAAAAGAATGAGTCAGTCATGTATCTAATGGATATGTTTGGATAATAATTTATCGGATATTTTTATGAAAAATTGGTGATAAATGTCGAGTTCGATTAGCATAGTGTAGACATAACGTGTGATCTATGGAATGAGAAGTAATTGATTTGAATCGCATAAGAAAAAGCGCAGTTGATGCGTTTTATAGTAACGTTCTATAGTATGCGAGTAAGTAACATAACAACGAATAAAAAGAGTACAATAAATCAGATTTTGTAGTGAGACCTTATGTATGTTTTAAATATAAAAGTTTTGCGAATTAATGCGTATGTTCTCTCGTTGGACTCGGAAGTTCAAGCTGTAACAGCTCTAGAAACGGTGTTTTAAAGGAACATTCAAATAAACTCAAACATTTAACTTTATTATAGAATTTTTAACTTTATTATAGTTCGTGATGCAACTCGATTAAAACGAGGCATACAGCAAGTCACTCTCAATCTTGCATTCTTATTTTATATTCCAGTTATTCATTAATGCACACATTTAAAGTCATGTACATGATCGAGACGTATTCAGTGGTCTAATGATCACATAAAAGCGGCATTGTCTTTTCATAATCTATCTTTGCCACTATTTTAAAACGTTGTTACGTTCTCTCAGAACGTTTCGCAAGAACAGGCGATACACATACATTATCTCACACAGTATCTTAATATTTAAACGCGATAATTTGTGAACTAATTATTCGCATAAGATATTTTATGTATAGTGCACAGTTGATATCACAATCTACAATATTAACAAACGCACAAATATGGAAGTACTATTCTTATTATTATTCTTATTTAGTATAAAAATATATTTAATAAAATATGTATAAATTATTTTATAGGCCAATAGGGATGAAAATCCTGAAGTTGACGAACAAGCTGCAATGCAAGATGCCGAAAGATTACTAGCAGCTGGTGAGGAACAATGGGGAACAGATGAAAGTACTTTTAATGCTATTCTCATTACGAAAAGTTTCCCTCAACTACGAAAAATTTTTGAGGAATATGAACGCCTTGCTGGTCACAGCTTAGAAGAAGCTATTAAGACAGAATTTTCCGGATCAGTCGAAGACGGCTATCTTGCAGTTGGTAAGAAATACATACTACTTTTCATAAAGAAGTAAAATCGCACAATTTTTATTTGGTATAATACAAGAAAATGTCATTAACTCTTTTTATCAGTAAGTGGCATGCATATCCTGGTGCAAATTAGTTATGCATATTATTTATGATTACATTTTTTATATTTTAAAGAATACTCTAAAACATGTAGCTTGTCATCTAATTGTAGTCTGTCCAACAAAACGAGACAGAGGTAGACATAAAAAAAACGTGATTGCTGCAGCTACAGCTACAGCCATTGGCTGCCGATAAATGATACTCGATTGGCAGTCGTTAGTTGTAACCACAGTAATTACGTTTTGTTTATGTCGACCTCTTCGCCTCATTGGACAAACTTTAGATAACTATACATATATATATATATATATAATGTAATATATACCATATAATATAATTATATATATATATAATTATATATGCGCATATATGTAATTAGATTGTGAAAAGTTTATCATGTAGAGTCTGGGAAAAATCAAGAGGAATATACTTTGTTGTTTTCTAAATAAGTATCCGGTACCACATTTATGCATATGCACATATATACTTATACAAAGATGAAATAAGCAGGACTTCTACTATTACATCACTAAAGATCTGCTTGATTATGGATGTTTCATTCGCCTCACCGATTTCGATAAGAACAACTTTTTCCTGTACATATAACCGCTACTCAGCCTTCATTTCCAACATATTCGCAAAAATCTGGCGGTACCACTACAGCGAATTCTGTCTATAACTGTCGTCTGTGACAGTGTATTGGTTACCAGCCGCCTCACAGAGTGATATACTGACGCATAAAATAAAATTGTAGGCAAAATTCACTGTAGTGGTATCGACAGTCTTTTGGGAATATCTCGAAAACTGAGGCCGATTGGTGGTTATATGTATAGGAAAAAGTTGTTCAAAATGTTGATTTTTACGATACAACATCAACCTTGCCGCAGCCAGTTTCAAAATTTACTTTCATTGTAATTTCTTCTGTTCGTCTAACTTTATGTAAATTTTTACATTGACCCTTTGCACTCGGAGCTATCTCGAACGTTACCTACCAGCAACTCGGCGCCACTTTGTTGCGAAAACGTGGACCCAGGAATCGTCAAAATAATATATATAGTATAGCTTTGGAGCCAAGTAATGTATTGTAATATTTAATTCATGTTAATTCGTAGACATTGAGGATCATATTTTTTGCCAAAAAGTCAATTTTATTTCTTATAATTTTCCGCAGTATGATAAATTTTGAAACAATTCCCAATATGCATCGCAGGCTGGTTTATACACGTTTTAGAATAATAAGTTGTTTTACGCCTTTCGCCTGCTGTTTTCCTACCAGAACAAACGATACAGTCCCATTTTCTTTCTTCCACATTGGAAATATGTTAGTTTGTTGTCTAGTCTATTGTCCGACGAATATCTGAATGGACGTGTTCTTCATTTCCAAAAATCATCTCTCAACCGATTTATATGATTTTTGACAAACTTGTAACGTGTCATTGGTTCTTTATTTTTTCTTCCTTCTGAGGTAAATTACGAAATCGCAAAATGATATTTGCCAAAAGAATATTACTTTTCTGATTTTCTGACTTATTGGTGCAAGAACCTATCTGTAATGCTCGACGCTTCAAAACGAACTGAGATCAACTTTGAAAATCTTTCTCTCTAGTTTTAGGCTTGTTTATTTACATCAAGTGGAGCAGAGAAGCGCTGGGACCGTCGTGAACGTATTTCTCACGTTCCCTTCCGACGTAAAATCTACTGATATTTTTTCCATATATCTTGGTAATTGTACCATATTTTCATGTGCTTTCTTGTTCCACTTTGATAAAAAAACTTTGGGGAAACATGCATTTCTCAAAAAGTTGCCGTGGAATAAGTTCAGAGGGGACACCCGAGTACAAAAGGTTAATAAAAATTGAGAAATTAATTAATCAGATAGTATAAGAATTTACATAAAGTTAGACGAACAAAAGAAATAACGATGAATGTACAATTTTAAATTAAATTTTGAAACCGGGCCTGGTAAGTTGGCGTTAAAAAATTCTTCTCGTAAACAACATCGCTTTTATGCTACATTCATACTATATAGATTATTTTCAAAACTTCGGCCATATCGTACGTGGTAGGTTTTCGGAAACTTTGCCGTAAACGAGAAATAAAGTCTGCCTCCCATAATAATTGCGTATAATCCAATACAGGATCCTTTACCAAAGATTAATTGTTTACTCGTATAGTTTGTTTGTGTGAATGCTGAAATTAAAACTGTCTGAATATCAGAATTAGATTATATAAGGTGTTCGAAGTTCAAACAGTTAAACTTCACCAGTATGTTTTATGAGCAGAAATAAGAAAAAGATGTTATATAAACGTAGGCCTGCAAACGCTTTATAATCACGCTTTATTACATTGAAAAAACGTTGCTTTATGTTTTTATTTCAAAGTGCAGTTGCCCGTTTCGAATACAAGCTTAACGTCATACGAAGTTTGAGTTTATCACTCTCCGAATATTACGTTTATTTTGTTTTAGTTCAGTGAATGACCATTAATCCTTTCTACCAGTTCTTGTCGTAAATTGTCTCTCGTATGACTCTCCACACAATCGGTTTCATTGTTGCCCACAGATAAGAGTCAGGACCAGGTGATCTCGCGGGTCAAATAATGTGTTCTCCCCGACTAATCAATCTTTTATGATAACGTCCGCCTATTTTTAGATTCCATATTTCTTTAGGTTCCATATTTTTCTTATAGCTCTTTTTATAAAGCGTTTGTGGATCTTTGTTAGTATGTATAATGTTTTTTCTCTTATTATTTTTTCTGCATTCTATTAGAATGTAGAAAGTATGTAGAACATACAGGTGAAGTTTAATTTTTAGTGGTTTAGAGTGTTTAAGAGAAGTAGTATTAATTATTGCTTCAAAGAGGAGAGACCTGGAAGAGAATAAATCAATGAATGAGTGCATTATTAATATCATACTATATAATAATAATATATAATAATAATATATAATAATAAATGAATGACAGAAATCGCGAAGAGAGGAATCGTTAGAAAGAAACAAAGTATCTAGACAGATAGGATTTTTGAAAGGAGTTCAAACTAAAATCACATTAAGAGAATTCTCGGAATAAGTTGGCAGTAACACCTAGCCCCTGTTTTAGGCGCATCACTAGAGTCGCTACAAAGTTTTGAAAATAACGAATGAGAAATTCTTCTTCTTTCCTTCTAAATTCGTATTAATTGGACAAGTCCTTTGTTCTATTCATCTCGTTGGATGAATCCAATACTTCCTACTTACTTTCATTTTTTTACTAGCTCTTTTCTGTATAAACCAAATGGGTAATCTTTTATTTCAGCATTTGTTCGCGGCAGCCTTTGCTAAAAGATGCGTATTGTTTTGCAAACAAGAAGTTGTTACCAACCGAAAAACAAATAAATGATATCTATTTACGACATTAGTCAGATACTGTATCGCATTAGCATCGAGTATCTTATTGTCAGATGCATATCGCTATGTGAAAAAGCTCTTAATCGAGTGAATCGAGTCGCGCCGGATCATGCGATTATATTCTAGTGACTTGACCGGAAATCGGTCGATGTCTACGTTATTCCAGTCTTTTTTCAACGACGAAAGTGGTAGACTATAGTGACAATGAATTCGCTCAAAACAATATATGTACACTTCAGCCAGCACTGTTATCTAAGCACTGAACACTGAAATGCTAGATTAAAAAAGTAAATCTTCAACGCAGTCGTTTCACTAGATTACTCGTTGCGATGACAACACTGTCTAGATTGAGGTTAGGTTGGGGTTAGGTTCCAGTTACAATCCAGTGTTAGGCTGAATAACTGCATTAACATGATATCGAATCAGTGTAAACCCAGCTTTACAGAGACTGTTCCGATCGTCCTTTGTTATTCGCTATAATACGTGACATCCAATGCGGATATTTACTTTTAAAACCCCCTAAATATGTGCCAAAGATTTGTAGTTTCGTTGCCATTACATAATTTCAAGTACAATTCTTTGTAATAATTTTTTCATTGCCTTTCGTGAAAATTCATTTTGTGGGTATTACGAAAGTGCAATGCAAAATACAGGCTAATAAATTAATTTTGAATTTGTTTATTTTAGTCAGGTGCGCACGAGATAAAACTGCATATTTTGCGGAGAGATTATACAAAGCAATGCGTGGATTAGGTACAGATGACTCGACATTGATACGCATAATCGTAGCTCGATCGGAAATCGATTTAGGAGATATTAAGGATACTTATCAAAAAATGTATGGACAATCGCTTGCAGGTGATATCGATGTAAGTCAGAGATATTTCATATTTTTATCTAAATACTTGGTGTTTTTGTAAAGATGTTTCTGTAATATTTACCTTTTTTTTTTTAACAATAAAATTTGTTTAAAATACATATTACGAAATATACACAATGTTATTTAATGACACTCATATCAAGTATCCATTAAAAATAGATATTTTAAGCTATAGCAACTAAAAGAATCGTATTGATAGAATTATGAAAAGTAAGGATTTCTTTGCAGAAACATTTATACTTGGACTCACTTTCATCAAAGTAATAATGCACAATATACACGTCTTAATTTTACACACACACGTGTCTTAATTTTTCATAAATCACTTCATTCTTTAACAAATACCTTGCCTGTACCTTGGCTGCCCATAATTTTCCATAAATTTCAGGATGACTGTTCAGGAGACTACAAGAGACTCTTGCTTGCTCTACTTGGATGAAAGCATTTCATGTTCAACAATTCTTTTTATTTTTAAATCTTACTTTAACGCCAGGAATATATCTTCGCAACATTCCGCGAAGCTGTATAGATGTCTTAACTTTAATTTGTTCTAAATTACATCAATAATTAGCAGTGATTACGGTACTACATGGCTGGTTTTTGTTTGACTTTGTTGATTATGATGTCGTATATGAGTTTGCTCGTAAAATTAGTTCGTTCGCATCGAAATACACTATACTAATCTCTGTGAGACCTATCGAGTGAATATAAATAAATATTGTCTGTTATAATTGTTAAAAATTACATACCGAAATTCGTTAATTAATAAAGTAATTCATATGCCAGTTAACTAATTTTACTAATTTCAAATCGCTTTCATAATGTGCATGCGTACGTGTACATTGAATCTGTATATAAATATAATATTATTTTGCACATATTACATTGCTTTAATCCTTCCTACATTCTGTTTGCATTTACAGAGTGACTGCAGCGAAGAGTTTAAGCGGCTTCTGATCGCACTTTTAAATTAAAGAAAATCATGGAGAGGAATGTGTTTATTAATTTTATTTAAGAAAAAAAAAAGTATAGGCATTTCTAACATAAATGTTAATAATATGCATCTCACATAACTGTAATATATGTTTCGTTTGCAATAAATTTGCACGTTCGCAAAGGACTTTTTATTCATCGTGGACTGTAAGACGAAAACACCAGTATCTTTTTTTTTCCAGAGTGATTGCACTGCTGAATGGAAAAGACTTCTGATTGCGATGTTGAATTAAAAATAGATTTATTCGATAAAAGTTGTTGAAACAATACCCGTATATTACGATACAAAACAACAAACTACATATTCATTGTATAAGATTGAAAAGTATTTTGGAGTTTAAGCAATAAATTACCAATGATATTAAAAAGTTAAGGAATTTAATGCAGCCGAAATTTTCAACGGATATTAAATGTTATAGCGCACAGATTGTAAAATAGAATTATCGAATAACATTTAGTAATTATGTTAGATTGGTAATAATGAAATAATGAGATAATAATAAGAAAAACGGAAAAATCAAGCAACTGAAATGTGAGTGATATAAAATAATTTTCATAACGTTCAATGTATCTTATTTATTAAATGTTTTTCCTGTTGTATAGAATCAATATTTATTTCTCAATACTCTACAACAGAGTATTCGATGACAGTTGTCGGATTTGAGGAGTATAAAAAATAAAACGAAAATAAAGAATAATAGAATTGTGTTTCAATTTCTGTTCATTACTTATTAATATTTAAAATCATTTAAAATATTCATTACCCGGTATGAATAAACGTAAAGGATCTCAAACGACTAACTAGGAACAACGACAAATCAATTGCTCAGCTCTTACAAATTCTTTTAAAGAAGAAGATTATGCAGAAATTATTTACATAGGAAACGGTCATCGATTTCAATGACATTGAAATATGTTGTCAAGAGCAACATTCTGAACAATAGTTTCCATTTAGTTCTATTATCTTTAGTTTTCCATTTTTTATTGTACCATGTTTCTTCTTCCACAGTTCGTTTCCCTGCCAATAAATTTTGAATTAGGATCGGGGGCCTGTAATCAAATATTAGTTATATGGAATTGCAGTTGATGAATTAAAAGCCATCAGAACTAAGCAACATTCGAAACATATTCCTTGGGTTTTCTAGCAATTATTCCCAAACATACAGTGCGTATAGTACAAAGATAAACAAAATCCCTATAATATATTACAACAATTGGAATTAGGTATAATTTATACATAGTACTCTCTATATTAAAAATGTTTAAAGTTTGAGAGAAAAATATTCGTATAAAAGGTTGATTAATTATCTAATACACAGAACTAGACTACGTGAAATTGTTGTTTATTAACTAATTTTTTAAAAACAATAAATATGTACATATTTTGAGAAACCTCTAGAATAGATACAATCCAGAAAATATTAGTTACTTCCTACAGTTCTTATTTCAAACTGCTTACCGGAGAACGCATAAAGTAAACACATGACATTATTGCTTCGTAATCATAACTGATGTTGGGAACGTTATAGGCATCAGTAGCATTAACAATTTCGATGTATTCAGAATTATCGTTGGAAAATGGGACGTAAACGTGCAGAGACTACGATAAGTGAAAGACAAATTATTATTAATGTGCATAATAATGTACAGCGTAAAAGTTTAGCAGAAATTGCAGGGATTGTATGCAAACCTACTATACAAAGCATAATTGATAGGTATGGACTACGAAAAAGAATAGAAAATAACTCAGGAAGTGGAAAAATTAATCAGTATACTGGCCGAATTATTATTAGAATGATAAGATGAAATCGAAAAGTAAGTGCGATAGAAATAGTTGGGCACCTTAAAAATAATTTCGATATCGATATATTTGTTAGTACTGTGCGTAGCTTTGTACGAAATCGAGGATTTCACGATCGTGTGGCCCGCATAAAATATTTTGTAAGAGAAACAACAGAAAGAAACGATTACAATTCGCAAATAATATCAGTGCGCCAATGAAGTACTGGACCGAAGTGATTTTCACGGACAAAAACAAATTTAATATTTTCGCGTCCGATGGACACTGTACTATTTGGATGAAAAAAAATGAAAAACTAAAATCAGAAACTTACGGTCTGTAGTGAAACATGGTGGAAGTTTCGTAATTGTTTTAGGTTGCACGAATGCAACTGTTGTTAATTCGTTACAATTTACGGTTTATGTTGACATTTTAAAATGCAATCTTTTTGTAGTGAGGAAAAAATGGATATGAAAGATAATTTTGTTTTCATGTATGATAACGATGCATACTGCATACCATATCAGAATGTGGATAGCGGCATATTTAAAGTCTCCAGATATCAACTCCATAAGAAATAGAAATTTCCTCACAAGAAGGCTAAAGGATGCTCTTTTGGAGAAGTGGAACAAGATCCAGCTACACATAACATTGAATTTTGCTAATTTAATATCTAAAAGAATTGCAGTAATTATAAAGTCGGAGGGATATTCTAGGAAATATTAATTGTCTGTTTACATTGATTTTTTATTATTAAATTCACTTAAATTGCGTTCCTTTGTGAATATTTCAAAATTTAGGAATTGTACGAATAAATATGGCGTACATATTTTTGCCACTGTTTCTTTTTTCTCATAAATTTCGCAAGTTATACAAGCAACTAATTCTTCTTTGCATTGTATCTATTCTAGATATTTTCCATAATATTTACTCACTCGTAGTTTATAAAAAATTAGTTAATAAATAACAATTTCACGAAGTATTGTTTCAAATTGATTGTTTTATGAATACTTTCTACGCTCACATGTCGGAAAGCTCAACATTTTAAACAACTTTTTGCTATACATATAACCGGTGGCTAATCTTGATTTCCAAGAGGTTCGCAAAAAGACACTACAGTGACATTATTACAGTGCATTCTACCTGTGTCACTATTGATGACCTACATCTAACTCTTACCTTCAAATGTATATATTTTGTAATAAATGTGTCTAGTAGAAACGCGCACTATAC
Organism: Bombus lapidarius; assembly: GCA_936014575.1. Taxonomy (NCBI): domain Eukaryota; kingdom Metazoa; phylum Arthropoda; class Insecta; order Hymenoptera; family Apidae; genus Bombus; species Bombus lapidarius. Next base: position 141,682 of record CAKXZU010000077.1, read on the forward strand.
ATACAAAATGTACCCAAGTAACACTTTAACTTAATATTTTCGGTTCTCGGAATGATCTTCTTCGACTGTCAGAGTGATTCTGTTCTAGTGTCTTTCTTCAAAATAGCTAAAACATGGCAATGCAGAGATGGAGAGTTCATTCTGAAAGAAAAATTTACGATACTCTTGCCAATGCTTTCACCTACTTTGTATAACTTGGAATTATCCAACAGTCATAATATTTGAGAAGTTTCTTTTGGAAGTAAAGGTATGGTATCGAGGAAGCGAATAGATAAGCAACCAAATGTGTTAAAAAAAAGCGCAAACCTATTTTGCATAATCTTCAAACTCTACATAGTTAGAGATTGATTCATATTTCCTATTTACCAGATGATTCTTGGAAAAGTGGATTTTCTATTTAGCAGATGAGTTTCGGAAATATATTTTGTTCCTTCAAGCCTTAAATAATAGCCAATAAATCAATAGAAATATTAGAATATTGACTTTAGTTTTTATGATTGTAACGTGTTTTACGAGCGGAAAGATAAAGATTAGCACAACTATCGCATTTATTATTCATTTCGAAGCAACCATTGTGACTATATTCGTGGAATAATATAAAATATTAATTTGACATTTTGTGATGAAAAGTGAATATTTACCGGAAAATTTAAAGTCGGGTTTTCAACAGTTTCTTCAAGACGTATACGTATACCCGTAAATCGGCGAATTCTTTGTATTCTTTGTTATTTTTTAAATCTTTTTGTAATATACATTTACTGTAATATAAGACGATTGCTATTTTGGGTACGATTTTTCTGTGAACAGTTTGGACACTCGCGTGTGTGATATTTCTGTGTGCATCCGCGGACGGGACGATGGTGAAATTTGTATAAACATTGTTTATAAGCACTATTATTTATTAATTATTTGTGGAGGCAAAGGAATGGAGAAAACATTAGTCCTCTCTATTTGCAAAATTCCATGAGGCGGTTTTTGATATACTGTGATGGATTTTAACGAGTAGGCAGGTTTAACGTTTAATCTACGATTTTTCTTACGAAACGCCGCACACGATGGTTTACGTCTTCAAATGGTATGATCTTCTTCTCTACGACTTGTGCGAGCTAAGCAGCTGAATGTATCGTTCGATTTGAGGACCCCTGTGCATCCCGCTGCTTAGGCTGATATACATTTGCGCGCGTAAGGAGGTTTGCTCGCGCACAGGCATATTTCAGCTAATTTTTAATTGTCACTAATTAACAAACTAACTAATAAATAAATAACTAACTAACAAACAAAGGCAAAAGCACAATTTTTTATTCTTGATTTTCATCTTGTCCTTGCTTCAAGAACCACCCCTTAAATTTTTTACACTTGTAACCGAACACCCTGTATAATACAAAGTGGTTATCTGTTGATGACGAGGAGCATTGCAGCATTCATAACGATATGGGACAAATAAGCTCCGTAGGATTTGTCACGATATTATGTTACATTGCACTGCAAGGACTCAATTAGTGTTTCTTCCGTTGCAAAATGTGAAAAAACGACGTAAGTATCAGCTTCGCAAATAGCTAAAGTTCAATGAAAAAGAAATCACTTTGTAGGAAGGTTCGTTACCTTGACCTACCGTAGGCTATACCACTCTTTTTTGCACGAAGAGGGGAAAATGCATTACGCATATCCAGTGACCCGCGTCACCGGGTTATGTGGGACTCGGCAGATGGTAGCGCCATACCCACTAAAAACCCCTCCTCTTCCAAGCCTTCGCACAGCCTAGGGTCTTGTCGCCACCGCTAAATAAGCATTACTTCGGTGAGACCCCAGTCGACGCATCAACTTCTTTTAAATCCATACTGCCCACAATCTTATCAGTGATTGCTCCTTGCGGTCACATTCCTCTTCTTCTAACATGATTTTTGGCTATTTCCTAGGCTTGACTGAGACTAGTGCGATTACGTTATTTGCTGTAAAAATATCCCCCGTCATGTTCTCTAGCGTGGTGCGCTGAACTGCCCATCTAGGACACGTTAATAAAACATGTTTGGCGTTATCTGGGCTCGCGTCACAATCCCAACACTTATCGTCAGTTTCTTTATTGATCCTGACCCTGTAGTTATTGAAGATACCATGCCCAGTCAACATTTGCATGGTGAAGTATCTGATACTTCTCTTCCTCTTCCGAAAGGTGGCTGCATCATCGATCAGCCTCCTTGTCCAGTTATTCGTGTTATACTTGAACCATTCGCTTCTCCACTCCTCCAAAGCTTCCTCTTCGTGCAGCTTGAGCTGATTGGATATCACCTCCGGATCTTGAAGGTCAGGTCGGACTAATTTCTTGACCTCGAAAACTCTACCACGCCACTGCGCTCAGATATGAATGGGCATGGTCCCCGTCAATACGTACAGCGCCGCGTGCGAGACTGTCCTGTAGGCCGTCGAGGTACTTGTTAAGTTACTTCTCTGAGCCTTGCAGAGTTCTTTCACGACCTTAGTTTTACTCAGCGCATGTCATACACCCGCACGTTGTCGTTGGGGATACGCACTGGGGAGGCGTATAGCACGACCGATTTCCATACCTGGTAGTACAGCTTCCTGCATTAGAGGGGCCGTTTACATTCGGCAGGAGTCGTCTGATGGCTATCTGTAGATCCGAATTGTCACACCAATTGATGATCGTCCTCATGTGGAGGTTCAGAGTGCCCTCCACACTTTCCTTTTTCTTCAGTGCTCTCAAATTGACGTGATTATCAAATCTGGCCAACAGGCTATCGTAGGCTAGGTTGCACAATAGCGGGCCTACCACTGAACCCTGAGGAACTCCCGCAAAAATTTTTCTTTTCATCTGTCCACTCAGGTTGTCGAAAACTACGACTCGATCCTTCAAATAGCTCGCGAGAACCCTCCTCAATTTATAAGAGGGACTCCTACGCCTCGTTTACTTCAAAATTATCTCTCATCGCAAGGTGTTAAACGCATTTTTAACATCGATGCACATCATAACGCAAACTAAGCCCTTCTTTCTGCACGTATCGGCAAACTTGCAGACCTACGATATGACATCGATACTAACTTTCCTCGTGCGAAACCCAAATTGATTCTGGTGAAACGGATCCATACACAATTCCTTTTCAATGGCCGACTTGAACGTATTCTCCCAGACCTTACTCATCGCCGGTAAAATACTAATTGGTTGGCACCGCGAGGTAAGCCTGGGATCCTTTTCAGGTTTATTCAGTAAGATCAACCGGGCCACTTTCCATTTAACTGGTACTCTTCCGATCTCATATATAGAGTTGATCATGGCATCAAGTCCTGGGCTTTATGCCTAAAGATCAATTTAATAATTGGCCCCGGGACCCCGCCTATACCAACGGCCTTATTTACGTTCAGCCGGCCAACCGCTTCTCTTAAATCGTCCATATGGACCGTGTCCCCTGCTCCGGAGGCTCCACCGCTATTGTCCTCTGCTTCCTCTTCATTCGAAACGCCCGTGTCCTTTATTGAAAAGAGATTCCCAATGATGCTTACGGCCTGCCCCCTCCCAAGATTCACGTTCGGCTTACTCCTTCTCAACCTAGCTATGACTCTTTTATATGGCTAGCCCCACGGATCACAGTCGAGTGTGGCCGTCAACTCCTTCCAGGCCAGCCTCTTACTCATGAAGATAGCTGGCCTAAGTTCTTTCCTACTCTTCTTGTAACCATCGCCCATCTGTTCGGCACACTCCTGGTTCCTTAGCCTTGATCTCTGCCTTCTCTTCTTAAGGGCCTCCCCCTCCCCCCCGGAGCCACGCGATCTCATCGTTCCACCAGTAATTCGGGTTCCTCGCAAGTTTCCTTAATGATCCTCTGCAGGGAATCCTCCTGATTTTCTGTCACGCTTGTCCGAGCTCCCAATAATTTAACCTTCCTGTCGTCAAAGTTTTTAATAAACATCTCAGGCACTATGTCCTTCGTTGAATATCTAAAACGCCCCCTACTTCTAGGCATAATCAAACCTTTAAATTCATGTAGCACATAACTGTGATCCGAGGCGCTATAATCCCCCCAGAACCACAGAACGTTTATGCTTCCTTCGCTAAGGAGCCCTTACCGACCCTAATAGGAGCAAGGTGGTTCCTATCCTGAACCTCCGACAGTATCCTTCCTCTTCTGTCAATCTTGGTGCCACCCTACGTTTTAGATTTTGCATTAAAGTCTCTTAAGATGATAACTTCCTTGCATTTCCTTGCGGCTGCCCGAATAGATATGTCGAGTCTCTGCGCATATTCGTCAAAAATGTTCAGGCTGACGTTGAGCGAGCAGTAGCCACTCACGTAGTACACTTCCCCTATTTCGACTCCGAAATATCCCTCCTCTTCAGCCAACGTATCTTCGCTGGGGTGGAGGCCATTGAATCTTGTTGCCCAGATAGACGCATCCCCCTTCGTATCGTTATACCAGAAGGGGAGCTGTCGATTAGGTTATGAGATGATCACAACGTCGACCCGACGCTCCCAAGCAACCTGCTGCTTCAGGTCCTGCGCGAGCTTACTCCTATTGAGATTTATTTACAGAATTTTCAGGGTGCCTGTCCTCTGACTGTCCCTTTTTGGATTAGTTTCCTATACGTTGGGCACGCTAACGACCCCATAACCTGTCTAGTCCGTGTCTCGGACCCTTTACTACACATCATACACCTAGGATCATTATTGCAGTTTGCAATCGTATGATCCATAGTGCCGCATTTACGGCATCGCTCCTTGCCAGGACTGATCGTGCACTTATTCGACATGTGCCCAATCTCGTGGCACTTAGAGCATGTAACTACCTTAAGGGGGACCTGCATTGTGGTTATAATGAGGCCAGTTCTTATTTTCATGTGCATTTTCTTGCCTGTGCCGCCCTTAACGATTTAACCTCGACCTCGCTGGTATCCTTGATCATCAACCCATTAACAATGTCCAAATCTTTAACGGACTTGGTAAAGAAAGACGCAAAATTCATTTGTGGTAAAGGACAAAAACAAAGCTTCACAGAATTAAGCAAGGCATTAAGTATGCCAAAGTCTCATATTGCAATATTCAAATCTTGATAAACATTTTACCTTAACAGCAGATGTCTCAGATCATGTAACAGACGTGTGAAACTTATTGTTAGTAGAAAATTTAATGGTCATGATTTGCCAATAACATATATTTATCTGAAACTTTAACAAAAATGGGACAAAATTATCTTGCTATGGGAAAGAAATGTTTTATCAGTTTTATACGCGATTTTACATTTTCGACTTCACATATATGGACGTAATTATCTACTTTATTTAGCGATCGTGAACCATTAAATTGGACAAACTCAATAAAACATTCAGGCCAAAGATTGATTCGTTGGAGGATAAAATTATGAGACTTCGATTATAATTTCGTTCACGAGTCCGGTAACTTAACACGTTCACGCCGGCGCAGACCATCAGTGGCTCACAGTTGAATGTTCCATCAGATAGTGCGTACCACCAAAAATGTAGTTCGTTTAGAAATTCGAAAAAATTGCCATATAGTTGAAGATTTATACATAACATTTAACTTTTAAAATTATAAACATAACTTATAAAACTAAAGTTCGATAATAAAAACATAACAATTCAATATAATAAACTTAACTTAATTGTTTATGTATATCTATGCAATTTTTGAAGCGTTTCAAATAGAATGCTTGCTGGTCTTTACAACGATTGCAATACATTGTTACTCTTTTAATTTTCTTCGTGGCATAATCTCTACCTTTTTTTAATAAGTATTTTTTGGAAGGTATTTGCTTTACAATAATCATTTCTTCAATATGATCATTATTGGTCAAAAGATGATCAATAATTCTTTCTCTATTGCAAAATATTAATATGTGTATTATCCCATCTTTGATGTACATACCACGCATTTATGAGGCATGTCCCGCATAGCAATTGCATAATAATACTTCTGTACCATTTCACGGTTTTCCGTAAACAACTATAGTACGATGTCATCTGACGGATAAGTCAAACACTAATGAAGATAATCCAATCATTTGAAACTATTAATCCAGAAGCGATAGCTACTCGAACTAAATCGAAAACACAACCAAAGGTACTTCAACCTAAATACCTTTGCGAATCTTGCAGCGATAGATCTCGTGACTTACTGTGTTACCTAATCTGGAATTTCATTCGTAACTGCGAATGCTGGGTGATCATGGAAACCAAAATTCCAGAAAAGGGAAATACACTTCCTGTGGCGGACGAAACACTGCAAAATCCGGAAATAGTACAATCAGACGAAAACATAATGGTTGAAACATCGAATGTTCGGAACAGTGACAGCGTTGACGAAATTTTTCGGACTCTGAATCAAAGTAAAGAAAAATTTTCTGACATCTCATCCGACAAAGACGCGACACTTGAACGGACGTACATAGATCGGAAGAACAACTACAAAAATAAATTGACAATTCAGTATCTGATATATATATATTGACTGTTACGTCTGGCGACACTCTACCTAGACCAGGCCATATACCGCGGCCAAGATGGTAACCAGATGTCCGCACATCCTTACTGCGTACCCTCTGAGCTGGATAAGGTCGTGATAGGTATTGAAGGAACACTCAAATATATTCAACAATAAATATTTATTCGCAATATATTCTGGGTGTACAGTGATGGCGCAGAACTAGCGGTTACTATTAACGGTTCGCGATTCGCGATTAACAGTTCGTCTACTTGTCGATGTGTTTTGATGCGACGGGAGTTCGGCGATGATTGCGCGAGATGCCGAAGACTTGGATTGTTGATTGACTCGGACCGTGCGATTGTGACGACTGTAGGTAACGATTCTATGTAAACGACTCTATGCAAAGACTCCATGTTACAGACTGCATGTAAAAGACTGATTTTCCGTCACGATGACGCTGCGGAGGAAAACTGTGACAGGGTGTGTCTAAGGATGCGAGATCATCGGACTTGCTGAGGAAAGCTTTGGTTCGGAAAGTGAGGGAAATGTACGTCGTTGTTTATTGGCTAATTTTTGTGTTGGTCGTTGGAAGAGGATGCCAACTGCCCTTGAGAGGAAGTTGCTAGCGGGAAGCGTCGTACGTGAGAGAAAGCAGATTTCTCGTGTGTTCCCGTAGTAGGTGGTAGACTTAGAGACTGATAAAACAAAGACTATTTGTCCCTTTGGAGGACCTTGGCTAAAATAAATCCTAAGATTTATAGCGGGTCCTTAGGCTAGCTGAAAATATTCGGTAAGAATGTATCGGCATCTGGCAATCAACTTGTCCGCAGGAATAGGATCTTTGTGTAGCGAGCCCAACTAGCAACTTCCTATCGAGGGCGGCTAGGACCCTTCCTAGTCCACCAACCTTCTTTTATCCAATCAGAAGCAATGTCTACTGTCCTCACTTTCCTAATCAAAATTGTCATCAACAAATCCGATGGTCCCGTGCACTAGACCCACCCATCGCAAGCTTTCCTTCGCAGCATCATCTTCACAGAAAGAGTCTTTATGCACTTTTTGAACCGTCAACATCTAAGCGTAAGTCGCGTACTACACATTGTAACTTTGGCTATCAATCGAAACTCAATTATACCTTATCAATTTATATCTTCTTTGCAAAGTTGTTGGAATAAACATTAATTTATATGTGTTAAATCAGTGCAAACTCATTTGAACCACCCCTATTATCGTAATAGAAATAAGGGGATCGATCATTTCGTGGCGTCGATTATCTAATCGTAACGGGAATTTACGACTCCCGTTCACGTGCTTCCTCGCGATCGCGTCTCTTCGTGAATGGTCGAATAAACACTGACAGTTACCTTCATCCTCATCTTTAGTATCATCTCATATTTAATATCTAATAATAAGAATTTCAATAAAAAATCTAAAGAAGGAAAAGAGGATGGCATTGTGTTAAAATCAAAATTACATTCCACACGTAGCTTAGAATACACGATTTTTCATATCACTCACAATATATTTGCAGACCTACCAAGTTCAATTCAAAACCAATCGCGAAATTGACAACATGAAACATACAAAACATTACTATTCTAATTATGTTCGTTTCAATAGTTTTTCGTTGTTATTCCACTACTCCTATTGGTAAATTATTTTCTGGTTTAAGCGTAATCAATTGAAAAAATTTACAAGAAGAAACCAAAATTAGGGCAGCTATTAGTAGAAAAACCCGGAAAATGGAAAATTTTCAGTGTAATTATTGCGATGGTGTGGGTGTATATAGCCGATGTATCGCTGGTTCGATCTCGTGACGCGTGTAGCAGAATCGGAGAAAAGAAAGCGGTAAGAACTTGAAGAAAGCTACTCAAAACACTGTAAGACGAACTTTGAGCCATGTCAGCTGCAAGTTTTCCTTACGAGCAAGTCTTTGTGAAGATTACGAAAAGGATAAAATAAAGTTTCTAAAAGAAGTTTTATTATTTTTTTTATAAAAATTTTAATTTTCCAAAAAAGAATTTTACAAAAACCGGATGTGTAACTAAACTTCTAACTAAACTAAAAACTAAAAACGGACAGTACGCGCATGGATGCACTCGTAAACTAACTTATTTGAATGTTACATCGAATAATTTGAATTTGATAAATCCCCAACAACTATTAATCTCTTAGGTACAATGCGCCACTGTAGTGGCTTTCGCAAATGTCATCTTATATTACTATTGAAGTAAATACTTCAAGAAAAACTCTGCATCTTTCTTCGTGTATATCCGTGACCTGGAGACCGCTATTACGCAGAAAATAGAATTTAGCGAAACAAGAATATTCTAAATAAGGAGAGGTCTATATTATTGTGTCCTTGAATATAAATTATGTTTTGGGTTACAAGATCTAGAAACAAAGGAACTAATAAATAGATATCTATTTATGTTTCTTGTAGCCTTTAACTAGAGCTACAAGGTTAACTTTTTTGGTAATGTCCTTTTGCTATAAACAATATATGAACGTGCTCCTTATCGATTCATTGTATTGTAACACTATGAGAGTGGGGGTCTGGATCAACATGAAGTTATACGTTATACTTATACTTATACCTTTATTTATTTCAATATATTTTTCTATTACAAATTCACCCATTCGTTCTTGAATCAGTCAATCTCAACAATTACGACCCGCCACTATAGTGGCTCACTTTACCAGCTCATTCGCTCACCGTTTAAACTAAATAACTTTTCATTTGTCTTGCTTCACACTTTTTTTGCCCTCACAACGTCTTATAACAGTGTTAACAGTATACAGACAGAATATATTGTCTTTGTTTTTGATACGCCAGTGTCAGGTATCGATTGTTGCTTTTCGTTAAAATAAATATACCATTATTAGATGTTCTTTTTAACATGACGATCCGTATCCTTATAATTTTTTAGAATCTTCAACTTCAATATGTCGTTTCAAAATAGAAAACTAAGAGCAATTTGAAATCTACCCCAGTTTTTTCTCCAGGTTCCTTCCTTTATTAGGGTGGGTCAGTTTTTCAAATAGTTCATAGTTCGTTCTTCCTTGCAGGTTTGCTAGCGCCTTACAATTTTTTGATCTGTTTCTTTCCATTATGTTTCTTTTGCCTTTTTCTTCTCGATGACTGTACCTTGTTCTTTTTTTGTCTCCCCATCTGTTAGTGATGTTCTATATGTTTACATCCATGATGTCTAAATGTCCCGGGTTCGGCGTAGGCTCTTTATCTATTCACGTGTATTGTATTGTATCGTATCCCTGTTTTGTATCTCCTGCTAATTATTTCATATTTATTTTTAATTGTTATATCTCCACATGTCTGCTGTATGCACTGTCTTGCTGCACTCTGTTGCATCTGGCACTCCTGTTTCCGTCTGGGTTTTGTTTTGTATGTAATTGTTCGTTCCGGGTCATACTACGCTCGTCTATGTCTATTGTTTCAGATCGTAGTCTGTCTTTGGATGTGATATTCTGTCATCGGCATATTTAAGTTTATCCAGTTACTTTATCATATTGATCATTTTTAGGTTGGGCTAGTGTGTCTGCATTATCATATAATCTTTTTCTTCTGGGTTCTCTATTAAAAGCTGGTATATTCTGTGTTACCTGGCTTTTGGCTGTGTAATAGCCAAAACCTAGAAAAGTTTGGAGAAAAAGTATTGCAAATACAGTTTTAAATATTCGTTGTTCTACAATTCAAATAAAAACTATCTTAAATAGACAGTAAAATTCTGCCAAATAAAAGATTTTAATTTTGATAATCCTTTTATTCCACGAGGAGGGGAAAATGCATTATGCATATCCAACAACCTGTACTGTTGAGTTATGTGAGATTGGGTTGGATGGTATGCGGCATACTCAACAAATACCTTTGTTCCTTTCCTAGCCCTCACAAGGTACATGACGACCAACCCCGGAACCACCATGGGTATTACTTAAGGGTTGGTCTCCTTATTTGTTCGTACTTCTGTAATCAACGTGTGGGAAAAACAATATTTCCCCTTTTTTACTATCATCCTTTCTTAGAATGTTTTCAAATTTCCCTCTAGTAAGTTTATTCGTCGGCCATCTTACTTATCTTTTTAAACCAGCCAATCGCTTCTACTCGTGTCATACACGTCCAGTCTTCATGTGTGAATTTTGATTATTTTAAATCAGTATGTCTATTCTTCTTCGTCTTTTAATTACTTCCTGCCCTTTATTCTTGAAAATGCATTTAAATTTCCCTCAAGTTGAACTCCCTGCTGGCTATCTTCCTTTTCTACTTGATCGACCAAACAGCGCACTCATTCCGCGAACCAATCAGTCGCCTTCCTTGAATTTCCGCAGACCAATCATCGTTAGTTAGGGGGCGCTATCGCCATCGCACGGTGCGCATGCTCCTGATCAATCTCTGCAAAAGAGCCGCTTATTACTCGTGTTAACACGTATTCGTCATTACATCACATCAGATACATCCTCAACGTCGCGGTTTCTACATGCCCCTACATTATCAGTCATCACCTGTGAGTTTTTATTATTTTAATTATATTGTTATTTTTATTATTTTAAGTCGGTGTGTTTACTCTTTCTCATTGTCTCATTATTTCTTGTTTTCTTTTCCGGGTTTATCTGGTTTTTACAATTTTCGCGCATATTTCCACGATTTTTCATACCTTATAATCTTATCAACAATATTTTGGGGTGTAAGCTGGGGTATTTTGGGTTGGGGCTTCTCCTACCCGATTTTTCAATGTCGCTTTTTCCGCAGCCCATTTAGGACTGCTAAATAAGGCGTGTTTCGCGTTATCTGCTCCTTTATTGCAATCTCAACATCCGCCACTAATATCTTTATTCATACGTTTGCGTTATTTTAATAATCTAAAACATAAAGTAAAATATTTTAACTTTGCATTAAATATTATTTCAAATACTTCTTGACGACGAAAATAGATCGGGGAAAGAGATGATATTAAAATGCAAGAAACCATAATATTGAAAATAAATTTAGTTTCCTCTTTTAGTATGGCTATTTGCATGTAACAGAGTGAATCGTTCAAAGTTTTCGTCACTTAGGCTACTCCTTCGCTGGCACAGAATCAATCCAGCGAAGCTAAGCGATCTTTCAACTGCGATAGACGACGAAATAGGTGTTTTATACTTTAAAAACAATTGTTTCATATGTTTATATTTTGTGATATTTTGAATTCGTGGGACGTTATAGTCTCAGTTTTTCAACGATTCTAATTACACAGTGTTACTATCATTGTCAACACTAAACTCACTCAGTTTTCCCATGAGTGAAAAGAAATCGTGTAGTTCTACTGTATCTTACACTTTGCTTTGCGAAAGTGAAGAGGATTGGTTTCATACACCTTTTAAAGTTCTCAACGCTATTTCTTTGATATAATTACCTCTATCTTCCATCTTGGTTACGATCCATCGTAATTTCCACCTTGGATGACTAACAATCGCAATTATATAATCAGATGTCCTCTAAGTCTTCAGTTTCTTCGTCTTCGTCCCAGTCTTTTGTCTATACGCTGTCGATGTCTTCAATGCTTGAGAAAGCTAAAAAGACCAGATGTAGAGTTTTCTTAGAAGTGGTGACCACTTCAACATGTATAATTGTCTACGCCACCGATATCTTGAAAACTATGTTCTAAAATCTATCTAAAATCTATGGAAAAATGTCACCCATATAAGTTTTGTCCTCTTGCAATTTATCCAAAGCGTATGCGATTGATCCAGATATTTATTCTTATCTATATATCTTCGATAAGCACCAGTTTACTCACACCGACACTCGAAATGCATCCCCATACAATCACAGAACCTCCTCCTCCGTGTTTTAAGGTAGGTTTTAAATCTTTGGATTTCAAAACTTCATTCACTATCCGCCATACCATACTCTTTTCCTGTCAGAATCAAAAATGCATTGTTTACCCTCGTCGGAGAATATAACGTCATTCCACCAAATTTGAAGTTTCTTAATGAATTCTTTAGCGAAAGTCAATCTTTTTTGCTCTGTTTATTTCGTTTATATACGGCTTTCTTCTTGCTATTCGACCATTAAATCTTCTACACTGACTTGTTTCCTAATTTCATGACCAATCTCGTCTTCAACTCTCCATATTATTATTCTTTCCTCCTTTTTATTAATAATTCGAGGTGGCTTTTTCTTAAATTTGATACAGTCTTCTTCTTTATATTTTTTAGTAATATTCGTAACTGCGCTCTTCTTCATTATTAATAATTGTGCAATTTCACGATAATTTTTACCTTTTTCTCTGTGATAAATAACAAGATGTCTTTTATCGAAACTACTATTCTGCCCTTTTCGTGGCATGTTAGAATTCAGACATTAACACCTCGCAATATAGCTTTGTCCTGAGATAGAATTATATTCTAGCAGTTTGTATACGAAACAAATCTATTTTGCACTTTGAATAGTTTTTAAGAGCTACTAAATTACAGAGCATACCATAATGTACACACATTAATGTGACGTGAAAATGTGACAACTTTTTGTTTAAAATGTGTTATACAATTAAATGTTATTGTTAGAATAGAATTGTTTATATATTGTCAATCTACAATAAATGGTTTATCTTTTAGTAAAATAAACAATATAATATCTAAGTTATTCTCTTACAAACAGCAATTACAAATAAATACGCAAATTAAAGAGTAACGATATTTATCACTGATAAATAATCTGGCAGACATGAAATATTTACTTGGACAAATTCTCTGTGTTCATTGCTTCGGCTACGCTATTTTACAGTTTAATTTCTTGAAATTTGAATAGACGTGGCGTACACGACACTCCAATGAATTATCGATCTGTACGTACCAATCGAATATTTTACACTGTATATGTATAAAAAAAAGACAGTATGAGAAGTTCACCATCGAATGCGATAATGTTCAAATAGTACACAGAAAAATTTATATTGTATCGGCAGAAAACAGTCTAACAAGGTTATACTTTCCACATAATAGAAAATTTCAAAGATGACCGAAAAATATCCCGCCATTGAGAAGGAAATATCGGAGAAAGAAAGTTTAATTAAAATTAGCAATTCTGTTTTTCAGAGATTAACGTCAGGTAGACAGTTGATATTATATATATAAATAATTTATTTAATTTTTAAGAATTTCATTTCATGCTTCAGTTTGTCTGTATGTGAAAGAGAGATGTGAAAGTAAGGTTAATTTTTATTCTTTTCTAGTATTTTCTAATTATTCGTTGTTATTAGAGATCAAATGTGTACATTTATAGCAAGCTGTTTGTTATATACACATTTAAGGAAACAAACTATTTGTTAATTTAATTATAAATTATAATATAGTTAATATATCAATATATTATTTTTGTTTGTTTTCTTCTATACGTGTATGAATAAAGAAACAAATCACATCACGTGTGTATTACATTTCATTTTTTTATACAATATTTATGTATGTTATGTATAAACAATTCAAGTATATTGTATGGGTAATTTGAAATATATAAAAAAGAAGTCATTATAAACATAAAATGGTTAGAGTCAAATTTTAAAGAAATTACTCTAACTAATTAATTACAGTATTGTTTTATCAATCGAACGTCATCTTGTATCGCTCAATTGATCGGTCGTCCCTCTCACCACTTCCCCAAAGATTAGTACGACAAACAGGGAAACTCGGCTGAGTAGTATGTATATCCTAATCCGAACTTGAATGTCAATGAGTGACAGCAGTAATATGATGAAACTTTTTTATTTTTAACCTTTGTTCAATTAAACTTTTACTAACGAATTTCTGGAATTTTTCTGGTTAAAATGAGAATATGTGGTTAAATTAGAATATATTTTATATTACATTCAAATACACATTTAATAGACGAAAGAGAATAGACGAACATGTCGCAAATTGTATCGTGGTTTGATCTTGCTTTAATCATAAAAATCTCATTATATTGGTAAAAGTTTCATTGAAAAAAAAAAAATTAAAAATATAAAGGCTTCATTGCTGTTTTAGCATTGTCTCGTCGATATATATTTTGGATTAAGCCGACTTTCTAACTTTTTTTTCTTCACTCGCGGTGACCTTTTCTACGTTCAGCGAGGTGGTAGACCGTATTTGTACTTAGAATCAGATCTTGTATACGATAATTCAATTAATGAGACAGTAGTGTATTTCACAAATGAATATGTTCAATAAAACAAATAAATTTCAAGGTATTGTCAATGAAGAAGTCTGTACAACTGATGAAAAATGCTGGCTCGATAAATTAGTTGCTGTTGATAAGGATCATACCAGAGAAGCTGGTTTACATATAAATGAAATTGAAAGACTTTTAAACGACATTGATACATATACACGCACAAAACCTCGACGCGGTTGCCCCGTTGATTCTGTTAAAGTAAGTCTTTCATACAGCTGAAACGAAGGCTTTAAAACTTGTAAAAAAAATGCAATAATCCATTAAATAATATTATTAAGCATTAATAATTGTTGAGAATTGTGAATCTTGTTAACTGAAATAATGTTATAGGAACCCCAAATTTACAATCAATATTTAGAATCAATATTAGAATAATCATATATTTATTTTATGATCCAAGATATTCATCGATACACACTTGCACGCGTCCCAGTACTTTCTTCCAAACCTCACTGTTAACCGATTTAACTGTTTACATTCATCTGTTTTTAAGACGCCCCGTACACATACTTCCACACACTGATACTCACATACAAGTATCTCTACTACGCATTTAACCTAGTCCAGCACATAAAATTATACATATCTCAATAATAATAAAATAATAATGCATAACTCCGACGTAAGAAAATGGATTACTTTTTACTACTACAAAATTTTCTTACATACAATAAATAGGGCTATTCCGAGTAACCTTCCTTATGTATAATTCGAGTCAATTATACCAAGAAAAGGTTTACTTTCTACGTAGCACAATATAAAAAATACTTTACGTTTAGTAAAAAGATATTGATTCTTCAAGCATGTTTTAAAAAATGGCTGTCTTTTTGTTGGGAAAATCACTAAATAATTACTCACAAAGCGGTCGATCTCACCGATTTCAACGAAATATATCGTCAAGGTCAAAATTCTGAACAACTTTCAATGGCGTTGTCGTCGTTCGGATTTAGCTTCCGAGACATACATTTCTGTCGTGCCTAATGAAATAGGCTGCGAATTCGATGCATGAAGGATCGTGATTCGTTAAGTTGGAAAGTTATGGGAGTGTTCTGGTCTTTTCCTTTCTTCCCTTTCCTTTAAACATATTGCTTCACCCTTTTTTAACGTCATTATTAATAAATCGCTATATGCATAATGACAATCAAATTTTCGACTCAAATCCATATTTCTCACATTAACAGTAAAATTTCCTGTACGATAATTATTCAGTTTTATTTATATTTTTTAAACGGTTATAATAATGTAGCAGTTCTTGTTACGTCGCGCTAAAAGGCCCGTGTGACATCACTCTTGGTGTGGCTGCCAAGGCCCCACATAGCGTTATTCCGACCCCAATAGCCCTAAGGACTCACCATAAACACAAGCTTTAGCTTAGCTTTTAACTTTATTTTAATTCTGCAAATTTTTTTATTATTTTATTGCAATTTTACAATTTGTTCAGTGGGACATTAGGTAAAATATTGTAACTTGTAATTGAATAGCATGTGGATGGTTACCCCCTTTGTGAGATCAGCTGGGTGTTTCCTACTCAGTCTTCTTTCTACGCTTGTGTTGATCGTTTCCGCAGCCAGCCGGTTTGGGTGTGTTGCTATTCTTAATCTGTAATTAACCGTTGATATTCCCAGGTCCTTTCGAATATCCTCATTTCCTGGAAATGTTAAACACAAAAAGTTAAAACTCAGTCACCCCTTAGATAACACCAGAAGAGTTCTATTGCTTTACGACATTAATATCTTCAACTGCAAGAGCCTTGCTCATACGAACATTCGATACAACTCTATCGGACCTTTACACGTCAACGAATCATCTACGACATTTGTGTTATACGCAACGGAGTAAATATGGTGTATTAATTTGTTGAAAATATATAGCTTTTAACCTGTTAATCACAGTGTTATTCCAAATTAATCACCCCTATTATCCCCCATTATAAGAAATAAGGGGATCGATTTGTTCCTGGTGTCTTTATTTACGACTCCCGTTGACGCGTTTTCTCGCGATCGCGTCTCCCCGCGGTTGGTCGAAAATACAGTTCTATTCAACAATCGATAACAATTAATCATATATGCAATTGTATATATCGGAAGGTAAAATTTTTATAGCTGAAAATTTTATAATTTTCTCGTTACGTGACTCTCGCGTATCATAGAACGTAGATGCTGATACGAGTTTGGATCGTTCCCGTGGATATCATTCACGGAGGCAAAAGGTATATCTGATATTATCATTAATGTTGATACATGACATGTACATCAATATGGCAACACCGTGCGTTACCATGGTATTCTCTAAAAGAACTTTTTATTTTAATGATTTTCCTTATGTACAATTTCAAGTCAATTACGTACATACAAATGTCTACAAATTATATTACATAACATAAATTCTGTTATAATTTATTATTTTATTATAATACAAAAGTTATATTATATAAATTTTCATAAAGTGCACAAAAGACTGGCTGACGTGCAGCGATGATGATAGAACGTGAAACATCGCTATTACGAAATTCAGTCTAGTATTGAATGCGATTCCAAATTCTCTCCGTGAGAATCCGATGAGGAATATTTCAGAATGCTTTAGTGTTATCGAACTATACGAGAGGCCTTGGTATACATTTGACAATTTTAAGGACAACGCCATCTATTGCGCACTGAGTAGCTCAATCTGTTTTCGAGCGAAAAATGTTTCTTTCAAACAACTGATCCGCGTCGTCAATACGATGAATTATCTAATAAACATCATGGATCGTTACTGTTCTCGATTATGGAATTCCCAATACACCGAAGGTGAAGTCCAAAAGCATTTAACTCTTACATAACACTCTTTTAAACTCGGTACTAGGTTTACAGTAGCGGAAATAATAACACAGTGGAGCCTCGATTATCCCAACTAAATCTGTTTAGAACGTTCGAAAGTAAGAAAAAGTATTTTTTTTTTTTTTAATGTCGTTTATTTTCCAGAAAAATTGTGTATTACATAGATATTTTATTCATAATAAACAATGAATATCGGTTGAAGGTTGTTTTAGGCAAAAGTACCGATACGTGACGGTACGACGTAGCCATACGATGTTTGTGCGTCGGGGTTACATTAATTTTTTTTTTTTGTAAGAAACACAGTTTCCACGTTTATGTACAACGCAAGCTTAGGCGAAGCTACCGCCCGAACGAACTGAGGTGATAGGACGTGTAGGGTGGGAAAAAAATACTCGGCGTTTTATTTAACAATGCGTTTGTTAATTCGACTTAATTCTTTACAACTCTCGACTCGCGACTCGTGCGGATGACTATTTATTCACAACTCTTGCTGACGACTGTCGCAATCGCTTCTCTTCACTTACGACTCTCGTGTCACGTCGCAGACACAATAAATCACGAAGTCACGAAATCACGAATCAATAATTCACGAAGAAGGTGAAGAAATTGAACTTTGTATATGATAATAGAACCGAGTTACGGTTCAAAGTGTTACAGAATGATTCAAAGTATTTCAAAAGACTGGGTCAAAATGTTCTAACAGACTGATTCCAGCGTTTATTTTGGAGGGCTTTTACATTGTGGCTTTAGTCCCTCTGGAGGGGTTGTCGTCTGGTGTATCTCAGAGGCGCCTATTCCGTTACTATTTGGTTATTGTTTCGATGGCTGTGGTATGCGGGATGTCTAGCCTATCCTATTACTGTTTCTGAGCGGCTGATTTTCTTCAACGTGTGACACTCGCTTACGACTCATTTCTTAATCCGCTTTCTTCCCCTTTGTCATCTCTCGATATTCCCACTACGCATGTGTTCGTCAGACGTCTGCGATCGTGGTATGTACGCCTTCTTCCGAGTATTTTTTTTTTTATTATTTATTGAAACTTTACAATTTGATCAGTGGGACATTCCGAGTATTTGGCGGAAGTTCCATAGAATTTAAGTCAGGTGATTGTGGAGGAGCTAACTCTCCATCGCTACATTGCCACATTTTAGATATTTAGAAGCAAGAGGCTAGAGAAGTTGAAAGAACAGAATTATTCCGACAGTCGACGAGGAACTTTCAGAGAACTGGAAAAATTAAAGTAGAGTGTTACTTGGGTGTGCAGAGCGCGTAATGAGTGTTGTATGCAGTGTAGCAGTACTTATATCGTAGCCATTGTTTACAAAATAGCGGCAATAGCACAAAAGCGCTATTACGTTCATACGGCGAAAGATATCTCAATAGGACTATGCCCAGGGCAAAGATATTTTGGGAAATAGATAAACGATTGCGGGATACGGATACGTCAAAACCTGCTGAATCTGGCGAACGATCCAGATCAGGGAGATAGAATACTGCACCATATTCGCCCGAGACAATCGCGATGCGTGTGTGATCGTTTTGTGGACACTCGTGAACGGGACAATAGCAGTTTACGTCTCTGAATACCATGGTATTTTTTTACGACTTGTAAGAAATAAGTCGTCACCCATGTGTCGTTCGGATTGACGATCACTGTGCGCCCTGTTGCTTATGCTGACCTCCTTTCGTTCCTTTTTCATTGTCAAAAACTAAGAAACACAATTTTTTTATTCTTAATTTTCGTCTTACGTCGGTTACAAGAATCACCCCTTAAATTTCCTGGCACCTGTAGCGGATCACCCTGTACAAAGTGTTATTACATTTCTCAGTACAAGATCATTTCTAATAGCTTCATCAATAGCACGCTACGTAAGCTCTGTCTGACTGCAAGAAGTAAATATACATAATGCAAATGAAATCAGTTATTCGTATGTATACAGGATGTCTGTTTCATCTCAGTAAAGTGAAATATCTTTCAAGGAAATGATGTTACGAAAAAAGTGCCGTAACAAAAGTTGTTTGGTATAGAGGGGGATGTTATGTGGTGAAGATATTTTTTTCATGCCTAATATGATGGGAGAGATTTCAAAGACAATTTAATTTTTTTAACGGAATATTGTATTTTTGTATAAATAAAACTATAGTGCATATCGATACGAGTTCAACGAGCAGGTAATGAAGTGGTTTGCTTTCACGGAAGGTCCTAACATTGCGAAAAAGCTGTGATTTGGATTACCCGCCCCTCACTGTCGTATTAACCCGCTAAGGCCATTTTGTAATGTAATGCGACTGGCCCAAATACACACATCTATTAACCCTTAGAGTGTTGAATACTCGAGGCCTATGCGGCCCGTACGGACAGCGCGCGGCCAGCGCCGACGATCGCTGTGCACTGAATACTTTTTCGCTATACTGAACTCTGTTGATTGACTATTCAAAGCGCAAATCGTAATAAGTTATAGTAATTCTTTTGCACGAGATTAAATGATTCAAGAGCGTTATTTTTTAGTATTAATTATTTATTATAAACATTGAAATTTACAATAAACTAGAATTTGGGTAGTAAACTAGAAAACAATAAACTAGAAAACTAAATTTAGTAAATATAACACAAGTTAATAATTCAGTTGTGCGATTACTGGTCGTATTTTTGCTAAAGGATCGTCATTTACTGCATTATTATCGTCAAATTGCAACATTTGTAATAATACCATGTATCGATCTCGTGTTATTATTTTGCGGAAAATATTGCTTTTCAACAGTTTGTCCGTAGACCAATATTCTCTCAAAGACAGTTTCAATTCTACCAAATGTCCAAATTGGACAGATTGCAAATGCAAAGTATTAAAAAGAAATGACAGTTTCTTCGAACGCGGCATTAACACTGAAATGCATTTATATTTATCTCACATACACGTAATAGTATTACTTCTGCGTAAGTGCTCGGAAAAATTGACAAACGCATATATGCGTCCTTAGTCCACACCGATGGCTTTCGCCAGACGCATATATGCGTCCATAGCAATCTAAGGATTAAGGAAAGCCTGTTCTTCTCAAGAAGTGGTATCTATAAATGGAAGTTTTCAATAATTCAAAATTGAGCACATTGGTAGATATAAATGTATTGCACATTATCTATGTCATTTAGCTATTTGCTAACTTTGCCCGATAATAACTTCTCCTGAGTAGGAAAATTTCTTTAAGAGCTGCGTCAGTTTCGACTCGGCTGCATACAAGCTTAAATAGACTTAGCGGACCGGCGTGGTAGTGAGGAACAAGTGACCCGAATCTTAGTTTTTCATATTCGATGATATTTGATGACTTGTTGATATTCCCTTATAAGTGACATTTGATATTATAATTTAAATGAAATTGTATGAGAGGTCCACGATAAAAAGGGGCAATGTCATGTTGTAGCACTTTTCAGACAACGAAAATTGATTTTTCAATATGTAATGTCACAATTTTATATCTTCTCATAAGTATTCTATCAAAATAAGACATTTCGTTCTACATTTCATTCTGCATCGTTTTCCAGTTTTACTTGTAATTTTAAGTAACGTATAACACAGGAAACAGTAATAAATGAAAAATACGTTGTAGGCGATAATTTAATTCGAATTAACGCGACATAGCTAGTGATAAAGAGTGTAGAGAATTGTTCGTGAGGTTTAAAGAACGAGATTGCGCGTTGTTGAAACCGTCGAATATATTTAAATTAATAAATTAATGTACAATCGTATACGCGAGTCGTTAGTACAAAATATAAATCGCCAAATAAAATCGCGGAATAAATACTCGTTAATGCTCGTCGCGTAGCTCGATAAATACTCGTGAGATACTCGGAGATACTTTAGATACTCTGTGTGATACAATGTATCGCTCGCGAACGATTTGTACTGGTCGGTGGCAAGTCGGAAAATTCGAATTCGACTTCATTCGACGGTTGCATGTAGCGGCGACATTGTTTTGCCCGGAGTTCGTTTATCGTTACATTATCGTGTCAAGGCTGAGTCAATGTTCTGAGGCAAAACAACAGCATGAGTCGCTTTCGACTCCTGTCGTCCTTTGACTCCTGTGCCGCTACAGGAACACACACAGAAATATATGAAAAATTCGTTGAAATTGACGTACCCTGTTTTTCTCGTCGACCTTTTATATAATAGGCAATATCATATATTCATGTATTTTATATACTAATTAAAGGTGTCAGATTGTTTAAAAGCAAACAAGGGAAATACGTTAACCTGTGAAATAGAGGTAGAAAGCTTTAAAAAGTGCATCGATAAATCATTGCATGCTGCTGTTGATAGAAATATGAAAGGTGTACGCAGAAGCAGGAAAGGAAGTTACTTAGAAGCATTTGAAAGGAAATATCAGTTTTGATCTTTAAAATAAATATAAAAACTTGAATATCACACATCGTACGTACAATATTATTAAGTTTATCAAGAAATTTTTTATGAAATTGAAGTATATTATAAAACAAGTAATAATAGGCAAATATTATAAATATTATAAGTAAATTATTTATGTATTTCAGATCGACAGCGAAGTTAAATAAGATGGTTCCTATTTGCTGTTGAGAGAAACGTTTTGTTGACAAGAGATTAATATATATGACAAACAAATTCAATTCTAGGACTGAAAAGTGCGTGCATAGAACTTTGAAGTTTAATATGTGTCAAATACATAAGTGGTAAAAGAAGTTATTCAGCTTCACCTAGTTCTTCTTTCTTTCTTTTATCTGTTGGTAGACACAAGATTTGGTAAATAAACTTTTGAAATAATAATTATGTATAGAAATGGTATTTTAAATACATATTTTAATATTAACTCATACAAATTATTATGAAATGAGTATTTCATTGAAATATAAGATAAAAGTATTTCAAATAATAATATTTCCATCAATTTCTATTTCAAATAATAGTGTTTCAAATAGTAATAGTGCTATTTTTAAGCTAAGTTCCCGTTACGATTAAATAATCGACGCCACGAACTGATCGATAATAGTTAAATAATAATTAAAGTTTATTCAAACTATTTGTTTATTAGAGAGATATAAATCGATAAAGTACAATTCAGTTTCCATTGATAGCTAAAGTTAGAAAGGGGGGTACGCGACGTACGCTTAGATGATGACGGTTCAAAAAATGCATGAAGACTGACTTTCTGCGAGGATGATGCAGCGGAGGAAGCTTGCGATGGGTGAGTCTAATGACACGAAAAGAGTTGACTTGTAAAAGTCAAGTTTTCGTTGGGAGAGTGAAGAAAAGACTTCGCTGTCAATTGAATAAAAGAAGGTTGGTGGACTTGGAACGGTATTAGCCGCCCTCGATAGAAAGTTGCTAGTGGGAAGCATCCTACGTGAGAAAACTAACTTTCCCCTAGTATACAATAAACGTTAGAAACGATTGAGTAAAGAGATGTTTGTTCGGCCTGAAGGACCTTAGCTAGAATATTCCTGAGATTTATCGTAGGTTCTTAAAACTATTGAGGGTACGCAGTAAGGATGTGTGAACATCTGGTTGCCATCTTGCCCGCGGTGTGTGGCCTGGTCTAGGTAGAGTGTCACCAGACGTAATATCCTCCCCCCCGTTGAGATTGATAGTTGTTCGGGTTTCTCGAAATCGGATTGAATTGGCAGTGGTACAAGCTTTTTGATGCCCCGATCCAAAATGCTCTTTGCTGTCTGAACTGTAGCTGTCCGGATGACACCATCGGCGCCTGGGTGGACCTTGATAACTCGGCCCAGAGGCTACTGCATCGAGGGCACGTTGTTCTCTCCGAGGATGACGATTGTGCCTTCCTGGATACGATGTCCATACTTGTTCCATTTATTGCGGTTAGTTAGCTTGTTCAGGTACTCTTTATGCCAGCGGTTCCAAAAATGCTGTTTGAGCTGTTGGATATGCTGCCATGTGGAGAGCCGGTTGGATGGAGTGTCCCTGAAATCTCGCTCACGCAAACTCATTAATGAATCGCCAATGAGGAAATGTCCGGGAGTGAGGACTAGGAGATCGTTAGGATCGATGGATATTGGAGTTAGCGGTCATGAATTGAGAATTGATTATACTTCGATGATGAGAGTGTTAAATTTTTCAAAGGTGAATAAGTCATTGACACGTCTAAGGTGGCGTTTAAATGATTTCATCGCTGCTTCCCATAGTCTACTGAAGTGCGAGGAATGAGGATGAAGCGCCATTCGATTTGTTTATCGGACAGGAATGTGTTTACTTTTTCTTTATGGTCGTCCGATTGTAATAGATCATGAAGCTCTCGTAATTATCGGAGTGGATGGTGGAGCAAAAGGAGTGGAGATCGCCAACGAGCTCAATATGTACCGCCATAACTGCTAAGCTACGTATACCTTGATCTGACGGCGGTTACGATCTCGTTTCTCTTTGATGTAGAATGGCCCACAATAATACATGCCGACGTTTGTGAATGGGCGTTACTCGCGCCTCCGGTAAATTACCCATTATGTACTCTACCGGCGGTGGTTGAGCGCGGCAGCAACGAACGCAGCCTTTGATCGTACGCCGTACTTGACTTTGGCCGTCGGTGGGCCAGTATCGTTGTCTTACTACGTATAACGTAGCCTGTGTTCCGGAGTGCATGTGGATCTTGTGTTCATGTTCGATGATGCGTGCAGTAATGGATGACTTAGGTAATATTATGGGACGTTTCTGGGCGAAGGTCATCGACTACTGACTAAATCGACCCCCGACTCGCAATATTCCTTCCTTGTCTACGAACGGGTTGAGTCGCGTGAGCTTATCGCCGCGTTTCGATCCTTTTGGAGCGTACGGATTTCCTTATCGTGTGTTAGGCTCGTTCGGTTCTGTTTTTGTTTCCAACGGAGGCAACGAGCGATGATTCGTATCAACTTGGGCCACAATGAGTATCCTTGTAACAAGTTATAATCTGCGAGAGTTGCGGACAGACAAATCATCCTTTTTTGTTTCAGTAATTCGATTGGCGATGTTAATTTCCATGTCGGCCAACAGTCTTCAGACCGGTGGAGCCACTCAGGACTGTGCTTCGAAATGGTCGGGCGTAGAAACCCTTCGGGTGTTTGGCCTCCCGATATTAGATCCGCGGGATTGTCATTGGTGGGAACATGGCGCCAATCGCGGATACTGGTTTTTGTTCGGATTTCGGAAACTCTGTCAGTGACAAATGTTTTGAGAATCGGTCCAATAGATAGTTCGAGTAATATTGTGCAATAGGGCCTGCTGTACTGTCGATATCAGGGACGTGAGGAGGAGTGCTCCGCTCAGCTCGAGCCGAGGAATAGCTTGGGATTTGAGAGGGGCAACTTTTGATTTTGTGGTTAATAATTGTATCCAGACGCGGTCATCGGGGTTGGTGGTTCGGAGATAAACATAGGCACCGTAAGCCTTTTCGCTGGCGTCGTAGAAACCATGCATTTCAATTTCATTTCATGCCGTCGCGGATTTAATTATTGTTTTGCATTCGAATCTAATGTTGTTCAACAGTGGCAACTGGGAGTAGTACCTGTTCCACTCTGTATGCAAATCAATCGGAAGTGATTCATCCCAGTCGATTTTCAATGAACATATTTGTTGGAGCAGATTGATGATTCGTTTCGCGATTCGAGAGGAGGTAGGTCTGACTTCGACCGAGTAAAGAATGGAATCGTCGGATGAGTTCTAAAATACACCCAGTGTTTTCAATGTTTGCGCATCGTCCAAGTGTTGTTGGTGGTTTGTTTCTTCTGTGGAGAAACCGTATAATGATTCTTTGTCGTTTGATGTTCATTTCGGAATGTTCAAACCCGCTAGTTGAAGTAGCTCAGCGAGTTTTAAGTGTAACCCCAATTTAAGTGTAAGAGCTTCGGGGCTGCAGATAAACCGAACGTTACTATGTTGAGTTGATATGTTTCGGTTTCTCCATTCGCGCTGCGCCATAATATCTTTTGATATTTTCGGTCCTCTGGTCATATGAGGAATTGCGGGAACGTCTTTTCGATATCGCCAGTGAGTACTTATTGATGAGAGCGGAATCTAATGAGTATGCAAAACAAATCTTCCTGCAGCTTGGGCCCTGTATAAAGTGTATCATTTAAGGAGATTCCGGTGGTGCTCGTTGCCGATGAATACGATACGGAGTTTGGTTATTTGGCTCGATGTTCTGATCACGCCGCGATGCGGTAGATAGTGCCCGCTGTCGTTGGCGCAGTCTGTGATGATTCTCGTTATATGTCCCAGCTCCAGCTATTCTTGTAATGCTGTTCGATATTCGGCTTCAAAGCGTTTGTCGCATTGGAATCGGCGGTTGAGGGATGCGGGTCGTTTCAGCGCCAACGCTTTGGAGGATCGAAGCGACTGAAGATGATCGTTGAATGGGAGAGCGACGATGTATCGTCCTTCGCTGGTGCGACGGATATGGGCTTGGAAGTGTTCTTCGTATCGTCAACCTGCTTCTGAGAAACGTTTAATCGAGGGTCCTTCGTCGATTTCCCAAAGCCGCGTAAGGTCTGCGTGTAGAGCCGTCGTGGATGCGTGAAATGTGTTTGTCGCGTCTTGGAAAGTTTGACTCCTCCCGATTACCCACCCGAATCGCATTTTTGGCAGACGCAGTTCAGGTTCATCTGGCTGTGTTAGATTAATTTGACCGGCACACATCGACGCGAGTCGAGCCCGAGCTTAATAGGACATCGATCGGAGCTGGTAAGTGAAATAGTGGATCGGCTAATCTAAGATTCATGGGTATGTCAAGTATCGAAAAATTGACGGATTGGCTCGGGATTAGGGTCGATATGGCTGGGATAACAAGGAACGTTAATGTTTGTTCGTATGTACTGTCAGTGGAAGTGATCGTGGCCGTGATGTATCGTTTAGAGGATGTTGTCAAGGTGTCTACAGCTCCAATAGGGACCGAACATTTGTTTTGTTTTACTCCAAGAGATTTTGCCAATTTTTCGGTAATGAAATTCATTCATCGAGCGCTGCTCGACACCGGATTGATTGCTGTTTATCGTTTAGCTCTTTATCGTTTATCGTTTGCGCCGTAATCACCAGGTCATTGCATAATGATACGGATACTACTGATCTAGTATGTCGGTCGTCAATGGAGTCGATTGTCAGCGTCATTGGTTATGTGTTTGTAGGTGATTGGAAGCTGGACTTGGAGGCGAGGTTGTTCTTGGTGTCTCCGATCTGTGGTTTGTTGTGTGCCTTCTGCGACGAGTAGGTGATGAATAAGGTGGTAAAGGGGGTGTTGTGGATCGACTGTTTGATGCCCGATATCACCCGGCGTGACAATCTCGCGTCGTGTGTCCTTTCCGGTGGCAGTTGAAGCACAGGAATGCTCTTTTCATCTCTCGAAGGCGCTCTCGAAGGGATTTGGTTTCGAAGTCATTACATCTTCAAATGGCATGTGATTCTTGGTAGGTGTCGGTTGACATGTCGGCGTAGCTTGTGACTCCGTAAATGCATGCCCTCGCGGTGCGCGTTGGCGAACCAGATTGGATTGATCCCATGATCCTCTTGTTTGTGTGACTGTGGTGGTCGATCTGAAACTTCGTGCCAATCTTTCGAGGAAGTTCAGGAATTGAGTGTATTCAGGTAATCCTTTGTTAAGTAGCGTCATTTTCCATTGTCTCTGGATGCTCGCTGGTACTTTGGAAAGCATAAGGCTGCAAATCATGGCACTTGCATCGGAGTAGGAGTATCCTAATTTATTCAATGTGTAGATATGTTGTTTACACGAATGGATCAAGTGCATTAATTCCGTTGGAGATTCTTTGGTGATTTTTGGACGATTAATTATTGCCATGCAGTGGCTAACGGCGGTTTCTCGTGGGCATTCGAAACTCTCCTTGAGAAGCGTTATAGCTTCATTGTAGTTTGCATTGTTAAGGGATAACGCATCTAGGCAATTCGCCGCCTCTCCTTGGAGGGCGGACCGTAGGTAATGAAATTTCTGTATGTCCGTGAGGGTGGGGTTCTTTATCTATTGTTGAGGAAAAGGTGTCATAGAATGTGCTCCATTTCTCTAAGTAACCATCGAAAGTGGGGAGCCGAAGATCTGGTAATTTGACCGCTATCGGATTCGAGGTTATGGATGATTCACCGGTTGGAAGGTTTATAGGTGTCGACCGCGTCGATGGTTGCAGGCTGTTCATGAGGCCCATTAATCGTGAGTCAATGGTGTGACATTCGTGTAGTAGAGATTCTACACGCGCATTTTCTCCCTCGTCTAGGTTTTCCAATTCTTCTTGGACAGAGTTTATCTTGCTCCATACATCGTCGATCGTTTTGCGGTAAGACATTAGGATGTTTATGTCTGGCTGGCCGGACTGTTCGTATGCGTCGAGTTGACGAGCCGTGAGTGTAAATGGGCCGACTAGGGAGCCTCGGTCTCCGCCGTAACGTACTGATTTGTTCAGCGTGGGTCATGGTGGGTTTTTAACCCGCAGTAAACAATAAACGTTTGAAAACAATTCGGTAAAGAGATATTTGTTTGGTCTGAAGGACCTTAACTAGAAAATCCCTGAGATTTGTGGAGGGTACTTGAGAATATTGAGGCTACGCAGTAAGGATGTATAGACATCTGACTGCCATCTTGCCCGCTGTGTGTGGCTTGGTCAATGCAGAGAGTCGCCAGACGTAAAAAATACTTTTAATACTAACGTAAGCACCTTTTAAATCTAACACGCAAGTATACCTTTATCCACAATATAATACTTTTATTTTGTTTGCAAATAACTGAAAATATCGGGCAGAAATAATTTATATATATCACTGAATTACTTTGTTTGCTTAAATAGAATATATCTTTCAAACGTAGCATCTTTTAAAGAAATTCGTTGAGGTGCTAATATTAGCCGTGCAAAACTAAATAAACGTTTCACAGACAAACATTTGTAGAGGATGGTATTCCGATATTATATTTTAGAAATATATTTTTAACTTTTTAGAATTATTATTGTTAATATAATATTTCCTAAGATTTTCAAGTGATGTAGTATTATTATTGAAATGTACAAGTAGTTTCATTTCGTGCATACTACTGTTTCTAACACAAGATACACATAGAGCATCGAGAAAATTGAGAAATTGTTCCTTATTAGTAGCAAACGCTTATTAGATTAAAACCGCAGGGTCGCCGTATTCTCGGGTGGCACCTCCTCCAGCACCAACCTTCGAACCGTGGTGACCACGCGTGCCAACGCCACCTCCGCCAGATGGGCGATTCTTCCCCACGCACATCTGTAGACAAGCACCAACGTGTCACCCGCATAACAAGTCATACCGCTTTCAAGAGCATTGACTCCCGCAGCACCGTCAGGTCCCGGAGGAGTGGCCTCAACACCTGCCCCTGTAGGACCCCGCGGTGCACGACCCTCATCCCGACCGATGTATATAATAGGCCGGTCCCGGAGGTACGCCCAGACAACGTTCCGCAGATACAGGGCCAATTGTGTGATACTCCAGGGCCTCCCCTATCGTACCCCAAGGAACACGTCGATCATATACCATCACTTCTGGAAGCCGTACTGACCCTCCTGCAGTCTAAATATTCTCCGGGCTAAGTGCGCCTAGAGGCAGACTGCGATTGCTCTTTCGGGCTACTTGTTTGCCTCGTCCAGCAAACACACAGACTGGAAACTCGAGCGCGAATCCGAAGGCCGGCACGGCTTTGGGATAGAGACCCTCCTGCCACTGACGGGGTATTTAACCCAGACCAGGCATCTGCCTCAGCCTCACAGTTAACTGCTCGACTACTGCCCTCCATAGATAGGCCCGGACGCCATCGGGATCCGGAGCCTTGCAGTTTCCGATTCTTTCAACAGCCCCAGATAATTTTCCGTCGGACACCCTCACTTCTGCTTCTCGCGGAGTACCTTGAGACCGCGCCTCCTCCTCCAAAAACTGAGGATCCATTCCCTTCATCGTGGAAGGCGCCCATGGGCAGTGTTTGTTCAACATTGCCCTGTACGAACGCTCCCACGGATCGGAATTGAGGATGATCTGGTGTTCATCCCAGGCCCGTCTCTTTGCTACCTCGATGGTCCACCCGAGACCTCAGTACCGCAGTAGGCCTCGTTTTAGCCGGCCACTGCCGTCGAGTGCGGACGCAAGTCAATCTGAGACTCGCTATCTGGTCTGTCTACCAGTACACCGCACCATCGTGGGGTATGCACGCGTCTCAAATGGCATGCATGTCCCGCTTCACTACTTCAGAGTTGGCCTCTATATTATTTGTATCTCAGCATATTTAGTAGGAAAAATCGTCTTTTACCTTTATATCTTGTCTTTGTTCACATTCAATAAAATTAATATGTTGAATAGAATCTAGTATTAGCATTCATAAGTAGGTTTGTTCTCATTATTCCTTGTTCATTTAATCCTCAACGTTATGTATTCACTATGTATATTTATTTATATATTATACATGTGTTATTGTACATATTTATGTATTCTCTATCCATACAGGATAGCTATTAATCCCTTTTATTCTTTTATTCTTATTGTAATTATAATTATTGTTAAACTCCTTAAATTGCTTGACTAAAAAAGTACATGGCTAAATAACATATATAATAAACATAACACTTCTTTTCTTGACATTAAGACTTGCTTAATTAAGTGTTAAATAGATAAATTCAATCAAATCAATAAAATTTTTTCATTAGTATTCATGAGTAGGTTCGTTATTTATAAAAATTCTCATTATTCATTATTCATTTAAACCTCTACATTAATGTATCATTATGTATATTTATTTACATATTATAAATATATTATTATACGTATTTATGTATTATACATTCATTTGGCATAGCTATTCATTCCTTTTATTCTTTCGTTGTTAATTATTTTTATATAAAACTCCCTCTTCGGAGTATTCTTTGGTAGTCATGCGCATGCCTTTCCAATATGGCCGCCTTTTGTCTGTGTGGACTCGTCCTGTTAGTTATTTTATTAAAACACTGTGATAAATAGTTGATTCTGAGATTGATTAATAAAATATTTCGTTAATAGTGTCTTTTGGAGAGGATTCGTCGTTTGTGATATTTCGCCAGGTGTTTCAAGCTCCCCCCAGCGAGTGGTAATGGATATTTCATCCGTGTCGCTTACTCCGCACGTGGTTATATATTCAATATGCTATATCTAATTATCCATAATTATTTAATACAGAGTGTTCTCCAGTGTGGAATTATGTGATAAAATTTCTTCGATGTGAGGAAATCATGGGAATGTTACCACGCGTCTCCGTCTACACGAGGCTACATAACCTGTACAGTGTGAGTTGCTTTTAATTACTTATGATGTATCTGCTTTTTGTGATTGGAAGAGCGACATTTTTCTTTTTATTTTTTGCCTTCTTCTCCTGATTATTAAGCGTTTGTAATACGCTTTACGATATTCCACTCAAGAGGTTAGTGGCTTTAAAGACTTGCGTGGCAACTAAATAATTATACTTATATCTTTCCTTAGTATTAAATTTTATTTGAATAGATATATTGATAAATAATATAATACAATCTTTCTTTGCTGTTAAAACTTGTTTAGAAAAGTATTAAATGAATAATCACGATAACATCAATAAAATCTTTCATTCGTAATGGGACTAATCAACCAAGCGTAAAGATGTAAGAGAAAAAGTATAAATGTATCTTTTATTTCTAAATTATCATTTTACACTTATACTATCCCTATCGGAATCTTCTTTAGCGGTCATATTCCTTTCCGCTTACCTTAGTTTGTGTAATTGCTACGGGGCAACTCAGCGCCAATCTCCGCGCCGTGCGCATGCAGTATGGTTGCCTTTTACTTGTGTCGACACGTGCTCCAGGTTATTTTATAAAAATACTGTGATAAATAGCTGAATCGTTAGTCTATTAAATAAAATATCTCGTTAATAGCGTCTTCCGAGTATTCGTCATGTATGATATTTCGCCGTGTCTCCAGTTACCGCCTCCGGTGTCGTTTATTGTGTGAATGGTTTCGCCTCGTTTTATTATCGGCAGTGAGAAAATCACGGAGATATTACCATGTGTCGCCATATTTGCACGAGGCTACATAACCTATCGTTTGTGAGTAATTTTTTAATTATTTTATATCGCCATATTTCTCTTCGCTTATACTGTTCTATCATCATCGCACAGGGTTTATCGTGCTCAATATTCACCGATAGTGGAAAAACTCTTGCGATGTGCGATGTGTACAATCCACACGTTGTCTCTACGCCACATGACTGAGTCAGGTACTTGTTCAATCGTTTAATCTTCTACGCATATCTACTCAAAAGCTCTTGCTCTTTTTCTTGAGCTTGTTTCGCTTTCATAAGCCTCCAGCAGACCTCCTTGAAATGATTCCAAAGCTCGCCACGCTTCATAACCTTCAATATTATATTTCAAAATATCTGCGCCTTTCCCACATGGTGTTCTAGAGACGTTTTTTTTTGGCCGTCTACGTGGGACATTTCAGTAGAGCGTGTTCTATATCATCGGGTTCATCATTTCAATCTCAACATCTACTGATCGTCTCCTTCCTTTTGTTTTAAAGAGGTAAGCTCCTATGATTAATTTCAATTCTCACGTCTGTAATGGAATTACATTTATTCCTCCACTCCTCATCCGCATCATCCTCCATTTTCTGAAAAATGTACCTGTTTTCAGGCATCGCCAATCCATTCCTCACACGATATTCTTCATATTTACTACTTTCGATACTATTCTCCATCCGAGGCTTCATGTACTCTGCCACAGTCGACGTCTCAACAGAACCCTCACCAGTTTTTTTCGTTACAATGTACGGACCATAATATTTGAACTTTAGTTTTTGTCCAGGGCCTTTTATCCTTTACGCTATCTTTTTTCCTAACTAGAACTATCGGACCGCGTATTCGGACAAGAAGGGCTGTACGATTTCGTCGCGCAGCTACTCATTCAATTGTTTATTTAGCTCAATTTCGGCTTGAGATAGTCGACGCGCTCTCTGATAAACTGAATCGTTATCTACACTCGTTGACTGCAATCTACATTTTGATTTGTGGTGAATGGTTTAACGTGTTGGTTTATATAATAATGAGACAAGTTGATACTTGGTGTAATCGAATGTATTTAAAATTATTTTGTGGCGGCACTCGATAAGCAAATACCACCTCTCGACACTAACTAGTGTCGGATGACGGCAGCGCGGTGGTTGGCGCCTTAGATTACGAACGTTCGGAACCCGGGTTCGAATCCCGGCAATCGGAGTCCGATTTTCCTTCTACGCATCAAAAATAGAAGAAAAACAGCAGTACCCCATCAGCGACATCAACAGCCAGCAGCTATCACTATCACGACATATCCATCTCAGTTTTATGTTTTGAATACAGTTAGTCGTAATCGTCGCTCGAGAACATGATTGTCTATTTATACCGCTGGGAGGGGGGGGGCCGGAAAGTTTGAATTTGACTCCAGTTGACGGTTGCACGTAGCGGCGACATTGTTTTGTCCGGAGTTTGTTTATTATTACATTTCGTACTTCGTGACGGTATTAATACTCCGAGGCAAAACAACAAAATGAGTCACTCTCGATTCGAATCGTCCTATGACTCATGTGCCGCTACAGATTTTACATTTTTGAGTTTTTGAAGATTCATGCGATTCTACTGTGTTTTCTATGCCGTATCTATCTTTCAAATCTGCAACATTCGATACAACTGTTTTATTCACTTCGGTATCACATTCTATGCGAAAGATATCTGGTATGTCTACTAAATTTGATTAAAAAATTCTCGCAGGCCTGACAATGGAAATTTTGCCTTCTTTAATAATCAAATCTGCCGAGTTCAGAAAGTCTGTTCCAATTATTACCTCGTACTGCGTTAAAGCTAAACGAATATTATGCTCCTGTTTGTCAATTTTAATTCTTGTGTAAAACTAAACTAAATTCTTGCTGCTTTGAACTCCTCCTCGAAATTTTCTTTCACTCTAACGGAGGAGCACCTATTTCAATGTACGTTCCTGCGCGCATTAAATAGTTGTCACTGCCCATGTCTATCATCGCATTCATTTCCATTTTCTAATTCTAGCGCCATGCAGGAACTCTTGTTTTCACCAGATCTCGTTGGACAGGCTGAGGACACGTACCCATATCCTCGATACTTGAAACACTTCATTCTCCTGCTTTTCATTGGACAATGATCTATAAGGCGATGATATGACGATCCACAGTTGTGACACCGCCTAGCTGTAGCCGACCTTCGAATCTATTCCTCCTGTTCCATGATCGTTATTTTCTGGCCTTTGAACTTTTTTGTCGTTCCGACCGATTGCTGTTTTTGCTTGCGGATCCACGCGAATTTTACTGGATGCACGAAAGCAGAGCCATTCTACTTTCAAAACGGGCGTACACGCTTGATTACGCAGAATAGAATCGAGCATATCAACCATTATCCACTAATCATTTTTTTTTAAATGATTAATCCATTAATCATTTAGTCTATTAACTCATTCTCAGGTATCGGTACGGTAGAGGAGGGTTTGCTTCCTGATCGTCCTTCGGTACGCGTTAAAAATACCGTGTCCGGTCAGGATCTGCATAGTAAAGTGGTCAATGTCCTATGCCTTCTGAACGTGCAGACGTCCGCCACCAGCCTCTTCGCCCAGGTGTCGTTGCGATAGTCACGCCACTCTTCTTTCCATTTATCCTCCATACGCTCCTCCATTGCCTTAATCCTGTCATAAAAGACCAAGGTCGGATCTTCTCTTGAACGGGTATCATATCGTGACTTCAGGTATTCTTTTTTAATTCGATATTTCTCGGCCAGGAGCGCGACTGTGTGGTAAATAATAAAGGGCAAGGTGCCCTTAAGCACCAGCCGTAGGTGATCTTATCGGCTCAGCCCCTTGCGCCCTCTTAAGAGTATTCCTATTCTTCCTTTTTCCCTTTTTAGGTTTGAAGACCACCAGCGTATGCTAACACTCACATATTATGTTACTCTTCCTCTTACTTATTCACCGCTATCCATCATAAACACCATTACCAATGAGCCGTTAATGTTTCACATACTTTTACCCTAAGTTGTTGTACTTAAGTTAATTTAACAGCTATTCACCAACGACTCACGCCAATATTGACTGCCACACTTCATGTTTCTCTTACTTTAATTGCACTCAAACGATCATATGATCATAATCCTCGTCGTCTCCATATAAATACACCCTGATATCTTCTCAATACTACCCACTCACACCCCCTTGTAATTCACCGTAACCCCCACCAATCTTTCTTGCATTCTTACACGCATACATTATCGTACGTTGTCAAATACCTAGCTAGCGGGAGTGACTCGCCAATACGTCCGCTCTCCATTGCGCCATGAACCGGACCCTCGCAACAAGCATTTGGTCCTGATAGTATTCGCTGAAATCTTCATCTTCATCGATCAGCCTTATTTGCCTCGTGGCCGAACATGGCGCGTAATTCGTCGAACAACACATCGCTAGTCGTCTGCGTACATTCCGTTTTTGAATGAAACCATTTTAGAGCCTCCCCTTTCAATCTCGAACCGATCAAAATTGTGTACTTGTTCTCCGTCAGCTCGTACAGTACTTTGAGCAATTGTATCTGTTTTCTTCATGTTTACACACCCAGCTACCTGAAGGCCTCTTCCGGTTCAACATTAGGTATTAGTCTACTATGTTTGTATCCTTGACGTACCAGGTGTCCTTCTTTGAGATTACCTGAAACGTCAAATGTTTTTCCCCAGAGATACTCATTTCCAGGCTCTTCAGTTAATCCTGAACCATGGATAGTTGTTCTTGGGCTTCTCTTTTGTCCTTTCCAAGCAGTACTATGTAGTCGGCAAAAGCCAATATAGGGACCCTATTTCTCTTGTTAATTTTAATGTCCTCATTCTTTTCGTTCATCCTCTCCAGCAGAGGTTTCATACACAAGTTAAATAGTAATGGCGACAGGGGATCGCCCTGTTCTCCATTCTTCGCTTTTATTTTGGACTTACAATTCTTGTACATGTTCAATATTAGTTCGATCAGCGGGCTCGAGATACCTTTTCTTGCCAGACAAGGCTTAATCGCCGAGTGGAGCACAATATCAAATGCTTTTCAGATGTCCACTATATATAGACACCTCCTTTCTTCTTTTTACTGTGATCAAGTGCTGCATTAAGGAGTTCTACATTTACTTTACATTTATTTTCAGATGTAAAGCCCTCCTATCGTATATTTTGTACGAACAGCTCAAAGTAGTTTATAATTTTTGGGGATTTGCATATTTTTTTGTCATTCCCGACATTTCTGAGGAAAATTGACGAATTTCTGGTATGAAATTATTGGATGTCTACGATATGTTGCAATAGACGCCCTTAGCTTCATCATCAATTAATTCCGTTTCTGATTCCGATGTACTGCATAAGTTTCTACACCGTCTCTTACACCGATGAAAATTTTTTTCATTTTCCGAGTTCAAATCATTTTCTGAATTGGTTATTCCATTTTGAAACTGTTAATAATTTTGGATCCTAATTGCCGAAATAATGGTAAAGGAACACTGTTTACATTTAGAATTTATATTAAAATAGTTATGGATTTATTTGATAAACGATCTCAAAGATATTCACCGATACATACACCGGAACAGTTACATTCCTTTGTTTTCGAGACGCATTGCATTGATACATTCTTGCATGATTTTCCTGGAGAACGCTTGGAACCTAGTCCAATTGTGCTCTTTCTTGGTTACTGCCTCTATCAAATTTTCCGCCGTAAGTAACATGCCAACGTAGCTTTCAAATTCAGTCCTCTCATCAATCCACCTAGGGCACTGGAGCAACGCATGCTCCGCATCGTCACCATCGGTGTCACAATCCCAACATCTCGAGTGATCCTCCTTGTTAATCGTCTTTCGATACATATTAAAAATCCCGTATCCGGTCAAAATTTACATGGTTCATGATCGATATATCTTTCGTACTTTTTAAAAATACAAGCGCCAGAAATTAATTTCCTCGTCTAATAGTCACTTCAATAAAAACTCCATTCCTCTCTCCACTTGTCGTCAATGCGTTCTTCCACCGCCCTCATTCTCTCCACGAAAATCGAGGCATCTCCTGCTCTGGAACGGGTCTCATACTGTTCCTATTGATAAGTCCTTCTAAGTTTATACTTTTCGGCTCGGAGCTCCACTTTAAACTAGATCGGCACAGTGCCTGTCAATACACACAGTGCTGCATGGGACACAGTTCTATACGCCGTTGATGATCTAACCAGTGCGGTTTTTTGTGCCCTCTTCTGCCCAAGATGTTCTTATTCTTCTTCCACAACAGCGCTTTAACCCATGTCGGTGGCGCATAAAGCACAGTTATCCAACTGCACCCAAAGGTATCTTATTTCCTGCTTTGTCCTCAATAGGTATCCTACCATGTCAATTTTCATAACCTTTGGGATATGTTTCTCTGTGAGCAGAATCACCTCTGTTTTGTCGTGCGAGATTGTCAGCCCGCTGTCGGCGCACCACCGCTTAACCATACTCATTGATCTGCCTAATCTATCCCCAATCTCCTCCTGACTGGCTACATCAAGTACCAACTCTCTGTCGTCGGCAAAGGCGACCGCACTCATACGTGGGATATCGGGAGTCCGTCGTAGACCAGATTCCATAACAACGGCCCCAAAATGGATCCCTGTGGGACACCCGCGAAAACATTCCTCTTCACCATTCCACCAATGTTCCGGACTACTATCTTCCTGTCTTCAAGGTAGTTGCCAAGAAGAGTTAATAGTTTCCGGGGCTTCAGCTTCCCTCTCGCTTCAGCCTCCATCAGTATTTTACTCTTCTTTCTGCGAAATCCGTACTGATCCTTATGGAAGGGATCTAGCCCCAACCTTTCCTCAATCATGTTCTTAAACGTGTGCCCTTAGACCTTACTAAGTGCTGGAAGCAGGCTCTTATCAGTAAATAAATAAATAAATATATTATTGCTCAACCGTCTAAAAACAAGTTGCATATCTCTATAGAGCTACGCAACACATTCATAATAATTGTTTTTATTTCACTTTCTGTAACGCCGAGTTCCTTAAAATTTTCGTTAGTCTCAGGCGTTATGGCCCCTCTGCTTCCTAGTGGCCTTTTACCACCGGTAAAATGGCTCCCTCATCGACGCCATACTTGTTCTTTAACATATTCAGGCATGGGAAGTATTTGCCGATTTTTTCTTTTGCAGCTTTCTGGAGATCATCTCTACTTTCACAGTGGACAGTTACGTTGACTACGAGAATCCGTTCCTCGTTTTTCACCACGAAATTCGGTTTGTATTGGTTATCACCAACTTTGATTGTAGATTCGACAAACACTTCATTTTGAACCTGTAACTTTATTACGAGGAGAGCTTTTATCTCGTCATGCCTCTCGATTCTTAGTCCCGAGGTGATGGGCGTGATAGGGCGGAGAATAACTCGAATATATTTAACAACAGAAATATTTATTTAACAAATGTAGTCGTAAAGTACACTCGGCATAAATCTTGCGGTTAACTGTTTAGATTCGCGGAGCGCGATTACAAGAACGCGATTCGATATGCGATACGAGTTCGGGCAATGATTGCCGGGGGTGTCGAGTAACTTGGATCAGCGATTGATGCCCACTATCAATTCGTACTGGCGTCTCGCGATTCGTCTCGCGGCTCTCTAACGACTCTATGTAACAGACTGATTTTCCGTCACGATGACGCTGCGGAGGAAAACTGTGATGGGGTGTGTCTAAGGATGCGAGATCATCGGACTTGCTGAGGAAAGCTTTGGTTCGGAAAGTGAGGGAAATGTACGTCGTTGTTTATTGGCTAATTTTTGTGTTGGTCGTTGGAAGAGGATGCCAACTGCCCTTGAGAGGAAGTTGCTAGCGGGAAGCGTCGTACGTGAGAGAAAGCAGATTTCTCGTGTGTTCCCGTAGTAGATGGGGTAGACTTGGAGACTGATGAAACAAAGACTATTTGTCCCTTTGAAGGACCTTAGGTAAAATATCCTAAGATTTAAAGCGGATCCTTAGGCTAGCTGAAAATGTTCTGTAGGAATGCATCGACATCTGGCAATCATCTAAACTGAAGGGTAGGACCTTTGTGTAACGAGCCACGGGACAGAAACCGTTGGAAAGTTTGCTGTCGAGTGCCGCTACAGTCCCTTTGTGTGTTGACACAGCTCTAAAATGTGCCCTAGCGTTGCGGGCTGGGCATGACATCTTCCGCACATAACGTTTATGTCACAAAATATATCTACATTTTTTCGGGGAATCGTATTTTCTTCAGCTGCAACATGCGAGAGTCAGAGTTAAGAATTTCGCGTAGTTCGCTATCGTTTTCTTGCGCTGCTGCTAACGTTCGGTGATCTACAGAGTTTCCAATTGCTTCGATACGGGATAGCGCGTCGACTACATCGTTTTCTACGCCTTTAGCGTACCGGATATCTGTTGCAAACTGCGCTATATAGTATAAGTAGCGAAATTGTCGAGGCGAACATTTTTCAAGTTTCTGACGAAATGCGTAAATGAGGGGTTTCTGATCCGTATAAATTGTAAAATCTCGACCCTCAGCAGGAAGCGTTTTACGGCGGTATACATCGCGAGCAGTTCGCGATCGTAGGCGTCATATTTTTGTTGCGCGGATGTTAGAGAATTCGTGGCAAATTCTAGCGGCTGCCACTTGTCGTTCGCGCGTTGCTGTAAAACGGCTCCTACTGCATAGTCGGACGCGTCTACCGTAAAGCTGACGGGCGTACCCGGGTATCGGATGCGTTAGCATCGTGGCGTCCGCGAGGGCACGTTTTGATTCTTCGAAGCTGTTTTCCACGCGGTAGGACCACTCGATGGGCGCGTTGCCCTTTCTCGCACCTTTTGGCAGGTTGTTAAGCGGTTGCAAAACTTTTGCGGCACCGGTATGAAACGTCGGTAGAAGTTAATCATACCGGGGTACCTGCATAATTGTTTAATGTCCGCGGGCTTCGGAATTTTGACGATCGTTTCGACGCGTTCGGTCAGCGGCTTGATTCCGTCGGTGTTCACGGTGTAGCCGAGGAATTCGCATTTCGTGGGATTAATAACTACGTCCTAATCGTTGAGGTGGTTGAATAGTATTCGAAGATGTTCTCCATGTTGGTTTTCGTCTTCCGAAGCGATAAGGAAATCAAGATCGCGGGTGATTTCGTCGACGAATCGCTGACACGTTTGCCCGGCGTTGCGAAGTGCGTTTAACGCACGATAGTCACCGCGTGGTCGCAGGTTTCCATCCTTTTTTTGGCACTAGGTGCAGGGGTGATGCCCATGGGCTTTTCGATGGAATGGCATTACGCCTTGCTCGATTATGAGTTCTTTACCTGTTTAAGCCGATCAGGTGCGAGGCGGCGGGGCTTGTTGTAGACCGGCGGGCCTGGCGTAGTTTCGATGTGGTGTACCTTTATCGTGTCGAGCCTTTTCCTTTCCGAAAGTCGGAGGACGCGTGAGGGCGGGAAATTCCGCCAGTAGTTGGTGGTACACCGAATCGCCACAGATATTTTTCACCGATGGCGTGTTGTCCTTGGCGGCGTACCCTTTCGATGATAACTGGGTTGTCGTGTCAATCAGTCTTTT
Organism: Bombus lapidarius; assembly: GCA_936014575.1. NCBI lineage: Eukaryota > Metazoa > Arthropoda > Insecta > Hymenoptera > Apidae > Bombus > Bombus lapidarius. The sequence goes on from CAKXZU010000077.1 coordinate 181,762, forward strand.
ATTTTGTGGGTCCACGAGCAACCCGTAGTGGCTCAGGAAATCCATGCCAATGATAGGCGTCTGGACGTCGGCCACTGTAAAATGCCACTTAAAGGCGCGTCGAAGGGACAAGTTGAGGTATCACGACGGTACCGTACGTCAACAACTCGCGAACATCTCGTACTCGCTCTTATTTGCTGGTCCGTAGATCTTGCTTCGCGGGTAGACGCAAATGTCGGCGCCGGTGTCAACCAGATAAGAGATGCGTGTATTTTTATCTGCTACGAAAATGCGGCGGATCACCAAGCCGTCGTCGTTCACCGCGTTTACGGACGGCTGCTCCCGTTCCCCGACTTCCAAGTGCATGGGGAGCGGCAATTTCTCGCGCGTTCCCGGTACGTTGCGTGGTAAAAGCATAGTCGGTCTTGCCGCGGTGGATCTCGAGAGCGCGAACGGCGGCGGTATCGCGTATGCGAGGGTAATCGTGATCGTGATCGTGATCGCCGATGGTTGCCAATGCTCAGCGCGTCAATTCGCGTCAGGATCTGATTCAGCCGCGCGTCCAGTACGTCCGCGACGCGGTTTAGCCGGTCGTGATTTTGTCGTTCGCTTACTCTAGTCATTCTAAGTTCGTTGTCCCTGGTAATTCGTTGTTCGCTGACGGCGGCTACCCGTCCTTCCTCCGGGCGAATTTCATGTATGCTGTCGGCAATCCGGGTTACCGTTTCGGGATTCTTATCCTGCATGGCGGCCAGGACATGCTGCACATCTATCGGTAGTCGGGCTTCCCAGACGGTAAGGATGAAGTCATCCGGCGTTGAAGAGGTGGCGAGGTTTCTTATGTCCCGGTAAAATTGGGAAGACGGCCTGTCGCCTATTTGCTCATTTGCTAGTAACTTACGCACTCTCTTGGCCTCCGACTCGCCCGATCTCTTAATGAGCTCCTTCTTAAGGAACTCGTACTGCCCGATCTCCGGCGGGGCAATCAGTAAGTCTCGGATTAACTGCACGTGCGGCTTGTCGATGTTTGTGATGGCGGTCGTAATTCGGGCAGATTTGAACTACGCTTCAAGCATCGTAAGCCACAACACAACATCGTTCGCCCAGAACGGTGGTACGAGGAGCAGGATGTTTACCGAATCTACGTTGCCAAACCCGGTCATCGTACTTTCAGCTTTGTCGGTACTGGTTATCGCCACTCTCTTATATTCGCGGTAATTAAAATTTTGATAACGCTATCACGATTACCTCTTTCACTTAGATCACGTCGGGGTCACCACTTTTGTAGAGGACTGGTAAACAGGATGTTTGACTGTGAGATTTACTAGATGTTATTGCTTGTTGTCGTAACTGTCGAATATATTTAAAAATAACAAATCAACATACAGACTATATTCGCTGAGTCGCTTGTGAGTATAAATCGCAAAGTAAAATTTTGAGTTTGCCCTGCTCGCTCGTGCTCGCTGCTGATTGCCGATAGAAGTTTCCAGAAGTCCCCTGCTCATATAGCCTCTGCTTTCTCTTCCTCTGCCGCGACCACGTGTTGATCCACGCCGACAACTGTTATTGCTACGCACTTGGACGCCATTTGGACACTCCCTCGCAAAATGTCCTACTCTTCCACATTTGAAGCATCCTCCTTTTTTTCCAGCAAAAGCGTTAGTTTTCATTTCTCCTTGATCAGATTTATTTTTCTTCTCCGCTATTTCGATTTTATTCTTCACGTACGCTACCGTTTGATCCTCTTCTTTCAGCGCATCTATTATATCCGCTATGTAGCTATACTCTTCAGGTAACGTGTTTAGCATGTAATTCAGCATTTTCATTTCTTTCAATTCATTTATCAATTTTTAATTCAATTATTAGTTTTTCAAAATCATTAAAGAACGATGCTGAATCACTGTACTTATCAAGCCTCATCTTCTCAAATCTCCTTCTGCGCACGATCTGTAATGCTGTAGACTCATTTAAATACATTTCGTCGAGCCTTTTTTCATTATTGGATACTCAGTTTTTCTTTACTAAGAAATTCTAGTTGTCTACTCGTGATGGCGCTGCAAATTATATTTATTTTCTTCAGATTATTTTTATCCCAGTCTATACTATCTGTGCATGTTTTCACTCTGGTTATAACAGTATCGCATTCTTCATACTTCAGAAATATCATAATTCTTTTCTTCCACAAACCATAATCCTCACCATCAAATATCGGTATCATAACTTCCTTTCTCTCCATTTTTATTGATTTCTTGCCCCTTCTCAAACGTTCCTACGTGCTCGAAGTATTTCTATATCCTTTGAACGTTTCTTTCCTTACTGAGACTCACTCGAACCAACTCGCAAAACTACTAACACGCTCTGCTACCATGTTAAAGTATAAAGAGGGTTTGGAAAGAACAAAATGGACTCGACAACATACTCGCTTGCTTGTTTGTTTCCTTCTAATCGCTTCTAGTCGCTTTTAATCGCTTTTGATCGTTTTTGTCTCAACTGAGACCACCTGAGACGTCCTCCGACGCTCACATACAATCTAGGGAGAGGATGCATACATGTGTCTGCTCGCTTCTCGTTCTCTCACTCAAATAACTACAATATAAGTGTATTCCCTATTTAACACGTGGCTATGTCCTCGATCAGTTCTTCCCTAGTAGCGATGGGATCAATATTTCTTATCCCTAGTGCCTCTCTATGCACTAGAGGTAGGATCTCCAACTCCTTCCTCATTACGGCTTTTAATTTTTCCGCGACCTCGCCCGCCGACACCTTGTTATTAATTTCTATCAGAATGTGACCTGTTTCCTTTAGGACATCTTTGGCGCCCGCTATTTCTCTGTAAGCTTCGATCGAGTTCGCGTTCTGCCTAACCTTAACCAGGATCGCTTCACTTCTTTCCCTAGTTTGTCATTCTCTCCTCTCTTTCCTACCTCCTTTCCTCCCTTCCAAAATTTGAAAATAACCGGCGTTTACCGTGTATCCGAGAAATGTAATTTCGTGCATGTCGAACTCGCATTTCACGGGGTTTATTACGACCTTGTGGTCGTTTAGGCGGTTGAATAATGTTCGCAAATGTTCGCGATGTTGCTTGTCGTTTTCCGAAGCTATTAGAAAATCGCCGATGTACGCGTAGGCGAAATCGAGACCTCTCGTGATTTCGTCCACGAATCGCTGGCACGTTTGTGCAGCGTTCCGAAGACCGAACATCGTATTGATTGCTTCGAAAAATCCTAAGAGTGTTGTGATTGCGGGTTTTTCGACGTCTTCTGGCGCAATCGCAATTTGGTGGTAAGCGCGGACGAGGTCAATGTTAAAAAAATGCGATTATCGTGCAAGTGTTGAGCAAAGTCTTCGATGTGCGGCAGTGAATACCTTTTTTTTTTCTTTTTTGCACGTGGAGAAATCGTCATGGACACTCCACTGCCGCTACTGTGGCAGCAGAGTAGTGTCGGACTCCTACCGACTAAAACTTCACGTTGGCCATCCTACGCGTACGACAGGGGGTGCTCCAGGAACCTCGGGTGAATTACTTCTGTTGCATACCCCCCCCCCCCCCTCCACGCGTTCTCTCTTCGAGCCAGCCCGCTCGAATTTGGCGTTAGGGGGCCATCGCCCCTGGCGCCGTCCCTCCTTCTAGTCGCGGTTCGTTATGGTGGCAGTGAGTTAGGTCTGGGCCGCCTGACTGCCATCCTCCTCCATCGCGTTATCCTGCACGGGTACGAGTTTCTCTTTCTCACCCTTCCCGCTCGCTCCTTTGCGAGCATAACTCGCTCGCAGAAGAGGCGGACAGCTTCATATCGCTGAGGGGGTCAGTCTCTCGCCTATGACGCGCCACCGTGTCCCTGCCCTCCCCGCCGTGGTTACAGATGTCCGTCGTCTCCCGTCCGATTTTCATCAGGTACACGCCGTCCATGCCGAACACACTGTGTCCTGTGAGCATCTAAGTCATCCTGTAGGTGAGCGGGAGGCCGCGGCGAATTCTCCATGTTTCCCAATTTGGGAGGACCGCCTCCGCGCCTCTGTGTTGGCCTCTCTCGTTGATCAGGTGGAATCGCCACTGGTACTACGCGTCCTCCTCGGCTATTCGTAGGTCGTCTGGGGCTGTCTCTTCGGCCGAGTCCCTTCTCGGGTCCCACATTCTCATGCTGGCGTATCTTCTCTTCAGCACCAACGCCCTAAACTCCCACAGGGGAGACGCGGCCAGTACGGTCGCCGACGCGCGAGACACCGTTCGGTACCCTCTGACGATTCTGATGGCGGTTGCCCTGTGCAGCCTCCTGAGAAGAGTGTCACCTATGATCTGGATCAACGATGACGCAACTATCGATGAGTTACCAAAGTAGGAAAAATGAGGTTTCTATATTTCTTACTTTACTGTTATAAGATTGTTGTACAATCGGCATCGTTACAATTGGTATTGTTGCATTTAATGCTGCTTCGTTCAACATTGTTGGAGGCTTCTGTGAAAGAGTCTGGAAGTAGAAGGATTCCAATGTTTCGCTAGCATTGCAGTTGGCTTCATCAGGACCTCGCACTAATACTGGTGTGCACCTGGAAAAGTGCATTTTCAAGTCAGTTTGGTTTTTCCAGATCGATGGTCAGGATGACGAAGACTTTGAGTTGTGAGTTCCAGGTGCGTGATGAAGATTAGCTGATCAATTAAAGAATGGGAGAAAATATGTATGGTAGAGAGAATTGATCCAATGAAAATCCTGATGTTTTTAATATATGGTCTATTAACCGTCCAGGCGTAGCAACCAATATATCCACTAGAGAAATATATTCCCCCCTATCATCTGAAATATAAAAATTCTAGAGAATATTTTGTATTTTATAAATAATATAAATAAAACCATCTTCTTAAAATTTATAAACACATACTCTCTTTTCGAATATTTCTTTGTTCTACATCAAATGTTGATGCGCCACAAAGTAAACCAATTCTTAAATTGGTATGTGAAGTATACGTAACCATCACTTTATGAATTTGCATGGCTACTTCATGTACGGGTGCAACAATTAAACAACGCACCTTTGGAACTATACGAAATTGTAATATTTGTATAATTGGTAAAACATACGCTAGAGTTTTACCTAAAGAGAAAATAATTTCTTCAATTATTTCTTTTCAGAACAGAAAATAATTCTTCTTCGCTCATACCTCTTCTTGAGCACCAACGCCCGGAGTTCCCACGGCGGAGACGTGGCCAGAACGGTCGCCGACACGTACGACACTGTTCGGTATTCTCTGACGATTCTGACGGCAGTTACCCTGTGCAGCCTCCTGAGAAGCAGGGTGCCTAACCCCTAACCCCTATAACCTGTCACGCCACTATTTATTCTTATTCACGCATTTAATATAATGCTTAACAACCGATAACAATTATTATCAAGTTTATCCATATTTAACGCCTATAACAAATTCCTTCTTACTCATACTATATTTATCCTAAACTTTTCAAAAAACTATCCTCCTTATAAGGTATCAAAACTACACATTACCATTACGCTCCATATATGTATATAAATAATAACAACCATACTAAGCATTTAGATTCTTAACACATAATGCGATAAAATATGCTCACTAATACCAAAACCGACAATATTTATATTGAAATTACTCATATATGCTCAACGTGCCACGATCACCACCGTTGATTCTACTTCTTACAGCCTTTACTCCTCCTCGCCCAATTAATTGGACATTAATTCATATAGCTGCAATTAATTCAATCATTGTTAAATAAACTATTTTACCATCTTCACTGTTAATGTTACTGTAGCCCGCTAAATAATATCATTTCATATATGGGACAGTTCTAAACTCAATCTAACCTTCTTTTTAAATTCAATCACTTTCGAATATTTAATTCATTGTAACTACATAATAATATCGTCGATGTTATAACGAATAGATCCACTTTCACTTCAACTTCAACTTCAACGAGATCGCACCCGCCCTTTGTCTCCTGCGCACTCTCCTGAGGAACCACGTGTTCGTACTTTAGACCTTTTCTCCTATTTTTAATTTGTCCGACCGTTATGCTTGTTAAATATTTCTCTATTTCAAGGTTGGGGTATTTAGTATTTTTAAATCTCAGGTCGAACTCCCTCAGCAAAGTGACCCCTTCTACCGACCATACTCTACTATTACTTTCTTGTTTAGGGGCGTCCATCGTTCCCCTTCTCTTAACATTTCTGGCGCTAATGTGCGCATGCCGTTCATGCGTCGATAACCCTCTCTGGGTCCCGAAACTCACGGGGCAAGCTTCACATCTAAATTGATCCTAATGAAATTGCGTGGACCCGCTACATTTTGGCGTATGGCATCTCGCCCCATCGAGCTTTGGGAAGCATCTCCCGCAACTTATAGGGGGAGAAGCGTTCCAATGATTTCCAGCAGCAGCAGCATTAATTCCATCTCCGTCGTTGCCGGGTGGCTCTTCGAGCGAAGCTTTTTCACGACTATTCTATACAGCCTTTCCCATGAATCGGACTTGACTGATTCGACCAGGTCTGACCAGGCCCGCGCCTTTGCAATTTTGATCTGTCTTTGCAGCGACCGCCGCACCTCACGATACGCCTCGTAGCAAAAAGAGATTTCTCCCTCTTTTCGAACGCCTGTTCACCACCAGGAGTCCGAGACCCGAGGCCCAATCAAACAGCGCGCGCATATGTAGGTCCTTGGGTTTCCCCATTCCGTTGAGTTCAACGCCGCCATGCCTCCTTCCATCATTGCGGAGGCGCCAGGGGCGGGACCCTATCCTTCTCGAGGTTTCCAGATGTTTCGTAGTTGATGTTCTCATCTATTCGGCCAGTGCAAGGGGACCTCGGAATATCCGCCGGCCTTCCTTTCCTTCGCGCGTGGCGCTTGGGGGTCGGGGGTCCGGGGACTCTTCGTCCTCTGACGTTTCCTCGATCAGTTGGCTCCCCGTGCTTGATGGGAAGCGGCAGAACCCCTCCTTGGGAGGGGCCACCTTCCTCGCATTTCCGGTGTCGTTTGTATAGGTTCCGGCGCCAACTCCGCTTCGGCGCTTCCTCTCGCGACTTTCTCCGCCTTGTCCTTTTCATTTTTTAAATTTTTTATTTTATTTTTGTTATTGTTATTTTTGTTCTTTGGGTTCATCATCTGGTTCGTTCAGCACCCATCCACCGATGCTTTTGGGTGCCTCCAATTCCTGCGGAAAGAATGTCGCCCCCGGCAGAGCCGTTTATCGGAGGAAGGCTGATACTGCCGGGGGATCGCCAGGTACCCCGAGGGTGGCCGCTAATGACTGATGCACCCATCAGACACCTCGCAGTACCCTCGACTGCGAGGTACCCCGTCGCCGCGCACCGCTGCTTAGGGTTAGGGATTTTTTTTTATAGAGGCTGTTATTTTCGCGGTCCGGCCAATGAAGGCAGGGCCTCCGGCCCATTGAGACATAACCAATGTGATATGATATTTAAGCTGTGGGTCCTGAGGGTCGCATATCCATGCTGCGACTTGCCAGAGAGTCCGCAGCCACTGAGAGATTGAAAGTTGAAAGGTATGGGAGAGGAGAGGTGAGAGAAAGAAGTGAGAGCCATGACCTCCTTTATTGTTCTAGGTCCATTCAGCATTATTTCGGGGTTGTACCTATTTATGCTTATGTATTTTGTACTTCTTTCCTCCTACTTTCTTTTTCCTTTTCCTTTTCCTTTTTCTGTATATTTGACATTACTACACTACAAAGTTCCTTGAAACCTTTCCAATTCTCATCATTTCTTAATATATTCTTTACCAGGTTGTCTGCCACTAAATTTTCTAGTTTCTTGCGCTTGCTTATCCATTTCGAATATACGTGCAGCTCGTGCTCCGCATCGTCCTCTGTGTCCGCACAATCCAAACACCTTAATTCCATCTTTCTCCTGTTATCTTTCTCTTGTATTTATTGAATATGCCGTGCCCAGTTAGCATCTGCATCGTATAGTGGTCTATTTCTTTCTTATTTATATTGAACATTGTTGTATTTTTTACAATTTTTTTTAGTGAAATTATCTTTGTTATAATTATTCCGTTCGATTTGCCACTCTTCGTTAGCTTTATTTATTACATTATTGATTTCTTGCATTAAGGTGTTGGGATTGTCCACCCCATGTTCTACTCCCGTCACACTTTTAGGATTTCTTGTTTTATCATACGTAGAGGATTGATTGAGGATCAATGATATAAAATAACGAGTTGCTGTCGCAACCCGTCAAATATGTTTGGAATAAGTTTAAGCTCGTTTACTATATTACGATATGTTTTGAGTGTCTAGGCTGTGTTCGTGTTCCGACAACAGCATGAATCGCTTTCGAACCGCCTCGTCCTATGATTTATGTGCCGCTACACATGTATTTCCTTCCTCATTCTTGCTTTAATGTAGATCGGCGTGTTGCTCGACAATACGTATAATGCCGCACGAGAGACTGTACCGTACGCCGTAGTCGTTATAATGAGGGCGGTTCTTTGCGCCCTTTTCATCAATTTTTTATTTTTTGCAATATTCGAGGCTGCGGCCCACACCGGTAATTCGTACATCACTATTGCCTCTCATGCGTTGTAATACATCCTACGCGCTAAGTTAGGAGGTCCGTTTACGTTCGGCAATATACTTCTCAACGCACCGAACATAACGTCCGCTTTCCTACGTACAGTAGCAATGTGATTATCAAACCTCCTTCTCCCATCGACAATAACCCCTAAGTATTAAATTGCCTCTTTCGTTTGGGTTTCCATCTCTCCCAACCTTAGTTTGGTTATCCTCGGTATTCTCCTGCCGGTTATCATTATATTTTCAGTTTTGTCGTTCGCTAGGCTCGGTCCTACAGTCACACCCCATTTGCTCTCCTTTTTCATTATTTCATTTATTCTCCTATCCGCACATTCATTCTTCTTTATGGCGCACGTAAACGTCAAGTTATCGGCAAAACGCCATGGTTTTTATTGCCACGTTATTGTCCAATTTTTCTAGTAATTCGTCGTATTCTAGATTCCACAGAAATGGCCCCCGCACTGATCCCTACGCTATTCCCGCAAACACCCCACTTTCCACCGTGTTAAACGCATTGCTAACAATTACTTTTCTATCGGCCAAGTAGTTATTAACTAGTCTTCTTATCTTGGCTGATAACGATCTTCTTATCATTCCTATTCTTATACTCTCCAAGCTGAGAGTATTGAAAATGTTCTTTATATCGAGCGTTACCAGCACGTAAATCTGCCCTCTCTTCTTACAACTATCAGCAATATTCATAACTTGAGGTGTTGCATCTATGATGCTCTACGTTTCCGCCGAAAGCCATATCGCTTCCTATGGAACGGATCCATACTCATGCATCCCTCCATCAGCAGTTTTAAGCGTTTTTTCTATACTTTGCTTAGTACTGGTAGTATGCTGATGGATCTATATGCATTGGGTAATTTCGGATCTTTATCCGGCTTTGGCAGTAAAATCAACCTTTTTTTTTTGCACGTGGAGAAATCCTCATGAACATTCCGCTGCCGCTAACTGTAGCAGCAGAGTAGTGTCGGACTCCTACCGATTGAAACTCCACGTTGGCTATCCTACGCGTATGTCAGGGGGTGCCCCAGGAACCTCGGGTGAATTACTTCTGTTGCATCCCCCCCCCCTCTTCGAGCCAGTCCTAAATATTCCTTGGCTGTTGAATTTGGCGCTATGGGGGCCATCGCCCCTGGCGCCGTCCCTCCTGCTAGTCGCGGTTCGTTGTGGTGGCAGTGAGTTAGGTCTGGGCCGCCATAACTCGCTCGCAGAAGAGGCGGTCAGTTTCATATTCCTGTGGCCCGCTCAACATCGCTGCTATGATCGCTGAGTAAGGGGGTCAGCCTCTCGCCTATGACTTGCCGCAGGGTGTAGCGGTGTAACTTCCATGCCGGGCAGTCCTCCAGCGTATGCTGCGCTGTGTACCTGTCTTCCCCGCAGTGGTGACAGATGTCCGTCGTCTCCCGTCCGATTTTCTTCAGGTACTCCCCGAGCACGCCGTGTCCCGTGAGTATCTGGGTCATCCTGAAGGTGAGCGGGAGGCCGCGGCGGCTTCTCCATGTCCCCTAATTTAGGAGAACTGCCGCCGCGCCCCGGTGTTCGCCTGCTTCATTGATCAGCTGGGATCGCCACTGGTCCCATGCGTCCTCCTCGGCGGGTCCTAGGTCGTCTGGGGCCGCCTGCTCGGCCGAGTCCCCTCCCGGGTCTCACGGTCTCCTTTGCTCATACCTCCTCTTGAGCATCAACGCCTGGAGTTTCCCACTGGCAGTGAATACCTGTCGGCTATAGTGCGGGCGCTCAACGCACGGTAGTTGCCACAAGGTTGCAGGCCTCCGTCTCTCTTTAATACGACACGCAGGAGTGATACCCATGAACTCTTCGATGGTCGTATCACTCCTTGCTCCATCATCATTTTAAACTGTAAGCGATAATGTTTTTGTCTGGAGTTCGTTTACTTTTAAGTCTAGTGAATCGAAGCACCGTTGAAACTAAGTTTAAGTATAAGCATAAGTACAGGTATAAATATAGTGCATGCTGATCCAGATCCTCACTCTAATACTGTTACATTGCAAGTGAAGGTGATGGGGAGGACGTTGATATATTTACAACAAAGGACATTACCAAAAAAGGTTCACCTTGGTGTGTAAATCTAGCTGAAATTTACAAGAGAAAAATCTATTCAGCTCTTTATCTATAGACCTTGTAATTCAAACAACATTAATATTCAGGGGTAAGATAATATGGACCTCCCCCCTTTTTTTACTTTATTAAACTGTATTTAATTACTTCAACAGAATCAAAACTTAGTTGCTAAATTTAATTTTGCTACAGTGTCTTTCGAATTATTTTGAAAAACTTTTAAATATTTCATTTTATCTAAGACCCCATCGATGATCATGAGGTTTCTCACATAATTATCTGTCATACACCCCCATACCATCACAGATCCACCATTATGTTTAATAGTTGGCTGTAAATTTATTACTTCTAATTCTGTATTTTGTTTTCGCCAAACTCTTTTACTTCCATCGTTACCAAAAATATTTATTTTCATCAGAAAACAATACTCTATCCCAATACAACTTATCCTTGTTAAGAAATTCTGTAACAGATTTGAAACGTAGAATTTTATTTTTCTTGCTAATGAATGATTTTCTTCTCGCAAGTGGCGCATGTAACATAATGTCAGAATCTAAAGTTCCGAAAAGTGTTCTGCTGATTGAACCTGTAACGTCTATCAATCCTCTCTTAACTCTAGAATGAGTTAGTAATCTTAAATGTGATCCTAGCGTTTTGACATTGTTAAACTTGTTGGTTAAGGAAGACATCTCTGATTTTGCTTGACATGAGCTGGTACAATGTTTTTGAGTCTCTTTTATGCGTTTTCCTAATGTATCGATGCGGTTAAATATATCGCTTACATCTATTCCTATATACACGTTAACCTTTTCATTGTACAAATAGGCTTTAGATATTTTCTTGTGAAAAATTGTGTTATCTTCGATCGGTATTAATTCCAATCCGAGCACGAGGGTTGTGCATGAGACGAGCGTCCTGAAAAGTATGGTTTAATTCTGTTACCATGTATCTTCTTAATTTGGTTATTGATTAAAATCTCGTAATAAGGAGTCAACACTTTTTCGATATGGTAAGGACCTAACCGTTCATCATCCAATTTATCTGCTTTGTGATCATTATCTACAAGAACTGCGTCTCCTTTTGAAAATACTGTTTCTGTTTTAATGATTTTTCTTTGTTGATTTCGCATGTAGCGTTTTAGTGCGAACATTTCTTCATACGTGTAGTTGGAGGTTCTGGATATAGAGGATGGGAGGTTAGCTTTTCGTCCAAAAGTTAGTTCAAAAGGTGAGAAACCGGTTGCACCGTGTATTGCTGTGTTATATCCTAAGCATATGAAGTTTAATACTTCGTCCCAGTCTTTGTCCGAGTCGTTTAGACTTGTTCGTATCATGTGTTTTACCGTTGCGTGTGTTCTTTCTAGGGATCCGTTAGATTGTGGGTGAAAGCTGGTTGTTTTTATATGTTTTATTTTAAATGCCCCTTCGAATTTCGTCATGAGTTCGCTAATAAAGTTCTGTCCTTGGTCTGTTAGTATAGTTTTAGGTGTTGAGAAAATGTAAATGTAATGATTCAATAAGGCATCTATTATGGATTCGGTTCTTTGTGTCTTGAGAGGTGTTGGTATCAGGTATTTGGTCAAATCATCATGAACAGAGAGTATATATTGGTTTATGTTGGTTTAGTTTTCGGCATGGGACCAATTATGTCCATTGCTACTTTTTCGTTTGGTTCAGTGGGTGTTTGAGGTATTACGGGAATTTCTTTCGCGCGGATTCTGACAAGTTTCTGTTTTTGACATGCTACACAATTTTTCATAAATTCCTCTACTTTTGAGAACAAACGTGGGATTCTAAATTGTTCTTTGATTTTTGCGTAAGTGTTCTGTATACCTGTAGGAGGTTTAATGACGAGATTGCTTGTTGGTGAAATATATCGAATATATTTAAAATGATAGGTCAACGTACAGACTAAGAGTTAGAGTTGATAATACAAAGCATTAATCGCTAGATAAGATAGCGAAACGGTGTGCGTAACGGCGTTTGTAACTGTTTATAATAATCGTTCGCGATCGCGTCCGTTTATTTATACTAGTCGGGGGGAAGTTGGAAAATTCGAAGTTGTCTTCGTTCGACGGTTACATGTAGCGGCGACGTTGTTTTGCTCGGAGTTTCTTTTTAATTTTCGTGGTATAACCCGTGTCCGATAATTTACAATGTCTAGCCGAAACCTGCCTGTAGTCTATCGGGAAAACGAACTCTTCGCCCAAACCGCATAACGTACCTATTACTAGTGTTTCCTTCGTTGTTTTCGATATTAATAATTGCGCCGATTTCGTTGCGGGTGTTTGTTTCTTCTACTGGAATAAGCACGTCACGGGTTTCGGCGGTTCTCTCTTCGAGATCCTCTGGTACTACAAAAGCTGACTTTAATCGGTCGACGGAAACCGTTATATCGCGATTGTTGACTTTAATAGTGTATGTTTTCTTGCCTCTTCGCGTTACTTTAAACGGCCCGTCGTAAAGGCGGCTGTAAAGGGCCTCTAATCGCGTCATATCGTAAGAATACATACGACGAAGACTCCAACTCGCGGAAAATGAATATTTTCTTTTCGCCGTGTTGTGTAACGGGCTGAGGCCGGACTTTCTGCATTTGTTCCTTGAGCAGGGTTGCGAATTTCGAGATGGCCTGCTGCTTAGTTGGCGGAAAGAACTCCGCTGGCAATTGTATGCCGGTGCCGTAGATCACCTCGGCTGCCGTTGCGTTTAGGTCCTCCTTTATCGCGGTTCTAATGCCTAATAATAGGATTGGCAGAATTTTGGACCCAGTTGCTCGTGTCGTGCACTTAATCGCCGCTTTAAGCTGTCTATGTAAGCGCTCTACCATCCCGTTAGACGCAGGACGATAGGCCGATGTGCGAACTCTTGGAACAGTCGCGATTCGAATTGGCGTTCTTGGTCGATTGTTATTTTTAAAGAAACGCGGAAACGAGAAATCCAAGTCGATAGGAGGGCCGAGGCAACGGTTGGCGCTTCCATGTCGGCGATGGGAACGGCTTCTGGTCAAAGCGAAAAACAATCGATACACGTTAGACAATATCGATAACCCTGCGAATACTGCATTACGATAATTTCTACGTGTATATGCTCGAACCGGCCTGCTAATGTTTTAAACGTTCCAACTGGTGACGGTACGTGCCTACTGACTTTATTACGTTGGCACGGTATGCATTGCCGCCTCCACGTACGGCAATCTTTGTTTACGGACGGCCAGACAAAGCGCGTCGTCACCAGTTTTTGTGTGACGCGTATCCCTGGATGGGAAAGTCCGTGCAACGACTGAAACACGTTGTGTCGTAACGGTTTCGGTACGAACGGCCGCAAGGTTCCGATCGACGTGTTGCAGTATATTTCGACGTCCTTTTCAGGAAATTGAATCTTCTCAAGCCGCAGCGCGCGAGAGTCAGAATTGAGGATTTGGCGTAGTTCATCGTCGTTATCTTGCGCTACTGCTAACGTTCCCTGATCTACCGCGTTTTCGATTGTCTCGATACAGGATAGCGCGTCGGCTACATCATTTTCTACGCCTTTAACGTACCGGATATCTGTCGTGAATTGAGCTATATAATCAAGGTAACGAAATTGTCGAGGCGAATATTTTTCGTGTTTCTGGCGAAATGCGTAGACGAGGGGTTTATGGTCCGTGTATATTATAAATTCTCTGCCCTCGACGGCATGTCGGAAGCGTTTTACGGCGGTATACATCTCAAGTAGATCGCGGTCGTATTTTTGTTGCGCGGATATTAGAGATTTCGTAGCGCACCCTAGCGGTTGCCACTAGTCGGACGCGTCTACTGTGAGGCTGAGGGACGCACCGAGTATCGGATGCGCTAACAATGTGGCGTCCACGAGGGCACGTTTTGATCCCTCGAAGCTGTTTTCCGCGCGGTTGGACCACTCGATGGGCGCGTTGCCCCTTTTCGCGCCTTTTATCAGGTCGTTAAACGGTCGTTAAGCGGTTGCAAAATTTTTGCCGCCCCCGGTATGAAACGTCGGTAGAAGTTAATCATACCAGGGTACCTGCATAATTGTTTAATGCCCGCGGCCTTTGGGATTTTGACGATCGCTTCGACGCGTTCGGTCGGCGGCTTGACTCTGTCGGAGTTCGCGCGCGCTGAATTCGCATTTCTTGGAATTAATAACTACGCCGTAATCGTTGAGGCGGTTGAATAATGTTCGCAGATGTTCTCCACATTGGTTTTCGTCTTCCGAAGCGATAAGGAAGTCGTCTATGTACGTGTAGACGAAATTGAGACCGCGGGTGATTTCGTCGACGAATCGCTGACACGTTTGCGCGGCGTTCCGAAGTCCAAACATCACGTTTGTTGCTTCAAAAGTCCGAACTGTGTCGTTATCGCAGTCTTTTCCACATCTTCCGGAGCAATTGGTATTTGATGTTAAGCGCGAACAAGATCGATTTGTGAAAATATGCGCTTACCGTGTAGGTGGTGTGCGAAGTCGTCGATGTGTGGCGGCGTGTATCGTTAATTCGTTCAATTTGCGGAAATCTATCACTATGCGCCATCTGTGTTTTCCGGAGGCGTCCAATTTCTTGGGGATTATCCATACTCGACTATTGTATGGTGAATCTGAAAATTCTTCGGTTATGTTTTTGTTTAACATTTCTTTGATTTGTTTTTCGCTTTCTAATTTGTGTGCCTCGGGTGGTCTGTAAGATTTTGTGTTTATGACTTTGTTTTCTTTTAAAGTGATGATGTGTTTTATTAAGTCGGTACATGGTAAAGTAGCTGTGTCTAAGTTGAATACGTCAATGTAGTGTAAGAGGAGTTTTTCGATAGGAATGCGGAAATTGTTCTCAATATGACTTGTTCTAATTATGTTTTGGATTTCTGAATTTGTTCGAGATCAACTTCATTACAGAGATCATCAGAAATTGATATTGGTTGGTCACCAGTATTGCAGAAGCATACTTGCGTTGGTCTCTTGTCCAGATAAATTGTTTCGACTCTGATTTGTCCTGGAGAAATTAATTGTGGTGGCTGAAATAAGAATACATGATCGTTGAGGTGGATTTGCTTGTTTGTAATTTTGTACTGATAGTTTTCTAGCATTGATAACCCTATGATTCCGTCTTCAATTAGTGGGAAGTCGTCAGGTACTATGTAGAATTTGTTTCTTTTGTCACAGATTCGAAGGTAAATGTATTCGCCGGTCTCGCATTTATCATTGCCCATAGAGAATGTTTTCTTGGAACGGAGCGGAAATAATTTTTGAGCGTTTGACTATGTTTATTCCGGCACCAGTGTCTACTAAATATCGCTTTGGTCCAATTTTTGATCCTATGGTAATTGTGAGGAGTCTTTCAGTGATGGCGTTGATTCATATTGTCGGTTCTCTTCCATTTCTTCCTCAAGATTTATATTCTCTTTGTCCGTCATTATATGGCCATTTTTCGGAGGTGGTAAGTTTCTTTGGCTGGCTGGTGGAAAATTTCGCTGTTGGGTGCAAGCGTTGGCTAAATGTCCCGTTTAATTACATTTAAAACATTTAGGCAGTGATCGTTCCATTATCGCTCTTCTTTCCGTAGGTGGATTTATTGGTTTTGGTTGTGCGGTGTTTCCAAGCGTGATATTTCTTGCATTGGATGTTCCTTGGAATCGGGTGTTGGCTCTCGCAATTGGTTGATTCATTGTTCTTCCTCTTGCTATGTTTTTGTTGCATTCGATTTCCCCTATGAATAACTCTGCCTCGAAAGCTGTATCTTGTACTTCTTAGAGATTCTTCGGTCTTGTAGCCGAGGTGCGCATTTCTATTTCGGGTTTCAATTTCTATGGCAACCGCTCGACGTATTGGATCGGGAATTTCGCGTTGAAATGCGTATATCAGTTCGTTAAGGTTATGTCGGAACCTCTCCACATAACTGTGTACCGATTTGTTAAAGTTTTGTCGTGTACGTTGCAATTTATCACGAGCTCCATTAGATGTAATACTCACGGATGCAATTTTTCTGAGGCTTTCAAACAGGTCTTCGTAATTCTCAATTTTAATGTGGCGGATACTGCATTCTGCTTCATCCGCTGATTCTTTGTGTTAAAATTAGGCGCAATAATGCGCGTTTTTCTCGACATTCGGCTCGAGCTTCTCTTACCCGTTTAATAAATCCTTCTACTCCTATATCGTCTTGTCCATTGAGTATAGGAATAAAGTCTAGGCAGGTTTCTGCATTGTACATAGAGTTGTCACGACTTACTGCTTCTTCTTCACCGTCCACATTGTCCGTTTCGTCAGGTTTTATTTCGGTCTTTTTTAGGAACAGGTGGTCGCTTTTTCTGAATAGTGCTGGTACTAGAGTCTTTAGTTGTAATGGAATTGAATTCAGATGTGGTAACTGGCTGAATTTCTACTTCTAATTCAGCGAGTCTCTTACCTAAGAGGTCAATTTCTCTAAAGCGTGTATTAATTTATACAAATTATTTCAAGCGAGTTCGCTTCTTTCGCTCTGTTTTTGCATAACGTCTAGTATACCCCGAATATTTGGATCCACACCTGTAGCCATAGAGCTAACAGAGGATGTGGTCTTCTGATCTTTTGCTCATAGTGGTTATTATACTGTCGTAATGGTCTGTACTATTGAAGCTGTTGCGACGAGTACGATAGTGCTTAAAAGAATCCAGTTTCTTACCTGGGTATTCCTTTTTTTTCGTGGATGTTGCTCTGACCAGTTTCAGTTTTGGTGATGACCGTTGTTTGTTCGACCAGTCGCGGGGAGACGCGATCGCGAGTAAGCGCATCAAGCGTGACTGATCGTAGGTTTTAGTTGCCAATCCTAAAGTGTTCTCGTGTTATTACGGAGGAAAGCTCGGTGTGGGTGTGCCCTTTTGAACTAACAACGCGGATTCGCTGTTCGCACTTTTCGCTAAGAAAAGTGAGGGTAACGATCCGTGATGCCATTTGGTTATAGTCCACGTTAATAAATGAAGATAGGAGGAGGAAGCCTCCTATCAACGTGGCTCGTAGGTGACGTTGTTTATGGGGAAAACCAGCTTTTCAAATATTGGGTTTTCCCATTAGGTAACTACATACTTCCTCTGTAATTTGTAAGAACCTGCAATGAACATAAGGACTGTCCCAAGGACCACCCATAAACCGATAACACTTACAGAAACTATAAACACATCTGGCCCCTAATGTGGATTGACGTGGCAATTGCTTGACTGATAGTAGCTCGCTTGTTCTTGTTCGACATCGTTAGCGCGTTCAGAATCACAATATTTGAAATTTTCCTAGCTCAATCACCAATGTAGTTGGGGTCACCAATGTAGAGGATTAGTTCGTGAGTTTTAAATAACGAGATTGAGCGTTATTGAAACAGTCGAATATATTTAAAATAATAAATAAATATACAACCGAATACGGAGTCGTTAATACAAAGATATAACTCGCTGACTAAAATCACGGAAGTAAATACTCGTTAAATACACGGAGATACTTTCCGATACTCGCTGCGATACACTGTGTAATATATTGTGTCGCTCGCGTCCGTTTATTTATACTGGTCGTCGGGAAGTCGGAAAATTCGAATTCGACTTCATTCGACGGTTGCATGTAGCGGCGACATTGTTTTTCCCAGAGTTCGTTTATCATTACATTACCCTGTCAAGGCTGAGTCAATGTTCTGACACAAAAACAACAGCATCAGTCGCTCTCGACTCGTGTCGTCCTTTGACTCCTGTGCCGCTACATATATCTTCCTTGTTCAATGATTAATTGGTAATAATCATTTATGAAACATCTCGCAACATAAAATTAGTTGTACGTTAGACATGAAAAGAACGGTGCGATTTGCACGACTTGGAACGCTCGGCCAGACCGTGAAATGGCTCGACGCCTGACCGACCTGCCGTTGATTACGGCACGTGCTCTTGCAACTTAAATCGTAAGGCAAAGGGTCAAATTTCTTCACAATATAATAAACAGTAGGCTTATTCCTGTTTACAAGTTTTGCAATTTCACTATATGATTTGCCATCCACTTCGCTATAAATTCTCGTACAGATTTGCTTCTTTCAGATTTTCTTCGCCTCATTTTGTTCATCTACCAATAATGAGAGTTATAAACGAAATTTTCAGCAGTACTTTTCTTAGAGTAACTTTCAGTGAACTAAACAACCTTTGTTTACATTTCGCAACCCTCGGGGATGCTTAGTTGTTACAAAAGTTCCACAATGTTTGTAACAAACCTATTCTAAAAACCTATTATACGTCGTTGAATTGTTTTCAAATTTTACTTGTGTTACTTTAAGACCTATCCGATATTACACATGGCAAATTATTTGAAATACTTTAGTTTAATATACATATTTCTTTTGTTAAATGTTAAAAATGTAAGCGTTCAAATATTCGCGCGTGTGTGTAGATATTTACACGAAAGAGACTTTATGGAGGCCGAGGACAGGTGGTACGATGAAATAGAGAGTTTTTGAATCTACGATAAGGTAGCAGTAACCTCCGGGGAAAAGAAAGGGCCTACAAAAGAATATGACCTACACAATCATACGCATAGGACACACATATACAATTTCGTTTTCCTTACCATCATTTTGTTTCTGTATCAAATTTTACATTTTATTTTTGTTCCTGTCGTTGACGATTGTTTAAAATTTAATATGAATCAAAAGACGTATAAACTACAAAAATATAATCAAAATGCGATTAGATAAAAATAAACAACGAGAGACAGCGACTTTAGTGTTTCATATTCAGTTTTTTGTTTTCCTGTTAAGGATATTTTTTCGGCCAAAGATGATTCCACTTCTTGAGAGGGACATTTAATTTTTTATTATCTCGGTAACAACAGTCAGTTGGTATAGCATTTGATTTGCGACTAAATCATTCATTCGTTACAATTCACCAGAATTTACATTGTTAAGTGACAAAGGAAAATGAAAAAATACCGAGGAGATTCGTTCAAGCCACTCGTCTCATGCCACTTTCGCTGCAAAGAAAAGCGAGTGATTCAGAAGTTATATAGCATAGTAGTATTTTCAAATAGTATTCGCTCCTGAAAATATTTCAATTTCTGGTATTTTGTCCCAAGTTGTTTCAAATTTTGTCCAGCTCTGCAGACAAATCGTGTGCATACGATACTTCACGTAGTTATGAATATTACATAAGTAAGGTAGCAGATCGTGAACATAACTTTATAGATCTTGAAAGTGGCACTCATACGCAAATTACAGGATGAGTCATTTAACTGTACCATCTCAATTTACTGGAAAACTGTTTGTTACATAAAACAATTTCTTGTATAAAACAACGTTTCAGGCAAAAGTTGTTTGATATCGAGGAGCGTACGATGTAATAATTAATTTATTGATATTTTCCTTTTTGCTGATGACCTTGTATTTTTATATTGTAATATGTAATATTTCATTTTGCAATTCGAAAAAATACTAAATGCCAAGTAAAAAGCTACTAAAGTATATGGGGCAAAAACTAATAATTACCAAGATATTCTCACCCCATGCTTTTTATAGATAGCTGTTACACGACTGTCCCTTTGGCTGAAGAATTTTTGCAGAAAAAAACAAAAAAGAGCGTTGATTTATCCGATCAAATAACAGATGTACCGTAGCTGTTTCTGGAAAACCGTTAAATGGTACAGAAAAATTATTATACAATTAATTATACCAATGCGTGGTATATACATCAAAGATGGGATAACAAACATATTAATATTTTACAATTTAGAAAAAAAATTATTGATCACCTTTTGACCAATAATCATAATATTGAAGAAACGGCTATTGAAAAGCAAATACTTTCAAAAAAGATTCACATATTCTTCATTCGTATAATGGGTCTGGAAAAAAGTCAAGAAAAAGATGCGAGGAATATTATAAATGCTTATATAAAAAAAGGTAGAGATTATGCCACGAAGAAAGGTAAAAGAGTAACGACGTATTGCAATCGTTGTGAGGGTCGGCTAGCACTCGGTTTGAAATGCTTTCAAAAATTACATAGAAATACATAAACAACACTGTCTGATGGAACATTCAACCATGAGTTGCTGGGAGACTCGAATGAGTGGCTGTGAGCCACTAGTGGTACACGCCGGCGTGAACGTGTTCACGCACTTATAAACACATCTGGCCTCTCCAGTCAGACAATATTGATGCTTAAATGAGTTCCATAGCAGTACGTTATGGGTAGAAGAGAAGGGGTGCAACGATACAATGAAATTTAGTAATATTGAAATGCTGAATATGATTCTCGTTTATGATGCATACGAGGAAAAAGTTATAACAAAACATTTATATGTGGAAAAATATCGTGGCAAACATTTACCATCACGCCGTGTGTTTCAGAAGTTTCGTAAAATGCTAGAAGAAATTGGCAATTTCCATTCAAAGCATAAACGTTCGCACATTGCAAGAACTGAAGATAAAATTAATATCATACTTGCCGCTGTTAATCAGAATCATCATATTAATACGCGGCAAAAATACCTCAAACTATAAGAATTAGCCAAACAAGTGCTGTAAGAATTCTCTATTCACAAAAATCTTTTCCTGATCGTATACACGAAGAATTGCACGAAGAATTGCAAGGGACAAAGTTTCAAAACCGTATAAAAGTTTGTGAGAGGCTTTTAAATAAAACAAATACAAATGATACATTTCTACAAAATATTTTGTTTACTGATGAGGCCATACTCACAAATTTTGGTCAAGCTATTATAAAAAATATGCATTATAATTATATACGATGACAAGAAAAATAATTGAATCTTATTTTATTGAGGGATCATTGATTCGATACAAATATTCCATTCTCATATCCCAAAAACTATCATCATATTACAAACAGATTTATGACTATAAACACTGACAACAAGATGATATCAACAAGATGATTGTCCTGTATATTACGCAGGACAAGCGCATTAATTCCATGGACAGTTCAGTCTCCGAATTTGACGCTACTCGACTATTTTCTTTGGACATTTAAAAAACGAAGTTTATCAGGAGCCAGCCGATATCCGAAGACACGATGGATCGAATTATTGGAACATATAAAGACGTAACTCGGGAAACGCTTGAACGCGTGTCACTCACTCTCATTGATCGTTTGCGTACTTGCATCGAATGTAATGGACAGCACTTTGAACATTATTTAAATTAAAAATAAATTAAAAAATATCTAGGAAATTTTTAGTTTGCGACCTCATATACTTTAGTCTTTTACTCGGTATTCGATACGTTTTGAAATTTCAAGGTCAAATATTACGTGTTATGATAGAAAAGCTCGAGGCAACTTTCGTATCTCGATAAAGAAAAGAAATATAAAAAAAATGTGGTTATTACGTGATACGTTACGTTCGATGCCAAATCGATATTAAATGATGTTCGAAATATTCTTTTATACAACAAATAGTTTTCAATATTATTGAATACAATTGAATGATACCCAGCGTTTTTCTCAAGAGGTGGTATTAAACGTAGTAGTTTATTAAAGAGACGAGTGGTAAAATTGTAATAGTCAGGTATATTAAAATCACTTTAAATGTCAGAACAGAGATCGCTAATCGTCGCTCTCTTAATCCTACCGTATGACTCGCTATACTGATTCGCTATAAAGACTGATCTTTCTAGAGAGGATGTTCGTCTATTTATATCGATCGATGGACTTTCAAAAGGTTCAAATGTGATTCCGGTTGCCGATTACTCATAACGGCGATAGTATTTTCTCCGGAGTTCGTTTATTCTTGAACCTAGCAAATCAAAACAGCGTTGACATTCTAAGCTACAACAATACGAGTCGCTCCCGTTACAGGTATATAATAATACAGGTAAATAATTATGAATAGGTCTCCAAATTCAGCATTTAAGGCACAAGACATCGACACCTTCCCACAAAATTCAATTTTTAATAAGCAGACCTAATGTATTTAATACAGCCTACCCTAACAATACCTATTCATCAGCCATAACTTTTCTTTGCGCGCGAGGGGGGGAAACTGCAATTACGCATACCCAATGACCCGCGCCATGCCCACTGAAAACCCCTCCTCTTTCCTTTATGCGATTAGGCCATGAGACAACCCTGCCATTACTATGCAGCATTGCTTCAGGGTTATCCCTATTCAGTGTCAGTTTCAATCTTCTCTGTAGACATCGCTGTCATTTATTCCACCGTAAGTTGTTCACTATAAGAGTGATTGTGAATTTCTAATATTTCCTCCTATTCATATGCATCCTATGTTACTCTTGCCCTCTTTTTCTCTGTCTTGCCTGCTCATGATTATTGTTTTCCAAATTTGATATTCTTTACTTTTCTTGTTGAATGTTCTCCACTACGGCAATGAGCAATAACCCCAAGAAAGTTCTCGATTTTTAAAATGTTTGTAACACTGGACCGTAAAAAATGCTAAATGTTACGGCGTTTCCTTAGGATTACTATGAATTTAAGTTGATATGTCTTGACAGTTGGTAGCCATCTTGATCGAGGGGTGGATTATGTTGTATGACAAGATTATGGGTGTAACAGCTGTTATTTGTAATTCTCCGTGGACGCGATTGTTTCAAATAAAAATTTATTAATCAATATAAATATATCCTATATCATATTGCATAAAAATTTAATTCTAGGAATATGCCTATTACAAACCATATTGATTTTAATAACCAAAGCTATAACCAAGTACCTAATTACAACTTATTAATATTCCATTACAATAACTTAATACGACTAATGTTAGCTAACTAATAACTCCTTAATAACTAGGTTAGCTTAATAATAACTTAGCTCAATCTATCCCCCTATTAACATAGACAATCCTATATTAAAATGACATTAACTATATGCGGGTAACTAAAAGCATCATAACTCTTGCCCTTCTTCTATAAAGTTAAAACTCACAATTCCGTACTAAATTATATAAATCCCCCAGTCAAACATATTTAAAATGATTTATAATTATTCTAACAGAAATTGCAAGAAAACTCATCGTCCTTGTTTACTTTAAGAAAGAAGAACCAAGTTACTGGGCTAAAAACACAAATTCCTTGAATTTGTGACTAGTAAATCTTATATATAGAACAATTACTATATTGCAAAATTATTTAGTATCCCCATTACAATCCATATTTATTTTAATAAATTAAAGCTGATTATACAACTTATCTCCTTAATTACACAACACTAATATAACTTAATACAGCTTAATTCTAAACTAGTAATAATTATAAGTAACTTAATAGTAACTTAATAATAACTTACTCTAAACAATAAGGTATTATCAAGATATCTATAACCGGCATAGACAACATCATATTATAATAATATTGTTCCCCTATAACCTTTTTTTTTTTTGCAAGTGGAGAAATCGTCATGGACACTCCGCTGTCGCTACTGTAGCAGCAGAGTAGTGTCGGACTCCTACCGACTAAAACTCCACGTTGGCCATCCTACGCGTACGACAGGGGGTGCTCCAGGAACCTCGGGTGAATTACTTCTGTTGCATCCCGCCCCCCCCCCCGCGTTCGCTCTTCGAGCCAGTCCTGAATATTCCTTGACTGTTGAATTTGGCGCTAGGGGGCCATCGCCCCTGGCGCCGTCCCTCCTTCTAGTCGCGGTTCGTTATGGTGGCAGTGAGTTAGGTCTGGGCCGCCTGACTGCCATCCTCCTCCATCGCGTTATCCTGCACGGGTACGAGTTTCTCTTTCTCACCCTTCCCGCTCGCTCCTTTGCGAGCATAACTCGCTCGCAGAAGAGGCGGACAGCTTCATATCGCTGAGGGGGTCAGTCTCTCGCCTATGACGCGCCACCGTGTCCCTGCCCTCCCCGCCGTGGTTACAGATGTCCGTCGTCTCCCGTCCGATTTTCATCAGGTACACGCCGTCCATGCCGAACACACTGTGTCCTGTGAGCATCTAAGTCATCCTGTAGGTGAGCGGGAGGCCGCGGCGAATTCTCCATGTTTCCCAATTTGGGAGGACCGCCTCCGCGCCTCTGTGTTGGCCTCTCTCGTTGATCAGGTGGAATCGCCACTGGTACTACGCGTCCTCCTCGGCTATTCGTAGGTCGTCTGGGGCTGTCTCTTCGGCCGAGTCCCTTCTCGGGTCCCACATTCTCATGCTGGCGTATCTTCTCTTCAGCACCAACGCCCGAAACTCCCACAGGGGAGACGCGGCCAGTACGGTCGCCGACGCGCGAGACACCGTTCGGTACCCTCTGACGATTCTGATGGCGGTTGCCCTGTGCAGCCTCCTGAGAAGAGTGTCACCTATGATCTGGATCAACGATGACGCAACTATCGATGAGTTACCAAAGTAGGAAAAATGAGGTTTCTATATTTCTTACTTTACTGTTATAAGATTGTCGTACAATCGGCATCGTTACAATTGGTATTGTTGCATTTAATGCTGCTTCGTTCAACATTGTTGGAGGCTTCTGTGAAAGAGTCTGGAAGTAGAAGGATTCCAATGTTTCGCTAGCATTGCAGTTGGCTTCATTAGGACCTCGCACTAATACTGGTGTGCACCTGGAAAAGTGCATTTTCAAGTCAGTTTGGTTTTTCCAGATCGATGGTCAGGATGACGAAGACTTTGAGTTGTGAGTTCCAATTAAAGAATGGGAGAAAATATGTATGGTAGAGAGAATTGATCCAATGAAAATCCTGATGTTTTTAATATATAGTCTATTAACCGTCCGGGCGTAGCAACCACTATATCCACTAGAGAAATATATTCCCCCCTATCATCTGAAATATAAAAATTATAGAGAATATTTTGTATTTTATAAATAATATAAATAAAACCATCTTCTTAAAATTTATAAACACATACTCTCTTTTCGAATATTTCTTTGCTGATGCGCCAGAAAGTAAACCAACTCTTAAATTTGTATGCGAGGTATATGTAACCATCAGTTTGTAAATATGCATAGCTAATTCTTGTGCAGGTGCAACAACTAAACAACGCACTTTTGGGACTAAATATTGAAACTGTAATATTTGGACATACGCTATTGGTAATATTTGGTAGAACATACGCTAGAGTTTTACATTTTTTTTTTTTACGAGGAGGAAATCCGCACGGACGCTAGGCCGCTTCTGGGGAAAGCGGCGCAGTAGTGCCAAACTCCAACCGGCTAAAACCTCCACGATGACCGTCCCTGATGCGATCGAGAGAGGCCCGGGAACCGTTACGGACGACACACCGCGCCCTCCGCGCACAATGATGCATCCCCTCGTGGCCCGGTGTGCGGCCATGTCACATCACGGGTCACCTACCGGACTGCTTGGCGGTTCTGGGCTCTGGTCGTGCCAGCGCCAAGATTTTAAAACCGCAGCGGGGTGCGCAGAGGCCCTAGCGAGCCATGCTTCGGCGCGTCCACGACCCTCTGACGCGCCACCGCCAGCCGGTCCTCTTGGGATGGGAGTCGCTAGACTTTTACCTAAAGAGAAAATAATTTCTTCAATTATTTCTTTTCAGAACATAAAATAATTCTTCTTCGCTCATACCTCTTCTTGAGCACCAACGCCCGGAGTTCCCACGGCGGAGACGTGGCCAGAACGGTCGCCGACACATACGACACTGTTCGGTATTCTCTGACGATTCTGACGGCAGTTACCCTGTGCAGCCTCCTGAGAAGCAGGGTGCTTAACCCCTAACCCCTATAACCTGTCACGCCACTATTTATTCTTATTCACGCATTTAATATAATGCTTAACAACCGATAACAATTATTATCAAGTTTATCCATATTTAACGTCTATAACAAATTCCTTCTTACTCATACTATATTTATCCTAAACTTTTCAAAAAACTATCCTCCTTATAAGGTACCAAAACTACACATTACCATTACGCTCCATATATGTATATAAATAATAACAACCATACTAAGCATTTAGATTCTTAACACATAATGCGATAAAATATGCTCACTAATAACAAAACCGACAATATTTATATTGAAATTACTCATATATGCTCAACGTGCAACGATCACCACCGTTGATTCTACTTCTTACAGCCTTTACTCCTCCTCGCCCAATTAATTGGACATTAATTCATATAGCTGCAATTAATTCAATCATTGTTAAATAAACTATTTTACCATCTTCACTGTTAATGTTACTGTAGCCCGCTAAATAACATCATTTCATATATGGGACAGTTCTAACCTCAATCTAACCTTCTTTTTAAATTCAATCACTTTCGAATATTTAATTCATTGTAACTACATAATAATATCGTCGATGTTATAACGAATAGATCCACTTTCACTTCAACTTCAACTTCAACGAGATCGCACCCGCCCTTTGTCTCCTGCTCACTCTCCTGAGGAACCACGTGTTCGTACTTTAGACCTCTTCTCCTATTTTTAATTTGTCCGACCGTTATGCTTGTTAAATATTTCTCTATTTCAAGGTTGGGGTATTTAGTATTTTTAAATCTCAGGTCGAACTCCCTCAGCAAAGTGACCCCTTCTACCGACCATACTCTACTATTACTTTCTTGTTTAGGGGCGTCCATCGTTCCCCTTCTCTTAACATTTCTGACGCTAATGTGCGCATGCCGTTCATGCGTCGATAACCCTCTCTGAGTCCCGAAACTCATGGGGCAAGCTTCCCATCTAAATTGACCCAAATAAAAGTCCGTGGACCCGCTACATTTTGGCGTATGGCATCTCGCCCCATCGAGCTTTGGGAAGCATCTCCCGCAACTTATAGGGGGAAAAGCGTTCCAATGATTTCCAGCAGCAGCAGCATTAATTCCATCTCCGTCGTTGCCGAGTGGCTCTTCGAGCAAAGCTTTTTCACGACTATTCTATATAGCCTTTCCCATGAATCGGACTCGACTGATTCGACCAGGTCTGACCAGGCCCGCGCCTTTGCAATTTCGATCTGTCTTTGCAGCGACCGCCGCACCTCACGATACGCCTCGTAGCAAAAAGAGATTTCTCCCTCTTTTCGAACGCCTGTTCACCACCAGGAGTCCGAGACCCGAGGCCCAATCAAACAGCGCGCGCATATGTAGGTCCTTGGGTTTCCCCATTCCGTTGAGTTCAACGCCGCCATGCCTCCTTCCATCATTGCGGAGGCGCCAGGGGTGGGACCCATCCTTCTCGAGGTTTGCCAGATGTTTTGTAGTTGATGTTCTCATCTATTCGACCAGTGCCAAGAGGACCTCGGAATATCCGCCGGCCTTCCTTTCCTTCGCGCGTGGCGCATGGGGGACGGGGGACCGGGGACTCTTCGTCCTCTGACGTTTCCTCGATCAGTTGGCTCCCCGTGCTTGATGGGAAGCGGCAGAACCCCTCCTTGGGAGGGGCCACCTTCCTCGCATTTCCGGTGTCCGTTTGTATAGGTTCCGGCGCCAACTCCGCTTCGGCGCTTCCTCTCGCGACTTTCTCCGCCTTGTCCTTTTCATTTTTTAAATTTTTTAGTTTATTTTTATTATTGTTATTTTTGTTCTTTGGGTTCATCATCTGGTTCGTTCAGCACCCATTCACCGATGCTTTTGGGTGCCTCCAATTCCTGCGGAAAGAATGTCGCCCCCGGCAGAGCCGCTTATCGGAGGAAGGCTGATACTGCCGGGGGATCGCCAGGTACCCCGAGGGTGGCCGCTAATGACTGATGCACCCATCAGACACCTCGCAGTACCCTCGACTGCGAGGTACCCCGTCGCCGCGCACCGTTGCTTAGGGTTAGGGATTTTTTTTATAGAGGCTGTTATTTTCGCGGTCCGGCCAATGAAGGCAGGGCCTCCGGCCCATTGAGACATAACCAATGTGATATGATATTTAAGCTATGTGTCCTGAGGGTCGCATATCCATGCTGCGACTTGCCAGAGAGTCCGCAGCCACTGAGAGATTGAAAGTTGAAAGGTATGGGAGAGGAGAGGTGAGAGAAAGAAGTGAGAGCCGTGACCTCCTTTATTGTTCTAGGTCCATTCAGCATTATTTCGGGGTTGTACCTATTTATGCTTATGTATTTTGTACTTCTTTCCTCCTACTTTCTTTTTCCTTTTCCTTTTCCTTTTTCTGTATATTTGACATTACTACACTACAAAGTTCCTTGAAACCTTTCCAATTCTCATCATTTCTTAATATATTCTTTACCAGGTTGTCTGCCACTAAATTTTCTAGTTTCGTGCGCTTGCTTATCCATTTCGAATATACGTGCAGCACGTGCTCCGCATCGTCCTCTGTGTCCGCACAATCCAAACACCTTAATTCCATCTTTCTCCTGTTATCTTTCTCTTGTATTTATTGAATATGCCGTGCCCAGTTAGCATCTGCATCGTATAGTGGTCTATTTCTTTCTTATTTATATTGAACATTGTTGTATTTTTTACAATTTTTTTTAGTGAAATTATCTTTGTTATAATTATTCCGTTCGATTTGCCACTCTTCGTTAGCTTTATTTATTACATTATTGATTTCTTGCATTAAGGTGTTGGGATTGTCCACCCCATGTTCTACTCCCGTCACACTTTTAGGATTTCTTGTTTTATCATACGTAGAGGATTGATTGAGGATCAATGATATAAAATAACGAGTTGCTGTCGCAACCCGTCAAATATGTTTGGAATAAGTTTAAGCTCGTTTACTATATTACGATATGTTTTGAGTGTCTAGGCTGTGTTCGTGTTCCGACAATAGCATGAATCGCTTTCGATCCGCCTCGTCCTATGATTTATGTGCCGCTACACATGTATTTCCTTCCTCATTCTTGCTTTAATGTAGATCGGCGTGTTGCTCGACAATACGTATAATGCCGCACGAGAGACTGTACCGTACGCCGTAGTCGTTATAATGAGGGCGGTTCTTTGCGCCCTTTTCATCAATTTTTTATTTTTTGCAATATTCGAGGCTGCGGCCCACACCGGTAATTCGTACATCACTATTGCCTCTCATGCGTTGTAATACATCCTACGCGCTAAGTTAGGAGGTCCGTTTACGTTCGGCAATATACTTCTCAACGCACCGAACATAACGTCCGCTTTCCTACGTACAGTAGCAATGTGATTATCAAACCTCCTTCTCCCATCGACAATAACCCCTAAGTATTAAATTGCCTCTTTCGTTTGGGTTTCCATGTCTCCCAACCTTAGTTTGGTTATCCTCGGTATTCTCCTGCCGGTTATCATTATATTTTCAGTTTTGTCGCTCGCTAGGCTCGGTCCTACAGTCACACCCCATTTGCTCTCCTTTTTCATTATTTCATTTATTCCCCTATCCGCACATTCATTCTTCTTTATGGCGCACTTAAACGCCAAGTTATCGGCAAACGCAATGGTTTTTATTGCCACGTTATTGTCCAATTTTTCTAGTAATTCGTCGTTTTCTAGATTCCACAGAAATGGCCCCCGCACTGATCCCTACGCTATTCCCGCAAACACCCCACTTTCCACCGTGTTAAACGCATTGCTGACAATTACTTTTCTATCGGCCAAGTAGTTATTCACTAGTATTCTTATCTTGGCTGATAACGATCTTCTTATCATTCCTATTCTTATACACTCCCAGCTGAGAGTATTGAAAATGTTCTTTATATCGAGCGTTACCAGCACGTAAATCTGCCCTCTCTTCTTACAACTATCAGCAATATTCATAACTTGAGTTATTGCATCCACGATGCTACGTTTCCGCCGAGAGCCATATTGCTTCCTATGGAACGGATCTATACTCATGCATCTCTCCATCAGCAGTTTTAAGCGTTTTTTTCCATACTTTGCTTAGTACTGGTAGTATGCTGATGGATCTATATGCATTGGGTAATTTCGGATCTTTATCCGGCTTTGGTAGTAAAATCAACCTTTTTTTTTGCACGTGGAGAAATCCTCATGAACATTCCGCTGCCGCTAACTGTAGCAGCAGAGTAGTGTCGGACTCCTACCGACTGAAACTCCACGTTGGCTATCCTACGCGTATGTCAGGGGGTGCCCCAGGAACCTCGGGTGAATTACTTCTGTTGCATCTCCCCCCCTCTTCGAGCCAGTCCTGAATATTCCTTGGCTGTTGAATTTGGCGCTAGGGGGGGCCATCGCCTCTGGCGCCGTCCCTCCTTCTAGTCGCGGTTCGTTGTGGTGGCAGTGAGTTAGGTCCGTGCCGCCATAACTCGCTCGCAGAAGAGGCGGACAACTTCATATTTCTGTGGCCCGCTCAACATCGCTGCTATGATCGCTGAGTGAGGGGGTCAGCCTCTCGCCTATGACTTGCCGCAGGGTGTAGCGGGGCATCTTCTCCCATGCCGAGCAGGCCTCCAGCGTATGCTGCGCCGTGTCCCTGTCTTCCCCGCAGTGGTGACAGATGTCCGTCGTCTCCCGTCCGATTTTCTTCAGGTTGGTAGTAAAATTAACCTGGCTACATTCCATCTCTCTGGAACGTGTCCTTCTGTTTCGGTGATCCCGTTTATCATTTCCGTTATTATGTTACTCCTGTGATCTACAATTAACTTAATGATGTTACTCCGTCGATCCTTACCGCCTTCTTGGAGTTAATTTTTTCTACGATTTCTTTCACATCGTCCCTCTCTATTATTAAATCGTGCTCCTCATTGTCGGTCGTGTCCTTTACTATACGACATACTGCATATACGATATCCTGCAGTAGCGGCCCGTGTCTTGTTATAAATAGCTCATTTATGATTATACTTATCTTACTAACCGGCATGTCATTTGGCGGAAATTTATTCTTGCATCTTGCTTTAACCATACGGTATGGCTTTTCCCAGGGATCTCTCTAAGATCTCACAAAATTCCATCGACGCTCTCTTTTTGCCCTTGGCAATTTCATATTTCAACTTCCTCTTCATTTTCTTAACTTCCTCTATAAGAACATCTATTGCTATACTCGCTTTTCTCTTCGCTCTAGTCACCTTCCTCCTTGCTTTGATCACGTTTTTCCTTAGCTCATTAATTCCGCTGTTCCACCAATAGTTTCGGCATTTATTCTTCACCGTGCTACTTGCTTTTTTCAATTTTTCCTCACATGTTTTTTCTATGCACCTCCGTATTCTTTCCGCCCTGTCGGCTACATCAGTATTATTTACAACCTCATCTGTCAACATTTCGTCCAATTTCTCTATGAAAGCATCAGATTTGAGTTCCCTTGTCTATAATTTAAAATATTTCGATTTGCTGGTGCGAATCTTTGACTTAAAACGTATAAATGGTCCGAGGCAGGAGAAATACTGAAAACTTTGCTGCTCACATATCTTTCTCCACCTGTCATCTATACGTTCTTCCAATGCCCTCATCCTTTCCACAAAATTTTCAACAATTCCTGCTCCAGACCAGGCCTCGTCATGTTCTCGTTGATATATCTTCTTTAGTTCGCAGATCTCGGTCTGGAGCTCCGCTTTGTACGAATTGGCATTGTGCCCGTCAATACGCACATCGCGGCATGTGGCACAGTTCTGTAGGCTGCAGAAGATTTTATAAGTGCGGCACTTTCTTCAGGATGTTTCTGTTATTCAGGATGTTTCTGTTATTCTTGGACAACAGCGGCTTAGCCCATACCGGGGGCGCATAAAGCACCACTGACTCCCTTACTCCATAGTAACGCCTCCTGACTGATTTAGTGGAACCGTTAACATTAGGTAACAACGCCCTCAGCGCCCCCATAAGTGCATTGGCCTTACCACAAACTTTCTCAAAATGAGCTCCAAACCTTCTTCCAACTTCTTATCCAACTGTACCCCAACGTAACTGATCTCTTTCCTAGTTCTTACTTCTTTTTTCGTGTAGGAAACCTTCATCGGCGCCTCGCGCCCTCTGGGGAGAGGATTCGTACCGGCTAAAACCTCCACGGGTGGGACAGTTAACAGCATTGTGGGGGGAGAGATACTGACTGTCGATCTAGCCTTTTAGCTGTCTAAATACGAAAGATGGGGGGTCCTAAGCTCACCTATATGAAGGATTTTCGGAAAAACTTCCGTGTAAGAATTGAGGGACGGCGAGATTCGAACCCGCGACACACTACCATCCAATAACAGCTCTACGAGCGTAGCTGTCTGCCCCACCTTATTAGTTCTTACTGGATGACCCTCAATCTGGTTATCCATGATCTTGTCTCCCGGTGAGCAGGATTACCTGCGTCTTTTCGTGTGCTATCACTAGTCCATTGTCGGCACACTACCTCGTCACCACATTCATTGCCCTGCCCAAGCTTACCCCGATCTCCTCCTGGCTAGCCACGTCAAGTATCAATGTGGAATCGTCAGTAAATGCAACTACATTCAAGCGAGGAATATCCTGAAGCTCCATCAGGAGGCCGTCATAAACAAGATTCCATAACAGGGGACCTAGGATGGAACTCTGTGGGATTCCCGTGTAAACGTTCCTCTTCACCGTCCCTCCGCTGCTACGGACTACAATTTTCCTGTCCCCTAGGTAGCTCCCTAGAAGACATTATAGTTTCCCGGGCATCCCTCTCGCCTCAGCATCCAGAAGAATCTTATTCCATCTGATAGTATTAAACGTGTTCTTGATGTCTACCGTTGCGTGAACACTTATCTGTTTTCTTCTCTTAGAGCTGTTCGCCAATTCACCTACCCGGCGCAGCACGTCCACCGTACTCCTCCTCCTACGAAATCTAAACTGATTTATATGGAAGGGGTCGAGCCCCAGCCTTTCCTCAATCAGATTCTTGAAAGTGTGCTCCCAGATTTTACTAATCGCTACGACCTTCCTCGTGGATCCCTTCTCACCATAGCACAAAACTCCTTCCAACCCTTCTCCTTGTTGGCTCGTATCATTTTCTTTGTCTCCTTCTTCCATTTCTTCCACTCCTGAGACCACTGTGCCGCATTGCTATTTCCTCTCGCCATTGCCCTCTGAGATCCTCTTCTCGTCATCATCACCTCCTTTCTTTATTTTGTCAATTCCTCAATCCATCAGTAATTATGGTTTTTCTTGCTCATCGGCGAATAAACCTTCTATAATTCAGAGGCACATGCGGTTTCCACCGTAAACTGCAGTCTCTCCCCATATACCTCCTCTTCTAAATCTGTGTTTCCACTAAATATTTTATCATAAATTTCCCCGAACCAAGAAACAACTTTATTTAAATCAACATCTTTCGACATATACCTAAAATTTTCTAGCTTACGCCTCGTCTTGTTCGTTCTAAAATCGTGCAGGACATACATGTGGTCCGACGCTGTCCGCACCTTTGGTATTTTCCCTCCCACGTATTTCTTGGCCAATCCTCTATCGATACTTACCACGTCGATGAAGCTCGTCCCTCAGTTCCTACATAACGTATAGCTTTCCTTCATGTTAATGGATACGATGCCGTTCTTCACCAATATATTCATCAGTCACCTACCTCTGCGATCAGTTCTCTGGCCACCCCACGCATTATATTTTGCGTTAAAATCGTCGGCGATCATCATTGAGGGACACCTCCTCCTGTTTGTTCGGAAGATGGTCTCCATTTACTTTAGGTAGCCGTAAAATTCTTCTAGTTTGATATTGGGGGAACAATACCCCCCCTCTCCATGCGACACGTCGGTGACACAAATGCCCATTAGTCTGTTCCTGGTTGTTAGAGTACTTTCATCCGGATGTTTTCCTCTGAACAGGGTCACCTACAACGGTGCATCACCTTTGTCATCGTTGTTCCAGTAAGTCTGCTGTCGATAGGGCTCAGTGATAAAGACCACGTCGACTTTGGCTTCGCAGGCATACTGGTACATCAGCTCCTGAGCCAACCTACAAACAACCTATTCAAATTTATCATTAGGATTTTTATCTCCTGGATGTATTTCCTCTTCTCATCCTATCCTTCACCGCTGGACATGCCCGCGTTCCCGTTATATGCCTCAGGTTGGCTCTTCTCTCCGCTGTACAAATCGCACAGCTTGGCTCCTTACCACAGCCGTTTCTAGTGTGATCGCCATTGTCACACCTCCGACATAGCTCCTTCCCTGGAGTCAATACCTTGCACCTCCTTGCCAGCATATGGTATCTATAGTATGTGAGGACATTCGGGATAACTCTCTCTGTTGCTATCGTTAACCCTATTCTAATCCTGATAGTGGGTTTCTCTCTTGGAATGCTATTCGCCGGAACTATCACCACCGCTTGCTAGATTCCCAAAGGTGTTATTCTCAGCGATTTTATCTGAACCCAATTTTTCTTCTTAATGTCCAGCTCAGTAGCTATATTCCCCAATCAGCTCATCCCTGGTAGCGTTGGTACCATCACGGCAGTACGCCACAATTTTTCTCTCCGTGAGGTAGTCACTCAATAAAATCTGCAACTGGCTCGGTAAACGTCTTTCTTCAACCTCCGCAAGTATCCTCCGCCAGCTAAGCATGTTAAACGTGTTCTTCATATCCAGGACGACCAGAACGCACACCAGTCCTCTCTTCCGACATAGATCCGCGATCCCGAACACTCTGCCCAGTGCCTCCTGAATCCGTATTGCTCCCTATGAAAGGGGTCTCTCTCTAGGCACCTTTCTATCAGGATCTTGCACGTATGCTCCCAGACTTTACGGATGGCCGGAAGGATGCTTATCGGCCTGTACGAAGAGGGTCCCTTGCCGGTTTTGGCAAAAGAACCATCCTCGCCATCTTCCACACTGCCGGAATCCGTCTAGACCTATTTATGCTGTTGAACAGCTCCAGGAGGTACCCAGGCCGTTGTTCCGCGATGATCTTAACTATCTCCCCTGGAACCCCCTCCACGCCCACAGCTATCCTCTGGTCGCATTTCGCGATGACCGTCCGCAGGTCCTCCTCCGTTACGAGCAGATCTTGCTTCTCTTCTCATTGCGTCCGCGGGATGCGAGAACTATGGTCTTCGTCTCACTGTTCCGCTCGATTAGTGTCGAAAAGATCTTCGAGAATCCTCGCAATCCTGTTCTTGTTAAGACCTTCCGTTGGCACGTTCCGATCCATTTCTGCTCTTACTACTCGATACGGCCTCCCCCAGGGATCCTGTTCCAGAGTTGCGCAGAAATCCCTCCACTTTTCGTCCTTACGGCGTTCGATCGCCCTTTATAATCTCCTCCTTGCCTCCTTAAACTCGTTTACCACTAGGCCAGCATTGTCTCTCCTATCTGCCACTATCTGTTGTGCTCTACTTCTTGACCTCAGAGTTACCCTTCTCAACTCGGACAACTCGTCGTTCCACCAATAATTAAAATTTCTCCTCCCACGCGGCGATAAAATCCTCTTCAATTCGTCGGCACACGCGTACGTTCCAGTTGTTTCTGGAATTGGTCGCCGTGTGTCGCGACCGTCATTGTCCATAAAATTTATATTTGTGTCAAGCCTCATCTGGAATTTACCCTCGTCAACATTTTTCGTCGAGTATTTAAAACTAAAACTACCCCCCTCCCCCGCCTGTTTCTTTCTGTTTGTCACAAATTCACGCAATAAATATAAATGATCAGAGGCAGAGTACCAATCTATGACGGAACTCTTTTTCAAACTCTGTCTCATTCGTCTACTAACGCTCAAAATATCCGGGAAGCTCGTACGTCGATTCCTGGCGAAGGAGTACGTTTCCGTCGTCCTGATCGACATCAGCTCGTTTCTTGTCAGAGTATCGAGCAGATACGTCCCCCTCGGCTCTGTCCTCCTGCCATCCCAGGCTGTGGATTTCGCGCTAAAATTGCCGGCCACTATCACCGCCGGAGCTCTTCTCCTACCGTCCCTTATAACAGCCTCCAGTTCCGCTATGTACCCGTCAAACTCCTGCTTGCTCACATTGGGAGAACAATATCCACTCATACACATCGTGTCCTCCACCTTGATGCCGACAAATCCTTCCTTGCTAAACAAAGTCTCGTTTGCCGCATGCCTTCCATTGAAGAGGCTAACCTATAGTGATGCATTCCCGACCGTATCATGTCACCAATATGGTAACTGTCTATACGATTCGGAGATGTATACTACGTCCACCGTTCCTCACATGCGTACTGCACTAATAAGTCTTGTGCAAGTCTACACCTATTTAAGTTTATCTGCAGAATATTCATCTTCTTCCGCGCTTGTACTCGGCCCTAACCATCGGACAGGACAACGAGCCCGTAACGTGCCTTGCGTTCACTCCTGCGTGCTTGCAGCACATCGCACGCCTAGGTTCCTTCATGCACTCTTTCATCGCGTGTTCACTGCTGCTGCACCACATACACAATTCCTTATCCGGACACGACACCATGCACCTTGCAGCCATATGCCCTGACATATGGCATTTAAAGCATCGCTGCACGTTCGGCAGCAGCCTAGCCGAAGCGATAGTCAGGCCGGTCTTGAACCTTCTCGCGCCCTCTTCCCGTGGGACCGCACTCGCGGGTAACACCACCACCGCCACCTGAGTTCCCCATGGCGCCATCTTCGATGAGGATGGCATCCCCTGGGGCCCTTTCCTTTCCGTCCTTCTTCTGGCAACAGTACTCCAACCGAGTCCTCGCTCCTCTCTCTGTCATACTGTTCAGGGACATAGCCAGTCGTCATATGTATCTACCAAAATCGCCACCCAAACGCAAGACAATCGTATCCCAATACAAGCCAATCGTCGTCATAATATATCTAATCCTTAAATATGCACCTATAAATTTAAATTTAACTTACTGCATCATTCATATTATTCATTATTAGTTATAAATTATGGACTATGAATTATTAAATTATGAATTATTTAAAACTATTAATTATGAATTATACACTATGTATTATGTATTATGTATTATATATTATGTGTGTGCACCAATAGATTATCGTTCTTACAATTTATACCGCTATAATAACTTAATACTTTAATATACATATAATTTCAGCTTATTGACCTTAATATATTCTATTTAAATAGAAAATTTTACTTTAAATCAACTTTCACAATTGTGTTCGGCTCTATGTCTCATATTCCATGACGGATTAATTCACCACCACAAGTCGCCACTCTTATAAATCTCTAGTTCATGGTTGCACCAGTACGCCACCAAATAAGATGGCGGCAGACCGGGATCCAAGTTCACGTCGTGCACGTTCGAAACAACCACATACATCAAAACGAGTACTCACGATTACTCTGTAGATCAGGTGCTCTTTACATATATTCGTCCACGATGAGTATTCTCCACTCGTACCATTTGCATTCCGCCCCAGTAGTCACACCAGTTCGTCATTGTGCTGAATATACACCACACTTTTACTCAGCACCTTCAATTTAGCACTACCGATAATTGCATCCTCCACTCTCCAGTAAGGTCTCGACTCTATGGAAAAGTGGTTTCACAAATAGGGCTTCAAAATTAATAAAATCAAATCCACACATGTAACCTTTACGCTGCGAAAATAAATCTGCCCTCAGGTGACCATTAACAATATTACAATGTTTAACAAGGATTCAGTCAGACATCTGGGCATGACACTGGACAGGATAATGACATGGATACAACACGTCATAGACAAATCGATGTAACTCAAAGCTAAACTTAAAAAATTCTACTGACTCATTGGACGACGTTCCAACTTAAGCACGCAGAGCAAAATTACGCTCTATAAGATTACAATAGTGCGGTCCTTTCTGGACCTACGGAATCCAACTATGGGGAACAGCAAGTAATATCAACATTGAAATACTTCAACGCTTCCAAGTGAAAACTCTAAGATCTGTAGCGGCGACATTGTTTTTCCCGGAGTTTATTTGTTATTACATTACCTGTACTCTAACGACTTGAAATCATCCCCCTATCAGTGATAACGCTTTTCTTAAGCTAAACAGAGTATCTCTTTGTCGTCATTATTTTAAAATTACCGATATATCCTGTGTCCGACAATTTACGACTTTTACCCGAAACCTGCCTGATACCAATCGGGAAAACGGACTCTTCGCCCGGATCTCGTAACGTGCCTGTTCCTGGTGTTTTCTTCCGCGGTTCGATCGTTGTTGTTTGCGCCGTTTTCGTCGCGGGCGTTCGATTGTCCTACCGGAATCAGTATGTTACGAGATTCGGCGGTTTTTCTTCTAGGTCGTCCAGAACAATAAACGCAGGTTTTAATCGGTCCATGGAAGCCGTTACGTCGCGATTGTTTATTTTGATTAGATAATTTTTCTCTCCTCTCTTTACAACCTTAAACGGTCCGTCGAACTGGTGCTGTAAAGGGCCTCCTATCGCGTCATGGCGCAAAAAAACATATGGCGATGATTCTAATTCTTGACAAGGTATACATTGTCGCGTCCAAGTTCGACAATCTTTATTAATGGACGGCCAGACGAAACGTGTTGTCACCAATTTCTGCGTAGCACGCATTCCCGGATGGGAAAGTCCATGTAACGGCTGGAATACCGTGCGTCGTAACGGTTTCGGTACGTACGGTCGCGGGGTTTCGTTCGTGAGGTCACAATAAATTCTGATATCCTGGTTGGGAAATCGTATCTTTTTCAGTTGCAGCGCGCTAGAGCCGGACTTAATGATTTCGCGTAGCTCAGTATCATTCTCTTGCGCTGCAGCTAACGTTTGATGATCGACGGATTTCCCAATCGCTCTTATTCGGGATAGAGTATCGGTTACATTATTGTCTATCCCTTTTATGTGTCGGATATCGGTCGTAAATTGTCCTACGTAGTCTAAGTGTCTGAACTGTCTCAGCGAACACTTGTCGAGGTTTTGCTTAAACGCGTATATGAGGGGTTTGTGATCGGTGAAAACAGTGAAATCTCTACCTTCAACGACGTATCTAAATCGTTTCACTGCGGTGTACATCGCGAGTAGTTCTCGGTCGTACGCGCTGTACTTTTGCTGTGCGGGGGATAGCGATTTCGTCAAAAAACCTAACGGTTGACAGGTATCGTTAACGCGCTGTTGGAGTACCGCTCCTATGGCGTAGTCGGATGCATGGACCGCGAGGCAGATTGGCGCGCCTGGAATCGGTAGTGCGCTAACATTGTCGCGTTAGCTAAGGCGCGTTTCGACTCGCGGAAGCTATTTTCTGCTTGTTCGGATCACTCGATGGATGCGTTGCACTTCGTTGTGCCTTTCAACAGGTCGTTGAATGGTTGCAGGATTATCGCGTCCCCGGTATGAAACGTCTGTAAAAGTTAATCATACCGAGGTACTTTCGTAGATCTTTAATAGCTGTGGGTAGCGGTACTTTATTTATAGCGTCGACGCGTTCGGATAATGGTTTAATCCCTTCGGCGGTAACCGCGAAATTTTATTTCGCTGACGCTGAATTTACTTTTCGCTTGATTTATTACGACCCCATATTCGTCGAGGCATTTAAACAAAATCCGCAAGTGTTCGCGGTGTCGCTCTTCGTTTTCGGTCGCGATTAAAAAATCGTCTATGTACGCGTAGACGAAGTCGGGGCCTCTTGTAATTTCGTCTACGAATCGTTGGCATGTTTGTGCGGCGTTTCGAAGTCCAAACATCATATTGGTCGCTTCGAACAACCCGAATGGTGTCGTGATCGCTGTCTTCGGTACGTCTTCCGGCGCGATCGGAATTTGGTGGTAAGCGCGAACAAGATCGATTTTGGAAAATATGCACTTACCATGGAGATTCTGAACGAAGTCCTCGATGTGCGGTGGTGAGTACCTGTCTGGGGTGGTGCGGGCGTTCAATGCCCGACAGTCGCCACACGGTCGAATCCCTCCGTCATTTTTCTGTACGATATGTAAAGATGATGCCCACAGGCCTCTCGATGGCTGCATCACACCTTGTTCAATCATTACTTTGAATTCCGCCTTCGCCTGGTTGAGTCGATCGGGGGCGAGGCGGCGTGGTTTGGCGTGAACAGGAGGTCCGGGCGTCGTGCTGATGTAGTGTTGCACCCCATGCCGTATTGCACTTCTTCGGAACACTGGCGGTCTTGTGAGATCAGGGAATTCCGCCAACAGTTTGTGGTACGGTGAATCTCCGGTGACTGTTTTTATCGATGCCACGTCGACCGTGGCGGCAAAACCTTTCGTCGAAAGCCGGGTTGTTGTGTCTAGGAGCCGTTTGTTGCGCGTGTCCACGAGCAACCCGTAATGGCTCAGAAAATCTACACCGATGATAGGCGTTTGCACATCGGCCACTACAAAACGCCATTTGAAAGCTCAGCGTAGCGATAAATTAAGGGAAAATATAACAGTACTGTATGTGTGATTCGCGTTACGTTGGCCGCGAACAGTTCGTATTCGGTTTTGTTCGTGTGTCCGCGGATCTTACTGCGCGGATAAACACAAGTGTCGGCACCGATGTCCATTAAATAGGAGATTTTCGTTCGTATATCTTTGACGAAAATGCGGCATGTCTTTAAGCTGTCGGCGTTCGCCGCGTTTACGGACGGCTGGTCGCGTTTTCCTGTTTCCACTTACACGGGGATCGACACTTCCTCGCGCGTTCGCGGAATACCTCGTAATTGTTTCAAAGGCCGGAATCATACGTCCTTTCTCTCGGCCTGGAACGGCTCCGCCTTCTTGGTCGCTTCCTCTTGACTCTCGGGGGTGAACATGCCGCCCCGCCCATCCTGTGGCTGGCGGGTGCCCCGAGCGACTCGCACAGAGGGCACTTGGGTGTAGAGGCGGGACAACCTCTGGCACGGTGTCCGCTCCCGCCGCACCTGTAGCACAGATGCCCTCGATCCGGACAAGGCCGGTGCAGGGTGACAGGGAGCCCCACGAGAAGGTGAGGTGAGTGGTCTTGGCAGGTATGGGCAGACCAACTTCACCGAAATTCTCCGCACCGGATCAGCGAACTGGCTGGTGCCAAAGGCACCGACCAGCCGCCACCCGACTATAGGAGAACATCAGATTTCCCTGGGGTTTCCCAGGGCGTGGTCCTACGCCCTGAATACCCATACCCGCCTCGTGCTCCCCACTTGGCATATCCCTAGCACATTTCCAATGGTTTCTAGCTGGGCATGACATCTTCTGCAGTTAACGTCTATTTTCTTATCAGTCCGTGCCAATACCGTTTTAACACCAAAGGTGTTGGTTCTCAGTCTTAAAGCATCAATATATCTGAATGGCTTAAGCAAGTGGTACTTTTTGATCCACGCGTTACCAACTTTTTCCTTCGCAAAATCAGAGACACCTTGGCCCTGACTTTTAATGTATGCCCGTTAATTCAAATGTTCACTTTTTAATCTCTTCCTTGCTTTCTCCATGTCTTTGGAAGTGGCTGGCCAATTAATCCTCAAGAAGTTAGTTATCCCTTTCAATTTCAATTCTATGTCCGCGCCGATCAAACTTGCGACTGCTGGGTCTGTTAAATTTTTTATTTTTATGGCACTCTTTAGAGTATCGAGCTTCACAAAGTGTTCAAATCTAGGTAAACCTAGACCTCCATTTGCTTTTGGAGCATAAAAGAACCCTGTGGCTGTTGAAGGCACAAGATGAAGTATTCCCTTTATTTCCTGTTTGACTTCGCTATCCAATAATTCTAATACAGTAACATTTGGAGGATTAATCAACATATGACATATAAATCGACGGAAAATGCATTTTGTTATTAACTCAACTTTCTGGCATGGCTTTAAGGAGAGTTTTTTTAACTCTTCTTAAAATGCTCAAAAGTTCAGGCACAATTATGCCACAGTGAACATCCTTCCACGGTCCCATTTGGGCGCCTAAGTACTTAAAGGCCTCTTTATCTTCATTTCTGGGTCTTTTACAAACCACGTGTCCCTTTTCGGAAAGATTTACTCTTCTCCCCAGAAATATTCATTCCCAAATTATCCATGCGCTGGTGGAGAGCATCCAACTTCCGCTGCGCCTGCCTCTCATCCTCTCCAAGAAACACTATATCGTCTGCGAAGGCTAGAACAGGCACTCTTCCTTGGTCATTTACTTTAATGCCTCTGGTCTCCCTTTCAATATCCTCCTGCAGTGACTCCATACACAGATTGAACAGCAGCAGTGATAAAGGATCACCCTGTTTAACTCCTCTAAGGATCTCAATCACGACGCCTTTGCTATCACTTGTTTTAATTATAGTTTTACATACTTTATACATATCTATTATGATTTCAATCAAAGGAGATCCTCGCCAGATAAGATTTTAACACCGAATAGGGTATTGTGTCAAATGCTTTGGAGATATCCACAATTTCTTTGTTATTATTTTTAGGTTCGAGTTCTATTAAAAAGCGGTAATGGTTGCTTAGTATCGTATCGGGTAATGTTGTTTATTTCTCCTACCAGGTGTCCGATTTTAGCTAGTTCCTCGCATATATTGCTTGTATTTGTTTTTGGGTGTAATCCTCTGATTACTGCTTTGTAGCTTTTGTCCGTTTTGAGCTGGTAAGTGTGATATCCGGCGTTTTTTTCTTTCAGAGCTTTTATCACTTTTCTAAAAGATTCTAGGTTGTTGGTTTGTACTTTTAACTGGTCCAGTTTTAGTCGTTTAATACTGTAGCTTTCTTTCCCGGCTGTGTTGTTGAGTAGTTCAATGAGCGGGTCTATGATATGGGCATCTATGTAGATTGGTGGTGGTTTAGCGATGTGGGTTATTGGTTTTTCTGCAATGTCTGTGTCCTTTTCTTCTGGCAGTGCGCTGAAGGAGTTTCGGAGAGTGATTTCTTGTAGCCATTGTTGCATTTCTGCTTCTGCAGCCTTCCTAGAGTTTGCGTTTGTCGTTATTTTTGGTTTTTTATTGGAAGTTGCTACCTTCCAGCTTTCATCATGGTGTGATAGTTTATTGTTGATATTATTCGTCTCGTCATTCTTTTGTAAAGTATCCATTTCTATTTAATTTGTAGCTGAGCAGTCTTGATCATCGTTTATTGTTTGATTTAAATTTATTAAATCCGCAGTTTTGTTTATGAAGTATGTGTCGCCTTTGCTTGTTATTTTGATTGGTGATATTTGTTGTTGCATTTTGGATTTTCCACCATTTGGCGATGGGCGTTGTCGTTAGTCACTTTATTTTCACCACTTGCCGCACTTTCACTGAAGCACTGTTTCACATGTCCGTTTAGCTCGGCTGCTTGGGCAGATCTGAATTGTACGGTGAGCAATCTTCCTGTGGTCGTGTTGACCCTTGGTATTCGATTCGATCGACCCTCGATCGTCTTGATTTCGCTGCGCGATGCCTCTGCGCGGATTATTACCACATTCTTTGGTGGTTTTGCCGCGCTCTGCCCGACCTTATTACTGGTCATTTTTACCTTCTCCGCGTAGGAGAGCTGTTTTTGTTCAGTCCTCGCGGTTTTCTCGACTGCTGTCTCCAGCCGCTTGCTGGCTTGCAGCGACTTATTTACAGCGTTCAGGATCTCTGTTTCCTTTTTGCCTGATCCGGTGCTGTTCCAGCTTACCAGTCAGGTAACTGTTGTGGTGCAGGAGTTCCTCCACAATTCCTCGCATGTCTTTAAAATACCGCATAATTGTTGTTATCTATTCTTTGTTCTCCTTCTTGCTGGGGTCGAGGCAAATGGCTAGGAGCTTTTTCTCTATATCCCCTGCCTGTACCCTTATATCAGGTACCGGCCGGGTTGTTTCGCATCCCTTTCTTCTTCCTCAGTCCTCTTTCTCTTCTTTAATTCTGGACTTTGTTTTTCCGGCGTGGAGCCCTCTGACTTTTGTGTCTTCAGAGGTTGCAGGACCACCGCTGCCTTCGTGGCGGGTGGTGTCTGACCCCGTGACGACATCTTACATTTCTTGGCGCACGCACAAGTACACTTTTTCACGGTGTAACACTTTTCGCACGCGCCACTGCCAGAGGCGTTTAGTTTTACCCGCACTGCTCTATTCGACCGACGACGGACTGTTTCGGCTAATAGCGCTTTTTATTTCACTTTTTGTAACTCCAAGTTCTTTAAGATTCTCCACGGTTTCTGGCGTTATGGACCGTCTGCTACCCAGTACCACCCGTAACACCGCTCCCTCATCGACGTCATACTTGCTTTTCAATACTCTTAGACAAGACGAGTATTTGCCTACCTTTTCTTTGGCTGCTCTCTGGAGATAATCTCTATTCTCGTGGCGGATTGTTTATCCGAAGATTTTTTACCTCGTCATGCCTTTTTATTCTTAAGCCTTTAGTGTACTGGCATAGTCCCAAAATGTGCCCTAGGGTCTCGGGCTGGGCATGACACCTCCTGCACATAACATCGATCTTTTTATCAACTGTAGCCAGAGCTACTTTGGTGCCGAAGGTATTCGTCCTCAACTTTATGGCATCAATAAAGCGAGACGGCTTTAACAAGTGGTACTCTTTGAGCCACACGTTGCCAAGCTTTTCCCTCG
Source organism: Bombus lapidarius (assembly GCA_936014575.1). Lineage (NCBI taxonomy): Eukaryota > Metazoa > Arthropoda > Insecta > Hymenoptera > Apidae > Bombus > Bombus lapidarius. The sequence goes on from CAKXZU010000077.1 coordinate 226,551, forward strand.
CGAAGTCTGCCACTCCTTGCCCTTGACTTCGCAAGTCGGCCCATTGTTTAATATGTTCATATCTCAGTCTCTTTTTGGCCTTATCAATGTCCGAGGTAGTAGCCGGCCAATTAATTCTAAGGGAGTTAGCTATTTTCTTCAACCTCAACTCCGTACTCGCGTCGATCAAGCTTGCCGCGGCTGGGTCTGGGGAATTCATTAATTTTATCGCATTCTTGAGCGTACAGAGCTTCACAAGATGTTCGAATCTCGGTAATCCCAAACCTCCGTCATTCTTGGGCGTGTAAAAGAACCCAACTGAGGTTGAAGGCGTGAGGTGTAATATCCCCTTGACCTCTTGCCTGACTTCACTGTCCAATAACTTGAAAACTCCCTCGTTTGGTGGGTTTATTAGTAAATTATATATATAACGAGGGAGTATATAATTTTTCAGAAGGTTCATTTTCTGGTCCGGTTTTAATGAGGGCTTTTTAATTCTCTTGGTTGTGCTCACCATTTCGGGAACGATTATCCCACATTGTAAACCTTTCCATGGTCCGATTTTGGCACCAAGATATCTGAAGGCGTCCTCGGGTGCGATGTACGCTATTCTTTTATTGCTTATCTCTATCTCTGAGTGCTTTACGTACCAGGTGTCCTTCTTAGAGACCACCTGGAACGTCTGGCTTTTGTCCCCAGAGATGCTCATTCCTAGACCCTCCAGGTATTCTTGGACCATGGATATCTGTCTTTGAGCTTCTAGTTTATTATTGCCCAATAGGACAATGTCGTCGGCAAAGGCCAAAATCTTATTATTGCTGTTTATTGTGATCTCCTCAGTGGATTCCCCTACCGCTTCCAGCAGCGGTTCCAAGCAGAGGTTGAATAGCAAAGGTAATAATGCATCACCCTGCTTCACTCCTCTCAGAATTTCAATCTCGACCCCGGTTTCATTATTTTCTTTGATTTTGGTTTTTTGCTTTCCTAGCCAGACATGTATGATGTATTTAGTTAACAATTCGAGCTTCTGGCATGGCTTGAGAGAGAGCTTTCTGACTCTTCTCACCACGCACAGAATCTCGGACACTATAATGCCACAGTGGACGCCCTTGCAAGGCCCCATCTTGGCGCCCAAGTACCTGAAGGCCTGTTCGGGATCTACAGTAGGGGTGCATTCATCCCCGAGCTTGATGGTAGACTTTTTTATGTATCTGATGTCTTTCTTCGCGACAACCTGGAAAGTTTGACTTTTATCCCTGGAGATGGTCATACCCAGGCCGTTCAGATACTCTAGGAGCGCGTCTACTTGACGTTGTGCTTCCCCCTCGTCCGCGCCGAGTAGGACAACGTCATCGGCGAAAGCCAGGACAGGTACTTTTCTTGACTCATTCACATTAATGCCACTGGTATTGTCTTCGGTCGTTTCCAGCAGTGATTCCAAGCACAAATTGAATAGCAGCGGCGACAGAGGGTCACCCTGCTTAACTCCTCTAAGGATCTTTACCTCGACCCCTACGTTCCCCTTGGACTTAATTATTGTACGATTACCTTGATATATGTTTTCGATTAGATTAATTATAGGGGTCGGCACACCCTTCCTCGCCAGGCATGGTTTCAACGCCGAGTGGAGTACTGTGTCAAAAGCTTTGAAGATATCCAGTATTGTGAATATTTGGCCGAGAATGGGGCCTATAGTTATAGATCTCCAATTCTCGAGCTGGCTACTAGGCTTATTCACTTTTGGTATTAGAGTAGATCTATTTTCCCTCCATATGGAGGGAAAATAAGAACTGTAGCACAAAATATTAAACAGTTTGGCTAGAATAATAGGCAGGCCAGGAATCATTAGGTGCTCTTTCGTAAAACCATCTGGCCCTGCCGCAGCCTTTTCCCTCATTCTGCCTATTCGCTCCGCCACATCTTCAGCAACTATCGGTGGGAACATCTCATTTAAGGACAACTCGGAGGCTCTACTTCCTGGGATTGGGGCACTTAAAGGTCCTGTCTGACCCATAAATCCTCATAGAGCCTCCTAACTTCCGCGGCTTCAGGTGGTTGCCTGACCAGTTCCAGCCATGCCCGATCGTTATCAATAACCGCATCGCCCAACCTCTTAGGACATTCATGGAACAACTCCTGGCAACGTGCGTAGGAGTATCGCTTCCTAGAATCCCTATTACCACTCTTGCTCTTATTCCGACAATTTCTGATTCTAGGTTCTACTTTCTCATTCTTTCCGTCATTCAAGCGCTCGATCGCTCCATAGAGGGATGTACCAATAAATGTATTAATTCGCTCTATAAGAACTTCTCTAGATTCCTCATAGACGACCCAGATGTCTATCAACTGATCTTGAACCTCCTTTACAACAGGGGGGACCTCGGTTGGCGTCATTATCATTTTATCTATCTGGAGCCTACATTCCTGGATTGACTTCCTATTATTTACTCCGTCGATTCCAGGCACTTCGAAACACGCATTGCCTGGATCAACGGGATCGCACCCTCCCTCCGTCTCCTGGGTAACCCCCGATGACTCACGTCCTCACTGATTAATTTCAACTTTCTTCTTTGATATCTAATCTGGTCAATTGTTTTACTGGTGAGGATCTTTCCGATCTCTTTGTTGGGATGCCTGTGATCTTTGTAGATCTCCCAGAGCCTCTTCAGGAGGGTTACTTCATCCTCAGTCCATTTACTGGGATCTGGGTTCTTTTAATGTTTCTTACGGCAGGGTGCGCATGCCATTCGTGTGTGGATAGCCCTCTCTGCGTCCCGAATCTCATGGGGCAAGCTTCACACTTATAGGCTCCCTCTACCCTTTTACTCGGGCTACTACATTTGGGTATGTGGCACCTGGTCCGATGAAGCTTCTGGAAGCTTCTCTCACAGTACAAGCATTTCCAATAAATGCGGGCTTCTGTATGATGCTGATCAAAGTGCCTGTCCAGGTCAGATAACGTCATGAAGAAAAGGTGGATTTCCCTTTTTTCACAGACCGGACAGGTAACCTGATTACCCACGAGTGGCACAATAATTTCCGAACTTATTTCTGTGGACAAAGCCGGGTTGTCAACTGTGGTCCCTCCAGAGCGGAAAAATCCGCCACAGCGCCTCCGGGACCGAGAGGCGCTGCATCCGAGGCTTTATTCTTATTAATATCGAACTCTGCAATTTGTTCTGCATCCGAACACAAAGGTACCTTCCGTTTACCAAATCATCAGCCAAAACAAGCCTGTCGTCATCAGCCACAAAGGAACGACTTTCATATTTGTTACAAGTAACAATAAGCTTATTCCAGGACTTCACGGTTACTAACAACCGTTCATCAGCAAACCGATTTAATGAGATGTCGTGGACCCGCAAAACAAAAGACTCACCGATACGAAGACCCAATTATTATCAAAGGGATACGCTGCCGTGGACAATGAACAATCGGTAAAAACTATCTTCGGCGATTCAGCGTACCACTAACTTCTAGCGCAATTTCTCTGACTCACTCGCCTTCCGACTTTTGGGAAGGAAAAGGCTCGACAAGGCCTGTGGTGTGATACACCACATCGAAACTACGCCAGGCCCGCCGGTCTACAAGAAACCCCGTCGCCTTGCACCTGATCGCCTTAAACAGGTAAAGGCAGAGTTCGAACTCATGATCGAGCAAGGCGTGATGCGTCCATCGAAAAGCCCATGGGCATCACCTCTGCACGTTGTGCCAAAAAAGGATGGAAACCTGCGACCATGCGGCGACTATCGTGCTCGCACGCTCGCACAGTACCCGACAGTAACGTAAGTAATAATCGCAACGTAACGGGTTTCATAAACCGATTAAAACCAGCCTTTGTAGTACCGAAGGACCTCGAAGAGAAAACCGCCGAAACCCGCAACGTGCCTGTTCTCTACACATCTTCTTAATTATTTCTATAGAAGCTGAATACCCGTCCAATAAATAAACGGAACCGTACACTTCATCCTTGCAAGGCTCGAGCAATCTATGTGGTGTCTACCATATTCTTAGTTCGTGTTTTCTTAACTAAATACTAGTTCGTTTGTCATTTAAATCTTAATTCAAATTATCCGACTATTTCTAGCCATCTATCTAATAAATACTACTCGCCAACGCGTGACCATTTATTAAATTCAATTATATTATTTAATTCGTTTGGCGTCGACATAGCAGCCCATTCAAACATTACATTTTCTGCTTGACATTGCTTGCTAATAAGACGTAGTTGCTCAGTACATCAATATTTCTTTTGCTGTTTTCAATTTATAATACAAAATACATCAAATAACCGATGAGTCATTCTGTTTCTATTCAGCTTATCCTATTATTATTTATACAAATTAGCTCCTTTGTTCACGACTTTACCTCCTTTCTCAACTACTTAGCAAACGCTATGCTTAATTTATTATTTAATTAATTTCTTATATATTTATAATTGTAGCGATAAATACTTGCTACCGATATCATAGTTAATTTAATACGTTAAATTTCCTGTTATAGGGCGACATGTCCAGTGACTTATCTACACCTAGATTACCGGTTCTCCTTAAAATTGGCGAGCAAATCTATTCAAGTATGTAACAAATTTATTATCTAATTTCTACCTTGTATTCAAACACTGTCAACATAATTTTACTATACCATAACTACAACTCCTTTTCAAATAATATCGATTATTGTCTTTATGTTACTTTAGGTCCGGACCACCGCTCCCAACCAGGACCATAAAAATTCGCCTTCTTCATGGCCGTGGACCAATTTAACATTTACTAAACTAGAATCTACCATTATTTAATTTCGCACTAACTATCGCAACTATTATACAAATATTCAGCCTGTATACATATTCTATGAATAATATTAAATAAATTACTTGTTTTTAAAATACCCCTTGACTTTATTTATCTACACTATCCTTTTGTCTTACGACCTACATTCACCATGACATACGACTCATAGTTATTCCTTTGTATTGTTCCTGAACGGTTAGTGCGCATTACTTCCAATTCCTATTTTAGATTAATTCTGATTTTAATTTCCTTTTGTAGCGGCACAGGAGTCAAAGGACGACGCGAATCGAGAGCGACTCGTGTTATTGTTTTGCCTCAGGACAGTGACACAGCCTTGACGCATGAAACGTAATGATAAATAAACTCCGGGCAAAACCACCCCGGATCATACACCATCGTTGCGAATACATTGAACGAGCGTCTTTCGACAGTATTTATACTTATATTTATTTAATTTATTCCAAATATATTTGACGGGTTGCAACAGCAATCTCTCGCTCTTGTTATTCTATATCATCGATCCTCATCCAATCCATCACACTTTTAATTCAATCAAAATTAAATTTAACTTAATATTAATTTAAATTCACTTGACTTTACTGTAGAATCCACTATTACTCACTCAAACAATACATTTAAACATTTTATCGATTTTTAATCATGCTACGCCTTATAATTAAAGCCTTCTCGATTTCGTTACACCCCTTATATTATTCTTAGTCAACAATATACGAAAATCATTGAACATACCAATGACACCTTGATTATTACACTGCTTTCTCTCCATTCCATTAGCAACACCAATATTACGCCACTTATTTCATTTCCTTATATGAGGTCTGGGGGATCTGAGTAGTACGTGCTCTGCGTCGTCCAAGCTTGCACCGCAGTCTCAACACTTACTTTCCTTTAGAAAATTACTCCCATTCGAACTTCTTCCATGTTATTTACCCATGTGTTTAAGATAACACCACTCTCCCATTCATAAACTATGTTTACATAATAAACGCGTTCCAACTACCCCTGAATATCATGATAACTCAGACAGTATTCGGAAGATAACTAACGTTAATATGATATTATCACCAAATCATTCATAAACAACTTTATACGCTTAGCACATTACTAATAATAACTAAAAAGAGAGGTAGGAAAATAACATGAATAAATAAATAACATTAGTTACAATTAACTGTGCAACTTCTCATATGGTTTTTGATTCATAGTAGTACGAGTCCTCCTCCATATATGTCACTCAATGCTCGATTACCAAGCTATCCTGATTATCCTTAGCCACCAGATTGCCCGCCACATCCCGTATACCCATCTACTGTTTCGTATCCATAATTTATACCTGCAGGTGGCACCACTCATTCGTGCATCGGCACACAGGCTGATATTAACTCTATAGCCCTGCCCTAAGGAAGGGACTGCCATACCAAAATGGCGACCGCCTGATAGATCCGTACGCGTCTCTTCACATCAACCCATCGTTGGTTCCCATGATACGAAATCCTGCAGTGCCAAGTGAGTACTACCACATCCTACCATCCACGTGCAAAATCCTCAAAGTTCATCGCTCAACCGGAGTTCAGATGCCATTCAAGCTGCCATCAACCATATCGAAACCATACAAAGCTAATGCTAGTGTACTTTTACACCATCATGTGTAACAACAATCCTTATTATATTATGTACTCCTTACAGTCAGATACAGTTATGTTCTCAAAGTCAATATTAACTACTGTTGTGTTGTCCAGAAGTAACAATCATTTTTATTCGGTAAAACGAAATAGCGACTAGAGTAAAAATAAACGACTAGCATAGAACAAAATAAAAAAATAACATAAGATAAACATAATAAAATACTCTTAGTGTTATCCATCTGCATACCTCAATTTATTAATAAGTTTCATTCTATCTTGGCAGCATTTGGCTCAATGGCGGAACTCACTGCGAGCCGACTCTATCTCAGCCGGCCATAACGAGATTTATGGAGGGAACCATGATCCCAATATGGCGCCAACTGCCTAGTATCATACACGACACTCTCGTTCGTCCCAGGCGCAGCGATCTCGAATTCAAGCTCTGGAGAGCAGGCCACTTATCAGAACATGGCGCTGAGTGCCAGTCACCATATGCATCGCTTCTTTCGGGCCGAACAAGTGCATTATATGTGGTATCGCAAAATGGTTATGCAAATTACGCAAGTGTCATCAGTTTTAGATCACTAGCAGTTATTCATTTACTCTACCATCGCTCGCGTACCTACAAAACTCGTACAGTGTTTGTTGGCTACACATTCATCGCCCATGTTTTAATGCATCACTGTAAATCCTGCATGTGTATTAATCAAGCAAGTGCATTGACTACAATTGCTTACCGTTACTGGCTTACACGAATCGCAATTCATTGGATCTTAGCAGGGCTACACGACTCCACGAGTATTATTACGTGTAAACCTTCTCAATTTTCTATAACCTCCGCCAGAAGCATTATTAAATCCACTTAATTTATTACCTTGAGACAAGAATGACAGTCCCCTACTTGAACAGAACCGTACTCTTCAACCTTGTCAAGGCTCCAGCAACAATATGGTATCTGTCATTTTATGAGATCGTACTATTATTAACAATTTTACAAGTTTGTCAACAACTTAAACATTAATATTAGTTATTCGACTTATTACTTGTGCTTTAACTAGTAAAAACTATACGCCCATGTGCAACCGTTAATTAAATTCAATTTATATTATTTAATTTAATTAATTAATTAATTAAACTTAATTTAATTTATTTCATTTAATTTCAGAAAGGGCATCGCAGACCTTTCAATAATTACCTAATCATGTTTATTCAGCCTAGCAAGGTGAGTCAATGTTTATATATAACAAATTCACTCTTCATTACAAATTCTCAAATCATACTAATGTTATATATAACAATTATACTAATCTTTTTGGACGTTGTAGGAAGCCCTATCAATACTAATGATTCATCCTCTTTCACCTTGACAAAATAAGTTTGCTAAAAAAAATAACCATTTCTTTTTATTCCCCATTCTCTAGTTCTACTTATATATCTCTATTTAACTATTACCGTTTATTATTTACATAACACCTACAACAACAAAAACTTATTTTTATAATAAATATTATTATAAATTTTAACATTTATTAAATATAACATCTAATTATTCAATTTTTTATATTTTCCGCTTGACATTGAATACCTATGAGCCATTGTTGCTCCGCTCATCAATGTTTCTTTTTTTTATATTTCTATTGCTATTTTCCGTTTTTAATACGAAATACACAAATTATGACCTATGAGTCATTCTATTTTTATTCAGTTTATCCTATTTTTATTTATTCGGTTTATCTCCTTTGTTTCCAACTTTACCTCCTTTATTCTATACTTAACAGTTATGTTAAATTTATTATTTAATAACATTAATCTTAATTTAGTTTTAATTATCTTCTTATATATTTATAATTTGTAGCAATATAATCTATCTACCCATGTACAACAATTAATTTAATTCGTTTTATTTCCTATTTAGGACGAAACAGCAAATGATTATCTAGACCTAAATTTCTGCTTCTCTATAATTTTGGCAAGCTAATCTATTAAAGTAAGTAACCAATTTATTTTCTAATCTACATTGTGATCAATTTGTTGTGTTCCCATTAATCTTACCATAATTTTACTTTACTTTAACTGCAACTTCTTTTCAAAAACTATCGATTTGTTACCTTTATTTTGTTTATATTATTTATTTTATTTTATTTTAGGCCTGAACCACCGATCCCATCCAACCTAACCCCAACCTAACACCAAGCTTTTTTTTCGCGAGGAGGGGAAAATGCGTTACGCATACCCAGTGACCCGTGTCACCGGGATTCGGCAGATGGTGTCGCCATACCCACTAAAAACCGCTCCTCTTCCTACTCTACATGTTAGCACAAAATCTCGCCGGAACCGCAAAGATAAGCATTACTTCGGCGAGACTCGAGGCGTAAGCACTCTGAGGTGGAGATATAGTTGTGATGATAGTGCACTACTGCTAGTTGTAGAGGCCGAGATAAATTCTGCTGCGGCTGTAGATGTCGCTTCTGGGCTACTGCTGCTTTTCTTCTTATTTAACAATCGCGGAAGGAAAATCGGACTACGGTCGCCGGGATTTGAATACGGGTCCCGAACGTTCGTAACCTCAGGCGCTAACCACTGCACTGCCGTCGTCCGACACTAGTTGGTGTCGTCCGGTGGTATTTGCTGTCGAATGCCACCACAACTCCATATTACGGCAAAACTCCCGTACTACTCTTCACTGGACGTTCCTCACAGTAGGGTTATCATTTCTTCCTCTTATCTGTTCCAGTCTTGAGCTTGTCTGGACCACATCGCAGTCCCACAAAAATTTTGAAACAGCCTCCAAATATTATCGTCGTCTGTGACTAACGTGATGATGTTATTGAGAGTGACAATGTTGCGCTGGACTGCCCATCTGGGGTACCAAAGTAGTACGTGTTAGGCGTCGTCCGGGCCTACATTACAGTCCCAGCACTTGCTGTCCGCTTCTTTATATATTCTAACTCTATAGCTGTTGAAGATCCCATGCTCAGTCAAGATCTGCATGGTGAAATGGTCGATATGTTCCTCTTCAGGAAGGTGGCAGCCACCTCCATACGCAGCGTCCTCGTCCAGTTATTGATATTATAACTGAACCATTCCGTTCTCCACTCCTCCACAGGTGCCTCTTCATACAGCTGAAGCTGATTTAAGAACATCTCCGGATCCTCGAATTCTAGCCGAACTATTTTCTTGACCTCGTACATTCTCCCACGCCACAGCGCCGTGATATGAATGGGCATGGCCTCCGTCAGCACGCCCAGCGCCGCATATGAAACTGTCCTCTAGGTCGTCGAGGTACTTGTCAAGGCACTTCTCTGAACCTTACAGAGTTCACACACTATCTTGGCCTTGCTTAGCGCATCCATCCATACTGGGGAGGCGTATAGCACGACCGACTCCCATACCTGGTAATACAGTTTCCTGCAGGCGTCAGAGGGGGCGTTCACATTCGGCAGGAGCCCTCTGATGGCCCCGCAATAGCATCCGCTCTAGCACAAACTAGCTGAATGTGGCCGACAAAATTTATTTTAGCGTCCAAACCTCGCCTAGGTATTTAACCCTTTCGCGTGTGATAAGCGCTTTCCCTGCCTAAGTTATATTAAAATTTCTGGGAACTCTCATTCTCGTTAATAGTATTATTTCGGTTTTTCCCTTGCTATCTAAAGACCCTAATTTTCATACCAATTAATGATCGTCTTCATGTAGAGGTTCAGAGTGTCCTCCACACTCTCCTTTCAATTCAGACCCACCACGATCGCAATGTAGTCCACAAATGCAATGGCTCTCAAATTAACATAATTATCGAATCTAGCCAACAGGACATCGCAGACTAAGTTCCACAGTAGCGGGCATGATAGGTCCACATGATCGGTCCACTCGGGTTGTCGAAACCTACGAAACGATCCTTTAAATAGTTCGCGAGAACCGTCGTCAATTTGTAAGAGAGACTCCTACACCTCGCCTTATTCAAAATTACTTCCCACCGCAAGGTATTAAATGCATTTTTTACATCGATGTACATCATAACGCAGACTAGGTCCTTCTTTTTGCAAGTATCGACAAACTTGTAGACCTGCGATATAGTATCGATGGTACATTTCTTCTTGCGGAACTCAAATTGGTTTTGGTGAAACGGATCCATACCTAATTCTTTCTCAATGGCCGATTTGGACGTATACTCCCAGACATTGCTCATCACCGGTAGTAAACTGATTGGTCGGTACGACGAGGAAAACCTGGGATCTTTTCCAGGTTTGCTCAGTAAGATCAACCTCTGCTCCGGGGGTCCCATCGGCATTATCTCCTGTTTGCCCCTCATTCGAAACGCCTATGCCCTCTATTAAAAAGAGATTTCCGATGATGTTCATTGCCTGTTCCCTCCCAAGGTTCACATTTGGCTTACTCCTTCTAAGCCAAGCTATGACCCTTTTATAAGGCAAGTCCCACGGATTACGGTCGAGGGTAGCAGTGAACCCCTTCCAAGCCAGCCTCATACTCGAGAGGATAGCTAGCCTAAGCACTTTCTTGCTCTTGTTATAGTCAGCTCCCATCTGTTTGGCACACTCCTAATTCCTATGCCTCCATCTCTGCGCTAGCCTTCTCTTCTTAAGGGTCTCCGCGGAGCCGCGCAATCTCATTGTTCCACCAATAATTTTGGGGGAAAAACTTTCTTGAGCGAAACCTCGCAAGTTTCCTCGCAGGGCATCTTCTTGATTCACCGTCTCTCCTAACTGAGCTCCCAATAACTTATACTTTCTATCGTCAAAATTTTTTATAAACATCTCAGGCGCAATACTTTGGACGAATACTTAAAACGGCCCCTATTCCTAGGCATAACCAAACCTTCGAACTCATGCAGTACATAATTGTGATCCGAGGCGCTATAGTCTCCCAGGATCGCAGAACGCTTATGCCTCTTAAAGAGTTCGCCACTCACAGTCATAATATCTAGGAAGCTCCTCCACTAGGTACTAACCTCTCTGAAACGTAGAGCCCATACCGATCTCAATAGGAGCAAGGTGGTTCCTATCCAGAACCTCCGAGAGCATTCTTCCCCTTCTGTCAGTCTTGGTGCCACCCATGTCATAGATTTAGCATTGAAGTCTCCCGCGATGATCATTTCTTTGTATCTCCCCGCAGCTGCCCCAATGGATATGTTAAGCCTCTCCACGTACTCGTCAAAGATATTTAGTCCAACACTGGACAAGCAGTAGCCACTCACGCAGTACGCTTCCCCTATCTTGATCCCAACATGCCCCTCCTCTTCGGTCAACGTATCTTCGCTGGGGTGGAGGCCATTGAATCTTGTTACCCAGATAGACGCATCCCCCTTCGTGTCATTATAGAAGGGAAGTTGCCGATTCGGTTCCGAAATAATCACCACGTCGACCCGACGCTCCCAGGCAAGCTGCAGCATCAGGTCCTGCGCAAGCTTACTCCTATTAAGATTTATTTGTAAAATTTTCAGGGTGCCCGCCCTCTAAATGACCCTTTTTGGATTAACTTCCTATATGTAGGGCACGCTAACGACCCCATAACGTGATTAGTTCGTACCTCGGACCCCTTGCTACACAGCGTACACTTAGAAGCGTTACCGTAGTTTGTGATCGTGTGACCCATCGCGACACATTTACGGCATTGCTCTTTGCCAGGACTAATCGTACACTTATTTGCCATGTGCCCAATCTTATGGCACCTGTAACATCTAATCACCTTAAGTAGGACTCACATTGTGGCTATAGTGAGGCCAGTTCTAATTTTTCTGCTCCCCTCCTTCTCTGAAATATAAGAAGCCGCTCCACGGTGCCGCCTTTGACGACTTCCCCTCAACCACGCTGGCATCCTTGATTACCAGCCCACTGGCTATGTCCTGCTTCAGGTCCTCCACACTCTCATGCGTGTCAATATCCTTGATCTCCACTGATACGCTACTCTGGCAGGGGGGACAAAGACCCTGTCCCCTATTACCGCCTTTATCTTGAGGGCAACGTCGCGCCCTTTGACCCCCGCTATCAGTTCCACGAGGATATCCCCGCTCCTCGTTCGTCTCGAGACGTTGGTGTGTGAGGACGTGCTTTGGTTCGCTCTCGGAAAAATAGAGTTATTTGAATCCATTTTAGGAATTATGTGTGTGCAATTAGTTGAAACAAGTAATTTAAGTTATTATATAGTGACTGAGACAGTATGACACAAGGAATTGACTGTAAAGTACATATAAACTTGTAATAACTATCGTGGTCCAGTATGGTTGTTATATGTACGAATGTAGTAATGATTGGTAAAAACCTATATTTGTAGTAAAGTGAAAGTATTGTGTACATACTGTGTATTATAACATTGACGATTTTATTACGCAGTTATAATGAATTAAATATTCGAAACTGATTAAGTTTAAAAAGGAAGTTAGATTGAGGTTAGAACTGTCCCATATATGAAATGATGTTATTTAGCGGGCTACAGTAACAGCAAGAGTGAAGATAGTAAAAAAATTTATTTAACGTTGGTTCATTAATTGAAGCTATAAGAAATAATGTCCAATTAATTGGGCGTAGAGGAGTGAAGGCTGTAGAGTCAACGGTAGTGCTCGTAGCACGTTGAGCATATATGAGTAATTTCAATATATATGTCGGGTTCACATTATGATTAGGGTTGGGGTTAGGGGCGTGAAACGAATCTTCGATGTGATTAGACATTGCTGTTATGCAATAGAGAAGATATTGACTAGTGCAAATATGATTATTACAGATTTCAACAAGTAACCGTGGTAATTAGATACTTGAGACGCTAATGACAATGATCCTAGGTTCAATAACGAATCCGCGGTCAACGGGATAACAAAATGCGCTTTATTCCAAAGTCCAAATTGTACCCAACTTCCTCGTCTACGATACTAGTATTACTGGACTAACTCTTTGTTAAAGCATAGAATATCCACCGGGCGTAAAGACGCTATGTAACTCGCTAATGCAACCTCACGAGAGAATGACTTTCCGTCACGATGATGCTGCAGAGGAAAACTATGATAGGGTGTGTCTAAGGACACTAGATCATCGAATTCGTGGAGAGATGCCTTCGTTCGGAAAGTGAGAGAAATTGACGTTGCTGTTAATTGGTCAATTTCCATATCGGTGGTTAGAAAAGGATGCTAGCCGCCCTTGAGGGAAAGTTGCTGGCAGGAAGCGCCGTTCGTGAGAAAATAGGTTTCCCCTAACTTCCCGTAGTTGGGACAAAGACTGTTTGTCTGTTTGAAGGACTTTAGTTAACTAAATCTGAAGATTTATAACGGCCCTCGAGCTAGCTGAACATGTACTGTGGAGATGCGTCGACATCTGGTATCCATCTTACTCGAAGAATAAGGTCTGCGTGTGGCGAGCCACGGGACAGAGACCGTTGGAATGTTTACTGTCGAGTGTTACAACTATTTCCTTTTTAAGGGGAGCTATACTATTACTCCATATCTTTGTTAGACAAAACGTTCATCCCTTGACCGCGGCCTCGTTCGGCGACTGGCTGTCGCCTCGAGCCCAAGCTCACTATCACAAGTTTCGAACAATTACAATCGGACTGGATGATTACAATTGTTTAATTACAGCTATGGTAGAATCTAGATTAAAGTGTTAAGGGATTTTCCCAAAATTACAAAGGGGAGGCTTCGGTGTCCTTTCATCTCCGACATATATATTGTTGGTTTTGGTATTAGTGAGCATATTTTATCGCATTATGTATTAAGAATCTAAATGCTTAGTATGGTTGTTATTATTTATATACATATATGGAGCGCAATGGTAACGTGTAGTTTTAGTACCTTATAAGGAGGATAGTTTTTTGAAAAGTTTAGGATAAATATAGACAGTATGAGTAAAAAGGAATTTGTTATAGGCGTTAAATATGGATAAACTTGATAATAATTCTTATCGGTTGTTGAGCATTATATTAAATGTGTGACTAAGAATAGATAGTGGTGTTTTATGGAATGACAGGTTATAGGCGAACAAGGTTATTGTAATATAACGTTGTCTATGCTGGCTATAGATAGTTTGATAATACCTTATTGTTTATAGTAAGTTATTGTTAAGTTACTATTAAGTTAATGCTAGTATTATTATATTAGAATTAAGCTATATTGAGTTATATAAGTATTTTGGTAATTAAAAAGATAAATTACTCCCATGTAATAAATATGTGTACTGTATAATAATTGTTATATTTATAAGATTAACTAATCGTAAGTTAAGTAATTGTTTCTATGGAGAACTATTCAATCTGGAGTCCGCGTAATACTTTCTCTTTCGTATAATTAAAACAAAGTCGATTAGTTTCTTGCAAGTTTAGTAAGAATAAATATCATAATTACTAATATGTTGATTGACGTTTTTTGTATGGAATTGTGAGGTTTATCTTCATATAGCAAGGGCAAGGAATATGATGCAATTGGTTAGCTGCATACAGTAAATATTATTTTGATATGGGTTTCGTATGTTGTAATAGAGGGACAAATTGAGCTAGTTAGTATTAAGATAGTGAACTTTCGACCATTCGCGGGGAGACGCCATCTCGAAGAAACTCGCCAACGAGAATTGTAAATTCCGTTATATTTGAATAATCAACGTCATGAATCGTTCTATCCCTTATCTCAGTTAAGATAATAAGGGTGGTTAAATGAATATAACGCTGATATTAACAGGTTAATATATATTTTCAAAGATCCAACAACTTCAATGTGATACAAGGTTACGTATGTGGAATGACAAACTACGAATGAGTACGACTTGAGATTCATTTCCTGTTGGCGACTGTAATGATGTATCTTCTGTCGATTGACTGTCTTCGACTTGGCGTTTCTGCTGACTTGACTTCAACTGTTGACTGGACTCCTTCTGTTCCTTGAACTGTGTTCTAACTCGAGTTGGTTTTACCTGTTACTTGAATGTTGCCGTAGAATAAGTCTAGAGAGCAAATATAGAGATGAAGTCTACAGCACAAGTGACTGTTCTGTAGTTCAGAGAACAAGAAAGAGATGAAGTCTAGAGCAAAAGTTGACTGTTCTGAAGTCCAGAGAACAAGTGAGATTCGTTCTTGTGTTATTACGGAGGAAAGCTCGGAGTGGTTGTCTTTCTCGTATGAACAAAGCGGATTCGTTGCTCGCACTTTTCGTTAGGAAAGTGAGGGTAACGATCCGCGATGCCCATTGGTTATGACCAACGTTCGGAATGAAGATAGGAGGAAGAAGCCTCCTACCAACGTGGCTCATGGGCGACATTGTTTATGAGAAAAACCTGCTTTTCCGTTAGACAGATATCCGCTTTCTCCGTAATTTGGAAGAACGTGCAATAAACCTAAGGACTGTTCTAAGGACCAACCGTAAACCGAAAATACTTGCAGGATTAAAGGTTCCTGCAAGCTAATAAGATTCAGTTTATGGTGGAACCTTAGGTTTATTGAGGGTTCTAATAACGGCACGCGGATCCTTTACGGCCAGACAATGAAGGACGTCGTACGGACTATCTCACGCGACGTAGTAGATAGTATTAAGTTATATTATTTATTAAGGAGTTATTATTAAGTTAATATTAAGCTGTATCGACATCACTAGGGCTACCCCCGGCGCCTTCCGACGAGTATTGGATCGGAGAGTGGCCAAGAGGGTCGAGACTCTTTCGGAACACCTCTACATTTTTATGGAATTGGCGCCTGTAACTGCAACTACTACACCTGCCACGCAGGCCTGCAGCACCGGAGGAAGAGCCAACAGTTCTCGCCCACCGCTAAGGTGGCGCGTCAAGGAGAAGGATAACGAGATGCTCCAGGCGGCAGTCATCGTGGCTGCCTGGAGCTGGGACGCGCATACGACGGAGGGAAGCGTCGACGAGGAGGCGAAGATCCTACTTCAAGACATGAACGCGGCGTGTGACGCCTGGATGCCGCGCTCCATGCCCAATGGTGGACACCATCAAGCCGTCCATTGGTGGACGCACGAGATTGGGCAGCTTCGGACTCGCTGCGTCCGGGCCCACAGAGTGTTCCAAAGGGTGCGGCGTAGACCGATTCGCGACGATGAAGAGGAAGTCTCCCGCTGCTACGGGGCGTACAGGGAAGTGCGACGCACTCTACAGCGGGAAATCAAGATCGCGAAAGCTCAATCCTGGAGGGACCTTGTTCAGGCGTTCAAATCCGATCCGTGAGGGCGGCCTTACCGGATAGTGACGAAGAAGTTGCGCCCCCCCCACTGACCGCAAGTATAGACCCAGCGTTGCTTGCCACGACGATGTGAGGGAGGCACGACCATCCACCACCTGGACGGTGGAATGGGTGCTGGAAGCGTCGAAGAGGATGGCCTCTCAGGACGTCGCACCAGGTCCAGACGGAATATCAGGACGGGTTTGGGCGGAATCAACGAACATTTTGGCTCCCCGTCTACGACGCCTCTTTACAAGATGTCTGAGGGAGGGTGTCTACCCCCGGGCATGGCGAACGGCGAAATTCGTTCTGCTAAGGAAGGAGGGTCGGCCCTTGGACTCACCGGCGTCGTACAGGCCGGTGTGTCTTCTGGACGAGGTGAACAAGCTTCTTGAAAGAATAATCGCCACCCGTCTGGAGGCCCATATATCGCAGCGGGTACCCGGATGGCACGATAGGCAGTACGGTTTTCGACGGGGCCGCTCGACCGTCGATGCGGTGAATCGTGTAATGTGTGAACATCTGCGGAGAGGAAGTACAGGTGGAGCTCCAGATGAAATACCTGGGTCTCACGATCGACGTTCGAGCCGCACTTTGAGCTCCAGGCCTCTAAATTGACGGCCGCAGCCAACGCCTTATGCGACCTATTACCAAACATTGGCGAGTCCGGATTCGAAGTTCGTCAACTGTACGAGGGAATGGTTCGATCCAGGGTCCTGTACGGGGCCCCGGTGTGGGCGGTAGGTCTGCCGAGGAGTGGTCACAGCTTACTACTGCTGAGGAGGTTGCAGAGAATTACCACCACCCGAATAGTCAGGGGATATCGGACCATATCCCACGTGTCCGCGTCTATGCTGGCAGCGCCTCCTCCGTTCGAGCTACAGGCCCTAGCGCTCGGACGGCTGTGCCATCACATGCGGGGCCTGTGCTCGGGCGGGGATACACCCTCCGCCGGCCAGTCGGTATGTGACGTCCGGGAGGAGGCAAGGTTCGAGACTTGGGAAGGGTGGGACATTCAGCTCGCCGCCGAGGATACGGTACGGCCTCATCGAGCCGTTAGAGCGGTCCTACCGAACTGAGAGGCCTGGAGAGATCGTGGCGGGCTCCCGCTGACGTACAGGATGACGCAGCTATTTACCGGGCACGGAGCGTTTGGGGAGTTCGCGCTAAGAATTCGACGGGAGTTGACTAGTGCGTGCCACCACTGCGAGGAAGAGGAAGACACGGCACAGCAGACGCCAGCGTGGGAGGAACTGCGCCGTGTCCTATGACTCGCCAATAGCGAAAGTTTGGCCCCTGAGGCGATCGTAGTAGCCATGCTAAGGGGACAACGGAAGTATATCGCCGTCTGCTCCTACTGCGAGAAAGTCATGCTCGCAAAGGAGCGCGCCGAGAGAGAAAGGGTGAGAGGACAGCATCCATCGAGGGTGCCGTAACGCGGAGAAGGGTCTGCGCCCACTCCTCGGGCTTGCACGACGGCCCAGACAGCGTGGCGTTAGGAGGAGTGGTCCCTCCTAACGGCCCAGTCAACCAAGGATGATTTCCGATTACACCATCAGGGAGAAGACGAAGGAGTGCCCCGGCAGTAATACGCAAAGAGGTCCCGGAGCTCTCCTACCAATCGTCAGGACGAGAAACGTGGAGGTACGAATTACCTGGCGCCTATGAAGGTTTCCTCCACGAAAAAAAATATTAAGTTGTATTAAGTTGTATTAAGTGGATTGTAACTGATAGTAAATAAGTTGTTGCAACCAGTTATATGGTTTAGCTTTAATTTATTATAGTAAATATGGTTTGTAATAAACATATTTCTAGTAATAAATTTGTATGCAACATAGTAAATGATATTTCTACGTGCATTAATAAATTTAAATTGAATTAATTGTGTCTATGGAGAATTATTTCATCCCTGGATCGTTCATCATTATTTTGGTACTTCATTCCTAAAATCAAACAAAGTTGATTAGTATTCTTGCAAGTAGTAGTTGAATCAATTATGTGATATGCTTGATTGTCGGTGGCTTTATAATATAATGATGAAGTGATGTTGAAGATATTTAATATTAATAATGAATGAAATCTAGTTGTTGATTTTCATAATTAATTAGTAAGCTAAACTAAATAATCTCATTCTACTACTGGATAATCAAAAGTGTTCGATAATGTTTAATACAAGGAGCCTTCGTTACCATGGGGTTGTGCTCGATACTTCACATTTGGATTAGTATTTATAACCATTAGTTAGTAAGGATTAAATGCAGGCGGATAATGGTTAGAAGTGGCTAACATAAATTGGAGGTAGATATATATAACTACATGTTAGTGGATGGTTTAATGAATAGATAACAATAAGTTCTCGCAAGCACCAAGTTCGGAACTGTGGCCCAGTTGAATTTAGTCAATCCGTGGGGTTCGCACATTAATGTGGATCCTTATTTCTATAATTAGACAATGTCGATAAGTTAGATTTCGCTAATATAAATAATTGTTATAGTTAATTTAAGGGAATATTTAGCAGTTCGGTAGCAAATATGCTGGCGAGTTAATAAATCGTTAACATAGCTTAATGTTAGTAGTATAGGAAGATAATTTGGATATAATAATGCTTTTTAGCAATAGTAAGGATTGATGGTAAGACTTGAAATAAGCTTGGCTAATACGTGGTTATTTACTTACATATTGGAAGTAATAATGGGGTCGACACTGGGAAGAGTCATTTAAGCATTAACAGCTGCGGTACTCCGATCTAGAGAACAAATAATAGATATATTGGTATACTTAATAATGGAGGAGGTACATAGCATAATATGGGAGTTGATATAATTAACATTATCTGGATTTGGTAAAGTGGACATAGTAAATGATAAATGTATTATACACACTTTAATATCGTGTATGTGCGTCAATCTATTATTAGAATATCCTTACGTATGACAATAATGGCTTAATCATATCCATATGGACAATTAAATTAAATATAGATGAATCCGGGGGGTTCGTATATTAATTTGATCCTTCCTTCCTATAATTATATAGGGCGATAGGTATTATTGTAGGTTTAGTAGATGAGTAATGATTTATGTCTCGATTGACGGCTTTTATTTAAATAATACGGAAGTTGATGAATATGGTATGGGATAGTATGATAGATCTTATATAGTATGATTTAGAAGTTGATAAGCATTCTTAACATTAACATTAATAGAGAACTTGATTAAACATTGCCGAAATTAGTTCAATGTAATAGGATCTACTGTTAGTACTTGCATACATTTTACAGTAGGAATGGTTATTTTTAATAGTAGGAAGTTGTGAGGTATCAATTTCAAATCAACTTAGTAAGTGTAGATGCAATGGGCTTGTCTGGTAGAATTGCGTAATATGATTTTAGTTGGAGGCAGATATAGATAAATTGTATGTATGTTCGGTAAACGGATATGCTGGCAAGATAATGGCTCTTTAAGCCTAGTATTGCTGATAATATAAGGATTCAAATTTGCACTTGAAGGGGCCTCTCAGCAACTGTAGGGGCTGATTGTAAGATTGGAAATAAGGTTAGCTAACATGAAGCTTACTTACATATTTGGATGGAATAATTGCATAACTACTTTGAATAGTCATTTAAGGCGATGGCAGTGTCACGACCGGCACATTTCAAATCCGATGGACCGATAACGGAGATAAAGATGTGGCGACAATGTATATCGCCGAAGTGCCTAATGAGCCATCAATATCCCAACGGTCCTTCCTCCGAATGTCCGAGAAGAAGACGTGCGTGGCAACAGTCGCGGACGCCTAACAAATGCGTGGATAGTGGGGATATTGAGGGGTGACAAAGAAAAAAGAAACGGATCCGATCGAAAGTAAAATTGTAAGAGCTTCAGTCTTGGAAAAACGCGGCTGGAGTTCAGAAGTAAATAATAGTTAGTGTAAACGCGAAGTGTTAAGAAATAAATTCTCTTTTTATTTTTTTATTTTTGTATTCATCTTCGATTTCTCTTTTTTATTTTACGTGCCAGCAGTTGGGTTACTCCAATCTATGGAAGCAAATAATGGGTTAAATTTGTATATTTATTAATGGAGAAGCTGCATAGCATACATAGGGATGATATATAAATTAATAGTAACAAGTTGTAATTGAGTGATCATTATATAAGAATAATGCGTAATACACACCTTTTATATTGTGTACGGGTTTCAATTTGTTTTGGGAATATCCATATTTAATGATTTAATGATAACCAGGGTTAAATCGTATCTATATGGACATAAACTATATATGGTTGAACCCGCGTGGTTCGTCCTTCTTCCTAAAATTAATAAAACAATAAAAGTAAACATAGTCGATGGTATTATTGTAAGTATTAGGAAATGAGTAACGAATTGAGTTCTCGGCTGGCGGCTTTTATGTAGATAATACAGAGGTTAAGGAGTAATGCAATTGGATAGTATGATATAGCATATATAGCATGATTTATATGTGGATAAATATTCTTAATATTGATAGAGAATTTGGATTAAACAATGCTGGAATTAGTTTAATTTAATATGATCCATAGTTGGTACTTACAGTCATTCTATGGGTGACAGTGTCACGTTCTTTTTAGTTGCCGCGTTCGGTAGCGTTAACTGACGTTTAATGTAACTGGCAATAAGCTTCACTTTCGGCAAACCTGCTATGTGCGGGAATACTGGCACGGGAGAAGATTAAAGTTGTTCGAAAGTAAATTAACAATATGTAATGATTTATTCAAATTTTACTCGATTTCGATATTGACAATTGATTGACAGACTGACGGATATAAAATTCTCCGGTTGACAAAATGGTAATTCTTCGGTTGACAAACAGACGATTCTTCGGTTGAAAAAATGATGATTCTTAGCACCACAGAATGATAACTAATTCATCGACAGACAAAATGATAACTAACTTTTCGAATGGTAATTATTCTGTTGACGAACGGTAATATCGTTATTATTCGATAGACGAACGGTAATTATTGTTACTGACTTTTCTGAGTCGCTACATTTATTTATATCTGTCGGAGATGAAAAAACGTCGGGGTCTTCCTTTTGAAAATGTTTGGAAAACGTTTGTTTGTTGTCGTTTGTTGACATGACAATAGATATTTTTAATTTTTAGGAAGTTACGATGGTAATATTCCATACGAACTTAGTATGTGTAGACGCAATGGGTTGTTGGTAGAATTTCCTAATATAGGTTAGTTGATGGTCCTTATAGATATATAGTAAGAAAGTTCGATAAATTATATGTAGATAAGGTAATGCTAAGATAATGACTCATTAAACATAGTTTAATCCTAATAACATAAAAAGTAAATTTAGACCCAATAGATGCCTCGCAGCAGCAGTAGGGGTTGATTGTAAGACTGAAAATAAGGATAGCTAATGCGAAGTTTTACTTACAGAATTAGGATGTAATAATTGTTTATTTACTTCGAATAGTCAGTTAATGTGATAGTAGCTGCGTTACTCCAACTTATAGAGACGAATAATAGGTTAGATTCGTATACTTACTAATAGAGAAAGTGTGGTGTGTATAACCAGCGCAGTAATGACTAGCCGTGGCTACTACGGTGCGATGCATATGTAACGACCAGAGAATATTCAACACGGACGAATTCTAGTTTACATCACCTTAAGCAAATAGAGTATCATAAGTACACGCTTTAATTTTCTACGTGGTTGCTATGATCTTACACGACGTGTACCAGGTTCCCAGGTCTGTCGCCATCTTGTTTTGGTGGCTTATTGGTAGAAGCATGGACTGGAGAACTATAAGAGTTTCGTCTTGTGATGCTATATTAAATAGTCACGGAATACGTAAGACACAGAACCGAACACAGATATGAAAGTGGATTTTAATTTAGATTAAATCTGAAATTGTTAAATTTAAACTAATTACCTGCAAGGGTGGGATGTTGTCACCTACTTCCGCTCTATTCGTTCCTTTACGAGCACAAAGATTTTGTCGCCCCTCAGCATCGCCTTCACAACTGACGAGAAGTCTAATCTTTCACCAATCGTCAGCCGTATTCACTTCCTCGCGCTTACTGCACATCGCACACCTAGGCTCCTTCGCGCACTCACTCATCACGTGTTCACTGCTGCCGCAATGCACAATTCCTTACCCGTACACAACACCGTGCACCTTGCAGCCATATGCCCTAACATATGGCATTTAAAGCATCGCGCACATTCGGCAGCAGCCTAGCCAAAGCGATAGTCAGGCCAGTCCTGAACCTTCTCGCCACTTCCTCTCGTGTCAGTCTTCTGTAGTTTCTTGCTCGGTTTAAACTGACTAAACCCTCGCAGGTTTATTCTTTAATACTCTGCAAGGTATCCTCCTGACTTTTTGCTACGCTTGCCGGAGCTCCCAATAAATTAGCTAAATTAAATAAGCTCCCTGTACACCTGAAGCCATTCCTCTCCCTCCCGGACTTTCACCAACAGGGCCTCCGATCCATTTTGCGTTCTTATCATCTTATCCCTCTGACCTTTGTTAGCCGGTGGCCTTCTTTCCTCGTTGCAGTTCCTCTTTCTCTCAAGCCTCCTTTCTCTCCTACTCGCCTGATCTGTACACTCCCCTCCAGAGTCGCTAATTTCTCTGACCTAAGGTCCTCGTTGCCTGTTTCTCCCTCCTAACAAACCTCCGCGTAGGAGACTTCCCCTCTCTTCGCCCTTTTCTTCCGGTCCGAATTCCTATCCTCGGGCGGTGACGTAGTTTTCCTCTTATTGCTTTGATCGGCAGGCACCTTGCTTCGCCACTGGCCGCTTCTTTTTCTACTCTCATCCATCGGCGGGGATCTTTGCGTGGACACGTTAACTCCTCTGGGCGTTCCATTCTGTCTCTTGACTTTGCATCCCTTCTTGTTCATCTGTTCGTCCAGTCCCTTCCAGAGGCTGTCCGCTCTGGTATTGATCGAGTCGGATAAATTCTTAATCACCGGGTTCTTTTTGGGCATTAAATGCAGTCTTCCCAGAATATTATTCATATTCAGAAAGGCCTCTCTAATGATGTCGATCATCTTTCTCCATTCACTGATCCTGAATATCACACAGTCTTCCTTATCTTCTTTGTTTTGTGCCGCACTAGTTGCACCCTTTTGCTTCCTCAGCGCCGATTTGATCAATGCTCGCACACCTATTTCTATTTACCATTGGAGTGCTGTAACAGCTACTATCCGATGCGCGAACCTCTCTTTCGGATGCGCTGACCTCCACATCATTGGTTTTACTAACCGGTCTCCCAGCTTTACTCAACCAGGTCACAAGGGAGTTTTCCTCCACTCCGCTTGTTCCTTTCACTACCGGAGTCATATACCCCTTCTTAACGGCGGTGACAGAGACAATCCTCGGTGGTATCCTTCCGTCATTGCCACTTACCTTCCATAGCTGCCATGTTCCTTTCCCTCCACCACCTCTTGAATGTCATTTCTAAATTCAAGAAGTTTCGTATTCTTTCACGAAGGAGGAGAGGGTGGTACACTACTCCCCATTTTTCATTGCTCTTCTACGCCTTTCCCTACCTCCTCTAGCTTCGCTCTCGCTTTCTTCAAAACTCTGGTCCCCGGTCGCATTTATGTTTGCCCATTCGCAGGATGATCGTCGGATCGAGCCTGGAACACCACTCGAAACACGGACGAGGCCTGGAAGCTCCGAACCCCCCTGTGCCGTAACCTTAATACTCTTATTTGTATTACCCATAATTATCTTATCAAAAACAGTATCATTCTCTAGTGACAGAGCCGCGTCCATTATAAGTAAGTTATACCAATGTCGTGTCCTTATAACGTAGCCAAAGTCGCTACCAATCAGTCCATGTGAGTCTTCTCGAGTCTGTCAATACGTGCAGTCCTAGACCCTGTATTCCCTTATTTCATCGCGATATCTGATGGCTAAATAAGAGCCACAACCCCAACCCTGTCCTTGGAGAAACAGCTAAATACTACGATACAAAGCTAAATCCAAAAATCAGTACATGGAAGATCACTCAGAGTTCAAACTCTACATTTATAGGGGACTCTACACTCATACCGCAGTAACATATCTCTGCAGTGAACCGACTCCTCTCACTTCACTAAATAATGGGGCGACGATCTCCTAGACGAGTGCAGTAACTCGGCGGTAAGGACAGAGCATCGCTCGTGGCATTCAAGATTTCCAAACGTATCCTACCGCCACGTATAGCCAATAGGAAGCTACATCTGTATATCCATTATTAAACTATGTCTTGTTCCTTGACTCAGAGTTCAAAGTAATTTCCCGTGCTTCTAGGTTCTTTCCTGAAACGCAACTTGGCAAGTAGATAGCTGCCACTGTAAGGCATTATTTGAAATAGATTTGCACCGCGAGAGAATGTCGGAAATCCCCCAAAAACATCTCCAAAGTAACAGCTCAACAACGGTGGAACTTACTTAGAGCAGCCTCTATTTCTGTCAACAAACAAGTGGTCCGTAATTTGGCAACCTCTACTCGAGGTTACAAGTGAGCCTCGAGCATTGCTCCTGTAGACATACCGACCCGTACAACAACATGGTGTCTCGAGAACCAAAGTTGGAAAACCGCCATTTTGTCGGGAACTTTCGCTTAGTGAATTTCTCCTATTCCAGCTCATTCCATGCTATTAACCCTTGTTATTGGAATGGACCCACTCTCCCAATCTTAAACTAAAAGGGGCGATAGGCCAATTACAAGAAGTGAAGACAATAATACTCTTAACAATGCAGTTTATCATATGACTCTCGATACACCGTACGCGCCTAGCTCCATAGGTGTCACTCGATGCTCGAATACCTAACTGTCGTGACTAGCAATAATCCTCAGATGGCACGACATGTTCCGTATACTCGTCTTAGGCTACATATCGTAACTTGTACGTACAGGTAGCACCACCAATTCGTACATCGGCACCAGGCTAATGATGATTCTATAACCCTGTTCTGAGTAACGGGGCTCCCATACCAAGATGGCGATCGCCTGACAGACCCGTGCGCGTCTTTTCACGTCGATACCGTTGACTTTCACGATAATAAAACCTGCCGTGCCAAGTGAGTGCTCAAAAACTCAACGCACCACCGAGGTTCCGACGCCCATTAAGCATCGTTCGACCGCGCCGAAACCAGACGAGGTTAATGCTGTTGTACATTTCTGGACCATCGTAGGCATCAACAATCTGCCTCGTTTAATACACCACCATCATCACCCATCATTCTGGTTTTAAAGTCAAAATCATTTACCATAGTGATGTCCAATGTTACTGTAAATTACATAACGTTATTCGGTACAGTGACCAAAGTAACGTTAAACAACTAGCATGAGCATAAATAAAAATTTTCAGTTTTGTAAGTTGCAGCCCATACCAGCACCGGCATATCGTACATTATTTAAAAAGTTTTATCCTATCTTGGCAACATCAGATTCAAAAAGTTTAACGGCGCAACTTACTGCGAGTCGACTATATCTCAGCAGGCCACAATGTGATAATGGAGGAAGCCATCACCCCAATATGGCGCCAACTGCCTGATATCGTAAACGACACTCCTGTCCGGCGCAAGCGTAGTGATCTCAGAATCGAACTCCGAGGCGCAGGTCTTTTTCGCAACATGGCGCCGAATGCCAGTCCCGGTAAACATCGCCTCTGTTCGTGCCGATCAAGTGTATTACAATAGGTATCATAAAGTGTTAGAATCATACTACCATTACAAACTTACATACTCGTCAACAGCCCAAACGTCAGCATTAATCGTTCGACTTGTTACCTGCACTCAAACCGGTACGTACCATAGGCCCTTGTGCAGTCATTAGTTAAAATCGTCCAATATTATTTATTTAATTAGTTGATTTCAATTTAATTCAATTTACTTTACTTTAAGGATAGGTCCTGCAGCCCTATTAATAAATATCTAGCTGGTATTACCACCATGGCAAGGTGAATCAATATTTATATGTCGAGCAAATGCTGGGATTAGGACTGTGGGTATCAAATGAATCTTCACAGGGATTAGCCATTGATGCGGTACAACACAGGTAAAGTTTATTACAATAATGGAGATATTACAATCTTGACAATTAACCGCTGCTACTCGAGATATGTTGACAATTCGGTACGCATTATACTCCACATATGCTGCCAAATACAGAGCAGGACATCCGGCCTGCGCAATGTCAACTCTGGTCTAGGTCAAATCCAGAGTATTTGGCTAACCCCAACCTTTTTTTTCGCGAGGAGGGGAAAATGCATTACGGCAACCCGCGTCGCCGGGTTATGTAGGACTCGGCTGATGCCAGTGCCCACTAAAAACCCCTCCTCTTCCAAGCCATCTTCGAGCGGAGAGTCTCGCCGGCACCACCAAATAAGCATTACTTCGACGAGACCCTATTCAACGCATCAACTCCTTAACTATGGAAATGTCACAATTTAGTCAAAAATAGCTCCAGGCATCATCTTCTTCTTCTTTTTGCAGCTCCACATTTGGCCCTTTTTTGCACTTGTCTTGCCTTCATTACTGTCCCGCAGAAGCTCCGGAACGGCCCCCATGTATGATCGTTGGCCGAAACTAATGCGATTATATTATCCGCTGTAAAAGTGACGCTCACAAAATTCTCCAGAGTGCGCTGGACTGC
Organism: Bombus lapidarius; assembly: GCA_936014575.1. Lineage (NCBI taxonomy): Eukaryota > Metazoa > Arthropoda > Insecta > Hymenoptera > Apidae > Bombus > Bombus lapidarius. Next base: position 253,780 of record CAKXZU010000077.1, read on the forward strand.
CCATCTTGGACACCTCAATAAGACATACTCGGCATCATCTGGACACGAATCCCAATCACAACATTTGTCGACAGTTTCCCTGTTAATCCTAACCCTGTACCTGTCGAAGATACCATGTCCAGTCAACAGCTGCATGGTATAATGATCTATGTTTCTCTTACTCTTCCGGAAGGTGGCTGCATCCTTGGCTTTACTAATCGCATCCACCCAAACCGGGGAGGCATATGGCACGACCGATTTCCATACCTGGTAATACAATTCCCTGCAGAGGTCAGAGGGGCCGTTCACATACGGCAGGAGCCGTCTGGTAGCGCCAACAATCGTATCCGCTCTAGTGCAAACTATTTCAATATGGTCACTAAACTTTCTTTCGAAGTCCAACACCACGCCTAGATATTTAACCCTTTCGCGTGTGTTAAGCTTCTCTCCTGTCAAAGTTATATTAAAATTCTTTGGAACTCTCATTGTCGTCAATAAAATAAACTCAGTTTTATCCTTTGCTATCTGAAGACCTGAGTTTTATGACCTCCACACTTTCCTTTTTCTTCAAACCCACCATTATAGCCAGGTCATCCGCAAATGCAACAACTCTTCCATTCACGTAATTATCAAATCTGACCAACAGGCTATTGTAAACTAAATTCCACAGAAGCGAGCCTACCACAGAGCCCTGTGGAACACCGGCAGAAATTTGCTTCACAATAAGACCACTCGAGTTGTCGAGACCTACGAAACGATACTTAAGGTAGATCGCGACAACTCTCGTCAATTTGTCGGGCAGCCTTCTCCCAGGATGTGCACCTTTTGTAGGCGGAGCCGTGTTGACCTGGCTCTCCGCCGCATTTCTAGTAGCTTTCTTCTTCCTTCCCTTCTTTCTCTTCGCCTGCAGCACCCTCCACTCACCTCCCTGTTGCTCCCGAGGGAGCGATAGTAACTGGGTGGTGATGGTGGTGCGAGCCGACGCCACCGGTTCTTGTCTGGGCCGTGCCTCAGGGGTGGGTCGTTCACCCCTGTGGTGATCTTCAATGGCCCTAATGATAGAGGGTCCGAGCTCTTCCACCCTCCTCTCAAGGGTAGCAAGGTTACTATCATTCTGTCCGTTTCTCGGAGGCAAGGCACGCTCACCGCCATTCCCGCTAATTCTTTCCGGAGGGCCTCATTTTTCTCCTCGAGCACTGACGGCCTCGCTTCCACGGGCGCCTGTGCACGGGTGCTGCAGGTGGTTCCAAACCTGGTGAACTCCATCGTCCCAGCAGGAAGAGAGGATGTCGCCTCCTTCAGGGTCTCGATATAAGTCCCCTTAAGGTTGGGCGATATAGTCGCCACCTTAATAATTTGCTCGACTCGCCTGATCACCTCAGCATTGATATCAGCGGCCGTTGCCGTCCTTAGATCGCGCACGAGGTCGACGGGCATGCCAAAGGTAGAGCAGGTCATCTTGCGCTTCTTGCCCCTGCACTATCCACATGTTACAGAAATGTTCGACTTCAACGAGGCTACCGACCCCTCGTCGTCGGACCTCGCGCGGGTCCTCCAGAATCCTTCCAAGGATGATGGTCCAGCGTCCGCGACCATAGCAGGAGCGAGGAACGCGTTCTCTTGCCTGTCCGCAGATCTCAACCTTCTCTTCGCCTCGCCAGGTGCAGAAACCGATCCGGGGGCCTAGCCATCGTCCCTTGCGGATGACTGACCTTGTTTTCGTGGTAACGCACCTCTTGCCGCAGGTGTGTGTTTCCTGTCTCGAGGTCGGCAATCCTTGGCAGCGACAATGCGCTACTGTAGCTCGCACCTTACGGGACACCAGCCTCAACCTCCTGATGTACGTTCCTTTGAGGTTTCTGGAGGTGGACGCCATCCAATATATTGACATGGACCTAAAATATGTCATAGGGTTTTAGGTTGGGCATAGCGTCGTCTGCAAACTATATTTATTTTCTTACCTGCTCGTATTAGGGCTACTTTGGTAACAAATGTGTTACTTTACAACCAGATAGTGTCAATATATCGGGATGGTTTTAGTAACTGGTTTCGTTTAAGCCACACCCAGTTACTTCTTAACCTTGACGTTTGAGTTTACACCATTGTTTAATATAATCTCTCCTCAGTCGTTTCATCGTGTTTTCAATATCACCAATTGTGGCTGGCCAGTTTATTCTCAATGAATTGGCAATGGTCTTGAGTTTTTTATCATATCATTCATCGATAAGATTAAATATTGCAGGATCCAAGGAGCTTTAGTTCTCATTGCGCTTTTTTAATGTCCCGAGTTTCACTATATGCTCAACACGCGATAGGCTCAAACCTCCGTTAGCTTTAGGAATGTAGACAGCATAAAATGCAGCTGACGTACTACGAACGACTACAGTCGCTCCGTGTAAAATGCCACGTATTATACATACGACGAGCGATTGGAGCTGTTGCACATCAAGTATCTTACTCTGTACATGTAATGTTAGTATTTTTTTCGCATTATTTCTCACAGACGAAACACTTCAATACCATGTATCAGCAAACTAAATGCCAAATCTGTCTCGAGACACTTGTCCGAATGTTCGTAGCGAATCAAGTTAGTGCTTACTGAAGAAAGATAATTAAATTTACTTTTTTCCCAACTACAGACAAAAAGGTATTGAGGTGTTCGTAGAACGAGTAAGGTGCCAAAGAAATACTCAACGTTTTGTTTACAGTATATTCATTAACTCGCTTAATGATTTCGTTACAAGTCTCGACTCGTGACTTGCGCGGACAATTTATTCGCGATTCTCGATGTCGACACTTTACGTACAACTCTCGATTTCGACTGCTCAATCACACTTCTCGGTCACAACTGATCTCCTAACCTATTTCGTTTCTTTTTGTCACCTCTCAATATCCCCACTGCGCACGCGCTCGTTAGCGGTCCTTCTTCCAAGTATTTGGCGAAAGGACCGTCGGGATATCGATGGCTCATTAGGCATTATTATTATTATTATGTTTCGTCGGTCTCTCGTAAACAGTCTGTCAACGGTGGTATACAATGTACCGACGAAACCGTTGGAAAGTTTTTTCCTCCCGAGTGCCCCTACAGTAGGTTTTGTTGTTTTTCAAATTTGTTTACCTTTATTTAAATTAATTATTTCTTACAAATTTTATAGCACCCATAAAACGATTATTAATAATAGAAAAAGACGTATTAACGTAAATCGGAATTATTCGGAGCTGTCGGAAGATGACCAGATAAATTCAAATTTGGCACAAGAAAGATGTAATACAAATAATAAAAAATTTCGAAAGATCACATTCAACATATCCGAATCCGAAGAAGACACTTGAACTGAATCCAGGAAAGATACCAGAGAAATTACATGGACTAACGAATTATTCCGGCCAAATATTCATAAATTTAATTGCGAGCATTCGGGAATAAAAATATCAATTATTTATTCGGCATCAATTTTAGATTTGTTTCAATTGTTCTCTTCCGAAAATTTTATAAATTTCATTGTTGGCAAACGATTATCAGAGTAGAGTTGATGAGGATGCTAATGCGATAAATTCCCGGAACACTTCTCTTCCAGAAATTTGTTGCTTTCTCGCCATCAAATTATTAATGTCGCAAAATAAAAAATTGTCATATTGTGCATACGAGTCTAACGATGAACTGTTGAAGAGCAACATTTTCGGAGAAGTTATAAGTAGAGATCGATTTATATATTTGCTAAAAATTTTACATTTTAATACGAATAATGTGATTGCAGATGGTGAGAAATTATGTAAAATACGAGAAATCTGCGGTATGCTCAGACAAAGTTTTCAAAAGGCATTTTATGAGAGTTTGCTCCTTTATAAACGGAGATTATGGTTAAAACAATACATTTCCTCTAAAGGAAACAGATTTGGGGTAAATTTGTTTATTTTATGTGATACCCAGTCTGGATTTGTACAGGATTTTATTATTTATAGTGGAGCATTGTGTATTGTAAGCTACGAAAATGAAATTATCAGCAAATCAGGAACTATAGTCATGGAACTATTGGAACCTTATTTTGGTAAAGGCAATACATTGTGCTTGGATAATTGATACACAAGACCAGCACTTTTTATCCTTTTATATAAAAATGGAACTAATTCTTGTGGAATTGTAAGGAAAAGGCGAAAGGGCACTCGAATTATCCAGAATAAATTAAAAATGGGTTAAACGAGTTTCCACTCCTCAAATCTTTTATCAGCAATGAAATGGTATAACATGAGGGAAGTATATATGTTGTTCTGTTTCCACAATGAAGAATTTGTTGACACAAGCGCCATTATCGCATGCAACAAATGATTAAAAAAAAACAAAGTGTGTTGTCGATTGATGGGAGCTATGGACAAACCGGACATATTTATCAGCACCATTTACTCACAACGAAAAAATATAAAGTGGTACAAAAAATATTTTTTTTATTTAATAGAACGCTTATTGCTTGTATGAATGAAAAGCTGGGAAACAAATATCAATGGCAAGATTTCACCTGGTGTTAATTCGGCAACTTTTAAATTATTATCTACAAGGAAATACAATAACATTGAGGTAGTATTAACGTGTTAGTTTATTAAAGAGACGAGTGGTAAAAATGTAATAGTCAGTGTATTTTAAAATCACTTTGAATATAAGTACAGAGATAATGTATGTCGATCGTAACCGTCGCTCACTCGATTCTACCCTATGACTCGCTATGATAATTCGCTATACTGATTCCTAGAGAGGATGTTGGTTTATTTATAACGATCAGTGGACTTGCAGAAGGTCGCATATGGTTCGACGATTATTCATACGGCGCTAATGTTTTTGTCCGGAGTTCGTTTATTTTTGAATCTTGCAAATCAAGAGAGTGTTAACATTCTAAGACAGAACAATATGAGTCACTCCCGATTCGAATCATCCTATGACTCACGTGCCGCTACAACATTTCGAACGAATCAGGACAAATTAATTCACTTCGCCTTACTGTAAAGCACTTGCCGCACGATACAAAAATGAAGATACAAAACGAAAGAATCCATTGCGAACGCGTGTAGTATGTTCAAAAAATGACAGGAGGAGCAAATTTGCGATGTTGGCTTATGTATAACTGCATCGATTTGTGCTGTTAAAAATATAGGTTTCCATTTATAAAAAAGGTGCAGTTGCATCTTTCTGATGTACCGATGCATAAAAGTGCATAAAATTGGTTGCATATTATGCACCGCCTAGTACCATTTAACTTGCATGTTGAGGTTGACTGATAGAAGAACGAGTGGATGAATTTGTAATAGAAAAATATATTTAAATAAATAAAGGTGTATGTATAAGTATACTGTATAAATTTATGCTGATCCAGATCCTCACTCTCATAGTGTTACAATACAATAGAATCGATAAGGAGCACGTTCATATATTGTTTATAGTAGAAGGACATTACCAAAAAAGATAACCTTCTAGCTCTAACTAAAGGCTACAAGGAACATAAATAGAAATCTATTTATTATTCCTTTATTCCTAGACATTGTAACCCAAAACATAATTTATATTCAAGGGCACAATTATACGGACCTCTCCTTATTTAGAATATTTTTATTTCACTAAATTCTATTTTCTGCATAATAGCGGTCTCTAAAGTCACGGATATACATAAATAAAGATGTAGAGTTTTTCTTGAAGTAATTACTTCAACATTTCATTTTCTACATCTTCTTCTATCCCTAATCCCGTTTAGGAGATACAGCCCGTTCCAGTTGCGAGGAACACCCTGTATATAGAGCAAGGAAAAACGTAGCTGATCAGTAGATCGATTTTCTGCTTCGGCTTCAAGGATAACTTTTTTGATCTTTTAATAATGCCTAAAATTTCAAGGACAATAATGCCACAGTGAATGTCCTCCTGGAGGCCTATTTTCGCTCACAGATATTTAAATATCTATTTTGGTTGGGCAAAAGGTATGTGTTATTGTTACGATCCTGCTTTACCTCTGGTGTTTGTAACGGTGTTTGTAATTTTATTATTTGAATCTTAGCTTTCTCAATCGATGTTTGAATGAAAACGGTAGTTGCTGCCACCAGAGATTCAAAAACTTGTCGCACCCTTCTAAAGCTCGGGACTATTTTGAACTTCCAAACTGTTGTATCCTTGTTACCATTCTAATTTATTTGTATAACCGTATGAATAAGGTTAATTAGCGTATCAATTCGACTGGTAAATAAACTTCCACGTTTTGGCTTTCCCGCTATGTGCAGGGGTACTAGCATAGGAAGGATTAAAGTTTTCTTGAAATAAATAATATCGTCGATATCTCCTTAATTGGTGATTTATTCGATATATTTAGTTATAAGTTTATGAACAAGATTCTGATATAAATTCTTTATATAAGTTATAAAAACAGGAATAATAGGCATTTTCATAAACAACTGATAATGAAGTTTTAGGTAGACAGCGGAAAACAAATTTCTATTTACTTCGTTGTTAATCCTAATTCTTCCGATTTCTCTCTCTTCAACTTTTAATTTCGGCGGCGTATAAACCAACATTCTACACGTTGCTTACTGTTATGGTCTTCGTTTGTAGGATTTCTCCTTGCTTTGGCATTTAACATGAACAAAGATTGTTTGTGACAATAATACTCTCTGTGGCAACCGATGTGGCTTCGCAAGTGTTGCCCAAAGGTGAACAGATATTTCTGCTAACAGTGGAAGGATAAGTGCGAAAACCTGTAGGCGTCTTCAATTATTGAAGGCACCATAACCAACGTGTCAGGTCACAGGTTAGCACAGCTAACTATCGTTTGGTTGTTTAATAATCTTAAAGAATGTCCGATTAAATATATAACAATAATTCTTGATTGTTGACAATGAAAGTCAACGGAAAGTTTTATTTGAGTGGCAAATGTGCTACAAGTCCGAGATTGTTGAAGAGAATGTTACAATGACTGAGACCCTCATCTTGCTTAAATGTACTGTCGATCGCACTCTACTAAATGATATAATTGTTCGATGGCTGATTCTTTAACAATTGTTTGTCAGCCAATTCTTTGCTCAACTAAAAGCGACTGAATCTCAATTGGAAATTTTTTTTTATTATTTATTTAAATTTTACAATTTGTCCAGTAGGACATTTGGTAAAATATTATAGCTTAATTATACATAGCATGTGGATGGTTACCCCCAGCGGGGTACCATCAATTGGAAATTGGCTGACTTTTAAACTCGAAGCTGACTTCTGTCTGACAACTGAACTGAACTCTAAGTGGCTACGCTTATTTATAACTATCAATAATTGTATTTTAAAACTGTAATGAGATAATTGTCACTTGAAATTTTGTTCCCACGATAACGCGGAGTTTTGGCACGTAATTATCTTTGCGGATGTTGCAGCCTTTGTTTCTGTCGGTGTCCTTCTGAAAGTATTAGGGTTTCTTCTCTCCTATGGTATTGTGGACGCGTTATTGGGGGTTTTCCCTTTTAGAAATCCTTGCTGCTGCAAATTCTTAGTGTAGTATTCTCCTTTAGCGCGTGACAGTTGCTTGTCTCTGCTAATGTTGCATGAGAAGAATGTGGTCTCTCCTGCTTATCGTACAGGGTACTGTGATGGGGAGAACGCGCGCGAGACTGTGCGTATCAGCGGACATCTCATTGTTCCGCGAATCTAAACACGCATTTCTCCGTGCTCTTTAATATAATAAAGTATTTCTTGAAATGTGAGTGTATCAAATGTTTTCCTGATCATGCGTGCATAGGGACCGACGTCTTTGGTTTTCGATCAGGTTGTGTAAGTACGTTATTTTATTTTAGTTTTGTCTCTTGTTCAACTTTAGTCGAAATATATATCTTCATATGACTTTCCAACGTAAGAAGAGAAAGAATTGAAAGAGGTTTAATAAAAAAAAGAAGGAAAACGAAGAGCGAACATGTTTAAGGAATTTCTGTCTGCTTGGAGCAATGATTTCCGCGCCTCGATGATCCTCCTATCATCGATCCAACGTAGTCTGAAGAGGATACCACGAAGCTCCTGCTGTACTCGTCATAAAATTAAAGTGCTTGCGTGCGTCGTATCTTTTGTTTTCGTGTAAGTTTTCTATTCCTAATTCTATTTGCCTAGAGTTGTGGCTCGCACTATTCGCGAATCCTGATCGATTCCTTTCCTGCCTCGCGTTACGGCTTGTGTGGTACGCGAGACGTGACAATTATTATCATCAATTTTTGTCTCCGGGTCTTTCAGGAACCAGATGCGTTTCTTTGCGACGTTTGGAAAGTTGGGCTCTTTTTTCGGAAGTTGCGGAAATACCTCTCAATACCATAGTAAATTGTTGCTGTACTTCAATTTTATCTTTGCCAAAGAGTATCACGTCATCCGTAAATGCGAGAATTGGAATATTTCTTTCCTCTCTGACATTGATACCTTCTGTATTTTCTGCAGTCTTTTCCAACTGCGGTTCTAAGTAGTTTTGACTTTATCATTATATTTAGCACGGATTACTATCCAACAGTTTCTATACATTTTAAGAATAAAATCAATTATTAGACTCGGAATACCTTTTTTCTGCAGACATGGCTTTAGCACAGGATGCGATACTGTGTCAAAGGCTTTGGAAATATCTACCGCTGTAAAAATTCCACCGATTTTTTTCTCTTTACTTTCTTTATTTTTAGTTAGTTTAGTTAGTTAGGGCAGTGTTTAATAATTCGATATTATGTTTACATCCATTTTCAGATGTATATTCAGATGTAAATAAATTCTTAGTCTGGAGTCAACAATTGAGGAGATAGTTTGGCTAAAGCCTATAGTAACGAGTCGACATTATTGAGATCTCTATTTCTTTTGAAGATGAGAGTTGTTCGATGCTACTTCCATTTTGTAAAAAATTGGCAATAATAGTGTAGTATCGGGGGAAAATCCCGATGTACTCCAGGTAAAAAGCAATAAAAGTGCTGAAAGATGGGAAGTCCCAATGAGCCATGTACCCGTGGTCCTTCATCGCAGGATAATTAAAAAAAGTGTACTTGACCATGGGACATCCACATCTATTGCGAGTTAGGCATACTAAAACCATGGTATAAAAGGCAACTGTTGGTCAGTTGCGAGCAGTGTTGTAAGAAGACTTGTACTACGACTCATATATATCATATATAAGTCATAAATAACAATAATGTAATCATCCACCTAAAAATATATTGCACATCTCTATAGAGCATTTCAGTACATTCATAATTATCGTTTTTATTTCGCTATTGTTCCAGCCCAATTCGTATAAAATTTTCTTTGTCTTAGTAGTAATTGTCCCTCTGCTTCCCAGCACCACCGGTAGGATCACACCCTCCTTGAAGCCATACTTAGTTTTTAGTTCCTTTAGACACGCTTGCTATTTGTTGACCTTCTCCTTTTCCACTTTCTGGAGATAATCTCTGTTCTCTTAGCGGATAGCTACGTCGCCCACGAGAATCCGTTCCTTATTTTTCACTACGAAGTCCTGTTTATACAGATTATCTCCAGCTTTCACTGTGAGCTTGACAAATACTTCGTTCATTTGTCTCAATTTCTTGGCGAGGGGCGTTTTCACTTCATCGTGCCTCTTGGTCCGGAGGCCCCTAGTGAATTAACATAACTCTAAAACATGTTCTAGGGTTTCTGATTAGATGTGGCACCTTCTACACATGCCATCTATGTTTTTGGTCGCTCCTGCTAAAGTCGTTCAAGTGCCAAAGGTGTTAGTCGCGAAACTAACGGAACTTTCCGTCGGCTTCGCAATACAAAGCGTTAGGCCGCCAAAAGCGCAACATCGACGTACCCGTTGTGCCATCGATATCCCTATGTTTCTTCCGCCAAATCCTCGGAAGAACACACATGCGGCAACTGCCGCGGCACATCTAATAAGCGCGTCCTAGTGGGGATATCGATGGGCACCTAAAGGAAGAATTCGTTTGTTCTCAGAAGGGGTCATTCCTTTCTGAGCTGCGAAACGCGAAACGACTCTTGTGTCTACGCGAAACGAAACCGACGACGGTTATTTTGCTACTCGTCAAGCGACATTTGCTGTGAGCGTTATTTGTTACACGATAATAAACTAGTTGTTATTGTTGAACATATTCTAGTGTACTTTCATTATCCATCGCGATACTCATAATCACCTCAACTCGTTAATTAACATTCGCTGTTAATTGTTATTTTGTTACAAGTTAATAAATTAATTGTTATTGTTGAACGTTCTGAGTATAGTTTCTTGTGGGGATTTTCACCTACGAACATCTCAGGTTTATCGTTTATCACATCCATTTGCATATAGGAAAAATAATCCCTTCAAAATTTCTACGAAACTGCATATTAACTGCCTATTGTTTAAATAAAGAATGTGTATCATAAAAGGTGTTTCTGTATTCTGGGTATTTTGAAAGAATTTCCAAATTTCCGTGGAATAAAATATTCTTCGTTCGTAACAAATACTAATAACACATAAATTAATTAATCTTAATAACAAAACGAGTTAATTCAGTCATTGATAGCTCTAAATCACTAATTTGGACTCATGCTTGGTAAAAAGTAATTTTTGTTCAGAGTAAAGATATTACATGCCAATCTTGAAGTAACTTTTTGCATATTTGCTATTTATAAATTCTAATTTCTTAGAATTGTGTGTTGCCTAACGTTAAGTGCATAATTCTCCATTAATAAGTTCACCTCAATAGTTTTCAAATTTATATTTAGATGTAATTCGAAAGAGGTGCCGGGGCATCCCAGCTGAGCGTCAGGCGGTCCACCGCGGGGTTTTAGTCGGTAAAGTCCCAGAAGAGTGGGAAGCGGTGTCCATGAGGATTTCCCCACGTATAAGAGATAAAGTTATCAGTAACAAAAATATCGAAAGTAATAAGATGAAGTCGTAAAGTAATACACAATTTCTTAAAAAATGTTGAAGATTATGGCAAAAAGAAAAGTACTGGTCGGCCGCCATCGTTATCCGATCGTGATAAGCGAGCAATTTTGCGTGTAGCTTTCAACTCGCAGTTAACAACGAAGCAAGTAACGGAGAAAACTTAATGTTAGTGCCAGTGTTTCAAGTGTTCGTCGAGTTCTACTATTCTGCAAAGATATCAAGAGGCTAAAATTGAAAAAGAAACCATCGTTAACAACGAAACACAAAGTAGAACGTTTATGCTTTGCAAAAGAATGAATCCATTGGAAAAAGAAATAGAGAGAAGTAGTATTTTCAGACGAAAAATATTCAACTTGGATGGTCCTGATGGGTTCCAATATTATTTTCATGACACAAGAAAAGAGACAATGCCAGCAATTCGACGACAAATGGGAAGAGGCAGCGTGATGATTTGGGCCGGCATCGGTTATTTCGGCAAGACGAGTATCAAGTTCATCGATAGGAGAACGAATAGTATTCGATACACAAATTTAATCGAAGAACAAATAAATAATCATACAGAACGCATTTCTGCACCTGATTACATCTTTCAACAAGATAATGCATCTGTACACGCATCAAAGTAATATATCTATTTTGCCGTGGCCTGCACGCTCCCCGGACCTTAATATTATTGAAACTTGTTCACGGCGTATACACGAATGAAAATCAGTATCAGACGCACAAGAACTAAAAAATGTAATTGTACGCGAATGGGATACGTTAAGACAAAATTATATCCGGAAACTATATAAATCGATAGCAAATCGTACAATAAAAGTAATAGAAAATAAAGGGGGATGTACCCATTATTAAATAAGTATATACGTTTAATGAGTAACTATTGTTAGTTACAATTTATGTTGATTATTTTTTTATTGTACATGTGCTATCATTTCGTTGTTAAAATAAAACAATTTTTTTAGTTACACATTAAATCTCATATTTTTAATTATTCTCAACGAACCGCATATTCCGAGCTCATAACGTTTCGATATTATGCGTTACAAACGAAAAACTTTGTGTGTATATGTATATACAAAACTGACTTCATCTATAACATATTCACATCTTGGAATCAGATACAGCTTGCACAGCGTTTTATCGATGAAGTCTCTGAGGATTATTTTTAGCGCATGAAATCGATCAAGTAATAATGGAAGATCGCTAGTTAAGAAGTTTCAGATCATCGTGATTTCCCACAGTTGAATCAATTCAGTGGATCATTTTAGTTCGAGTGGACGGATTCCATCTGTTGGCAATTTTAATCATTTAAAAATAAGTATCACATTGAATATGCTTTCCTTCGCTCAAGATCAACACGTAACCTTACTTCTTCTTTCTTTCTCTAGGGGATTCTTTCTTTAGGAGAAATATTTAAGAGAAGCTTCACCGGAATATGTTATATAATTTCGGAGCGGCTTAGACAACGGTGGCGTCCATACAGAAGTTGGCACGCAGACGCACCTATTACGCAGTTCCAAGGAGAAAGAGAAGGAAAAAGATGAGAATAGGATATCCAATGGTGTATCTGGAATATCTACGCGCAGCAATGGATGCTGTATACCCTGCATTTGATTGCGATACACAAATGTATTATAAATAAAGTCAATTATATACGTATGTATATACATATATAGTTAATAAAACTGTAACATCTTTTCCCCCAGAGGACGGTTTTGAGCTGCGATTCACGGTTCCTTTGAGACTCTTTATACTTGCGATGAGTAGAAGAAGATGTAATAAAAAAGTTTTACCTTTTATTGCAAGATAAGAGTCAATTTTGCGACTGTCCTTTTTGCAGATCTCTAGCTATTCAGAAGATGTAGAATCACCGCCATGACAAATACTTTTTTCACAACTTTTATACGTACACATAGTATTTCGATATAAATACTTACTTAATTCAGATATTTCATTTGCTATTTCAACTTTTATTAAATTTTTCGTTATCATTCGGAAACTTCACTGAATTATTTGAGAAATTATAAAGTCTTTCAATAGTACGAACTTATAGTATAATAGTATAATCTAGCGTAGAAAGATAGCTAATCTTTTTTGATTTTCAAAGCTATGAAGAGCAAAATATAGCACGTAAAATATAGTTCAAAGTAAACGTAATGCATATATTTCTAGAGGATTTTAATTTCTTTAATTCTTTAGCTAAAAATTTACTTTGCTACTAGATCTGATTTATAAAATTAGTGGTTTATGAATATTAAAGTAATAATACATAACGTTTTATTAAATATAAAATTTATATGTAACAAAATAACTTGAAGTATTAATGTACATCGCTCTATTCTCTTATACATCTCAAACTGGAATGAAATCGTATTATTGCATATTCATTCATTCAACACACACGCAATGCGCTCGTCTCATGGTGTTTTCCTTTTGTCTTTCTCTCTTTCATTTTTCGCTCGTACAATACGGATGTACACACATCTATTTTCTAACAATAAAGTTGGAAATAAGCAACGTGTTGAAGAAGAAAAAAAGAGAAATAAGAAACGCGCGATTTTATACATTTTTTGGATACATAGATTCCATTATAAAATTAATATTTATCTTCGGCACGTGTAAATCATTCAATGTTCTCCATATTGAAAATGTTTTAGAAGAATGGTTTGATGCTAGGATGTGTAGATGTACTATGCTACACGCATTATACCTAGACATATAATTACTTGCGTACATGTCTAGGCACAAGTACTGTTGCTCTTCTCTAAATAGATTCTATTCTGGAAATCAACTTCCTCTCAAGCAATACGCTTAGTTAGTCTATATCACCGTGCAAAAGCGGACGCTCCTTGTTTCAAATAACAAAGTAGTTTATCGCGTCGTGTGTTGTACAATTTTTAAGTTGCTTTTTCGACTAAATGTATATTTGTTTCAATTATTTTTAAATAGCTACGTTTGTAATACTAATAATTTTTAAACCTCACATAATTTAATATTACCTCCTTTTTTAGAATTTAATTTATAACAGAACATATGTGAACTAAACTTCTATTTAAATTTTATGTTATATAAAACTTATTATAAAAGTACATAACAGTTATAAGTGAATGAAATTTATTAAATGAAAGAAGATATTTAAAAATTTTTTGTTCGAATTCTTACGATTAAAAGTTATTTGTGGTAAGTTTTGAGATCTCAAACTTTTTTCTTCCTTCATTTCTTTTTTTCAATAGGATGATACATTTAATTGCACGGTTAATCACAATACGTGTGTTTCATTAAATTTTGTGCATTTTTATATTCAAAATACATTTCTTTTATATTCATATCCCATTTCTAACAACTTCATATTAATAAATTTTTGTATAATTAAATTATATTTTTCGCTCATCTATTTTTTAGACTATATATCTTAATCGCTTAATTAACAATATTATACGTAGATATGTAACTTAATCAAACTGCGATGAAAATGAAAAAATATCTATTATTTTTATGGAAAATTTGTTTTACTTGCAATATTAAATCTTTTTCTTTCGTCATAGTATGTATTAAATATATTTCAAATATAATTTCAAATTATTATTTAATAACGAGAGTTTATAACTTAATGATTTATATCTCTGTTACTGTAAATAAAAAGCACATTAGCACATAAAATAATATTAAAATAATTAAGAACATATGAATCATTTTTACCACAACGTATGTAATATATGCATTTTTGTAAATGAGATTGTTACAAGTTTTAACAATGGAATCTCAGAGTACTTGTGCGATTTGCGGGAAAAATGCAATTCATAAATGTAGTGCCTGTGGAAATGTTTATTACTGCAGTAAGCAACATCAGAAAGAGGATTGGAGGAATCACGCAAAAGCTTGTAAAAGTTTTAAGGTTAGTAGTTTTCGTACTAATCTAATATTTTCTAGCCTATGGATTCAATTATATAATTATATTATATTAAGTTTAGTCTTAGTTCTTAGGAGAAAAAGCAAGATTACTTTAATGTAATCAAATTTATTATGCCTTGTAAAATTGTTCCTTATGCGTTATAAAGTTTGTACACAATATTTGAAAATTATTTGTCACGATATCCATCGAACAATTAGAACATGGTTTTTGATTTAAGTATGGTTTTCATCGCCTAAAGTCAATGCGTTATTTTGGTTAAAGTTATCTTATTTATAAGGTTAGAACCTTAACCGGAATTTGAAAGAAATTCGAGTTCCAGTGCTGCCTTAAGTAGTTGTTAGGTAAAGCTCAAAATTCAAGACTACTCTCAATTTTGGATCGAAACTATCGTAATATGGGGTATAAGAAACCCTTGAGAAAAGTCCGATGCATTTTAACACAGTAACACGTGGTGGAATTAAGAAAAGAGGCTCTTAGTTTTTCTTTTTCTTCTGAAACAGGAAAACTATATTCAAGAACCGTACCAAAATTATATCGAAAATTGGCACCAAATTATATCGAAATATGATGGTGTATTTATTAATTTCTGTAAAACTGTCCTGTGAATATAATAACCTTTTCTTAAATGGTAATGAAAAGATTGGTTTACGTGCAAATTTTTTAGAAGCTAGCAATGCAGCTGATGTGGCAACATCGCACGATATGTTTAGACGTTTGAATGGCGTGCGACGGTTCATTGAAATATACCAATTCCTTATTGAAGCTAATTATGTACAAAGAATAGTTTGGTATAAATATAATGTACAATTGTTTCAAATTTATATTAAGTCTGAGTCGTGTTAATTATCCGAAATTTGAAGATAAGACATTAAATAATTAAATAGTTCTGATTTTAATTTATTTATTACTCTTGTATGATTTTCTCAAGTTTAACAAATTTTCTTTTATAATTATTAATTCTGGAACTAAAATGTCAGAGTTTTACTACACTTTTAACGACATTACATATTTTAAACAAATTTTTATTATTATATTTTTAACAATGATACTGTTATAAAATTTACAAAGTATATATACGAGTATATAACATTCAAAAGGTCCACGGAAAGAGGCGAATGTTAAACATAACGAATTTTGAGTTTAACATTTTTTTCATATGTTGAATTAAAATTTTCTGTGTTTTATAGTACCTAGTTATAAGAAATTCAAGTATACATCGTACTTTCTACTTTTTCATAGTTTAGTTTCATAGTTTCATAGTTTAGTTTAATACGTTATAAATTACTTAAAATTACAAGTGAAGGTTGAAAATGATGCAGGCGAAAATGAAGAATATTTTTTATCCTAATATAATATCTATGAGGAAATATGTAGTTGTAACATTGTACAGTGCCGAATAGAAGTATTGGCACAGTCTGGATCTTTGATAAAATTTTTTGTAAATCTGTAAAAAATATGCTTCTTTATTTAATTTTTTTTTGTAAAATATAATTTTCGACTCTAAAGCTTAATATACTAGTATACCTTCTATACTTGTACACTTTAGCATAGCATGAATAATAAATTTTAGAAATACTTATAATAAAGAAAAGTCATATAATACACATAAGGGTCAGTCTTGATAGTGACTTCGGGAAAGGAAGAAAGTACCTCAATTCGATGAGTATATATATATATATTTCTTTTTTTGTTTTGTTTTGTATGTTGACCGATTTCTTCGAAACGGCACGTCCAATCGAGATGAGTTTTTTTACATATTATAGGACATGTTCTCCCGCTGGTCCAGTTACAAACATTTTACGCTTTTTTATTTTTTGTAAACTACATATTTTTTTGCAAAAACCCAGTTTTTGTGTATGTTCATCGATTATTCAGGATTGGATTGCGTTATCGAAATGAAACCTTTTGCATCGTCAAGAGATAGTTGCCCGCCGATCGGATCCGCATGCAAAGTTTCTCAAATTTGTACAATGTTAATTGTTGCCATTGCAAAGGATTACTTGTTCGCTAGTTTCGTTTACGTGTGTTTAATGATTGCTCTGTTGATTGTTGAACTGATATGGAGATGACTTCAATAATACAGCAATCTGGGTGAGAACTTTGAAATCTCGATTCTCAATATAGGCTTCACCTCCTGCTTTCGTCGCAGGAAACATTTTTCTACGGATACATTTTCGGGCATAAGTTCTATCTATCACTGTTTACTATATAATATTCGGAAAATCGGGACAAGACAGCCTATTATATGCCATTTCTCATTCATTAATAAAAGATAAGAATTGAAATAAATAGCAATTAGGTAGAAATAAATTACCGCCTTATCAATGACAGCAGAAACTATTTTACGTTAGCTCTGTAATATTGAATTTCGCTTCACGAAAAGATGTCATATAAAAGACTTTTTGTCACAAACGCTCTGTGAGAGAAAAATATCGCCGACTTCGAAAAGCGCAGGAAAGTATCAAATAATTTTTATCTTATACGTATTTTATTTACATACATATGCAACAACTCATTCACTGATTAAACAGCATACTGAATATATTGCAGCTTTCTCGAAGGCGACGTAAAATTAATAATATTACTAATACATAGTCCAGTTCCATTTCTAATTGTATAACATCAGTAATTATAACGATTGGATTTCAAATTACATTCCTCACCAAAAAGATAGCCCATGTAAACTATCTTTAATTTCTCAATGACGCGAGTAAAGTTTTTCGTTTGTAACGCATAATATCGAAACGTTATGAGCTCGGAATATGCGGTTCGTTGAGAATAGTTAAAAATATTATGACATTTAATGTATAACTAAAAAAATTGTTTTATTTTAAGAACGAAATGACACCACATGTACAATAAGAAAATAATAATCAACATAAATTGTAACTAACTATAATTATTTATCAAACTTATATACATTATTTAATAATGTCTACATCCCCCTTTATTTTCTATTACTTTTATTGTACGATTTGCTATCGATTTATATAGTTCCTATAGTATAGAATGTAATTTTGTTTGTAATTTTAATTGTTGTACGTGTCGATACTGCTTTCCATTCGCGTATATGCCGTGAACAAGTTCTGCCCAGCAATTTTCAATAATATTAAGGTCCGGGGAGCGTGCAGGCCACGGCAAAATAGATATATTACTTTGATGCGTGTACAGATGCATTATCTTGTTGAAAGATGTAATCAGGTGAAGAAATGCGTTCTGCATGATTATTTATTTGTTCTTTGATTAAATTTATGTATCCGGCACTATTCATTCTCCCAACGATGAACTCGATACTAGTCTTGCCAAAATAACCGACGCCGGCTCAAACCATCACGCTGCCTCTTCCCATTTGTCGTCGAATTGCCGACATAGCCTCTTTTCTTGTGTCATGAAAATAATATTAGAACCCATCAGGACCATCCAAATTGAATATTTTTCGTTTGAAAATAGTACCTCTCTCCATTTCTTTTTCCGATGGGTTCATTCTTTTGCAAAGCGTAAACGTTCTACTTTGTGTCTCGTTGTTAACGAAGGTTTCTTTTTCAATTTTAGCCTTTTGATATCTTTGCAGAACAGTAGAACTCGACGAACACTTGAAACACTGGCACTAACATTAAATTTTCTCCGTTATTTGCTTCGTTGTTAACTGCGAATCGAAAGCTACACGCAAAATTGCTCGCTTATCACGATCGGATAACGATGGCGGCCGACCAGTACTTTTCTTTTTGCCATAATCTTCAACATTTTTTAAGAAATTGTGTATTACTTTACGGCTTCATCTTATTACTTTCGATATTTTTGTTACTGATAACTCTATCTCTTATACGTGGGGAAATCCTCATGGATACCCCTTCCCACTCTTCTGGGAAGCGGCGGGGTAGTGTCGAGCTTTACCGACTAAAACCCCACGGTGGACCGCCTGACGCTCAGCTGGGATGCCCCGGGACCTTTTTCGAATTACTGCGGGAACACTTCTGCGTCTTCTCCTGTCTGAGGGAGTCGTTCCTTGGTTAGTTCGGTCATTGGGAGGGACCACCCCTCTCAATATCCCCTTGGCCCCTCTTATCCCCTGGGCCGTCGTGCAAGTATGAGGAGGTCCAGATCCTCCTCGGCGTGTCGATCCCTATGATCACCTAGGGCGGCGCAGGGCCGTCCTTCGGCGCGGGACTCTGCAAGGGTGAGATATTCTCAGCCTCTCCCGCTCTGTTCGTTCCTTTACGAGCTTTACGCCTTCGCAATATGAGCAGACTGCGAGAAACACTTGTTGCCCCCTCAGCATCGCTTTCACAACTGACGCCAAAAAATCTGGCAAGTGTCGCCGAAAGGCGATAGTGCCTTACCATTTATATGTGCTCCATCCTTGTCTAAAACGGAGTGATAAACGTCTCTCCTTTCATACTACACTTGCTACTGATAACTGTTGCTGTTTTAGTTCAATCATTTGCTTTTTTGCAGACATTTTGCTTTTTTTCGTTTAATTTCTTTCAGCGTCCCACATACTTAAAAATTTATATAATATTGTACCGTAATATTTACTCGTTGATAGATTGTGAACTACTGAGCAATTTCTAAACATATTAACAGAATGTGCTATCATTTCGTTCTTAAAATAAAGCAATTTTTTTGTTACACACTAAACCTCATAATATTTTTAATTATTTTCAACGAACCGTATATTTTGAGCTCATAATGTTTTGATATTATACGTTACAGACGAAAACTTTACATGCGTCATTGAGAAATTAAAAATACCACACCTGCGCTATCTTTTTGGCGAGGAGTATAGTAACAAGCTTGCTATACATACAAGTTCATTAACCTGTACACTATTAATACATTGAGCGTAGTTTGTATTCTCACAAATGCAAGTGACGTTTTTCAATTTGGCCACTATCAAAAAATGTTCTTGATGACTTTGTGTCAAAATATCTCGCAATTTAATACAATTAAATGTAAATTTGCTGAAATTTGAATGATATAAATATAGAGCTGAAATGTTTCACTATACTGAGAGCAGTTTATTGAAAAGTTTACAATATACATACTTAATATGCTATTTAGTAAGTAAATGAATAATTGTCACTACCGTTGTATATGTGTGCAAATAAGATATAAATGAAATAGAAATTATTTCAATTATTAAATTATTAAATAGAAATACAGATTACAAGTGACACAATGAAAATAATTTTTTACTTTTAAGCGCATTTCGAAGTCGGTAATATTTTTTTGGAAAAAATTTTCGATCAGCGGAGCAAAAGTATTGGCACGCTTGAAAAATAAGTTACTGCGTGAATTCCACTGACGTGTCTATTCTACTGAAATATTTCCACTGTTGGCACACCTGTTATGCCGCGGCAAGTTCCTCCATTCAAACTGATCGTTATATTTTGAAGCCAATAAGAATATTTTGCACAAAAAAAAGAAAAATGTGAATAATAGGAAATAAAAGAAATGAAAAAACAACTGTTAAAAGAAAGACTGTATTAAATTTATATGAGCAAGGAAAACCTTTTTCCGAAGTAGGAGAAATTATTAACAGAATTTGTTTTACCGTAAGAAATGCGATTAAATGACTCCTTGGTAAAACAAAATGTGACAAATGCCACACGAAGCGAACGTCCACGGAAGCTTAGAGACCAAGAAAAAGAAAGATAATCAATATAATAAAAAAAGAACCTAAATCTATATCCTCGAAAGTAGCTGGATTAGAAAAAAGTGAGTCTAGCGCGAAAATACAGCCCATAACAGTTCGAAGGACACTTAAAACCGCTGGATATGAATCATAAGAGTTGTAAGACGAAAACATGCATTACGAAATTAAAAAAAAAAAAGGATTGGATTTCACTATTAGTTATGTACACGAAAATACTGCGTTCTAAAATAAAGTACTGTTTTGAGACGAAAGCAAATTCAATGGTTTTCAGTGTTATTTGGCAAAAACCAAATACTGAATTGGTGAAAGAAAGATTGTCCAAACTGTCTAACCCCGAGGAGGTAAAGTAATAGTAATCTCCTGGTATAAACGAGCTTATTTTTATTGGAAATACCATGGACAAGTAAGGTTATTTAAATATTTTAAAGCAAAATTTAAAAGAGTATACTTCAGGTATGCTTCAATCTGGATTGAGCACTTCTCGGACTGAACAAGAGTAAATAATTGCAGTAGCTTAAACTCCATGTGAAAATAGGCAAAAAACGTAAAATAAAAACTTTTCCTAAGATGCTTCCTTCTTTGGAGAAAAATAAATTAGAAAATTGTTGAAAATTGTGGATCTTAATCGCTGAAATAAATGTATAAGAATACTTAGATTACACTTAGCATTGATATCAAAACAGTTTCACATTCATTTAACGCGTTGACGCTGGAGTGCGCCATCGGCCGGTCACACATGACTGCCCCGAAAAGCAGCGATCGATCACACATAAATTTTAAAAAATAGGTAATGATCCAACGGTGCTCCACGAAGCAGACAGTGAATTTGGGCGTCGGCGTCAACGTGTTTAATATGTTATTTACAAGATCTTCGTCGATATACATTTGCACGCGTCTCAGCACTCTCTTTGTCTCACCATCTTCTATACCACACTACTAACGGAATAGAGACGCTGTGCACGCACATACTTCCGCACACTCATACTCATATATGTGTGTCACTACTATGCGGCTAATCTAGTCTAGCACACAAAATTACACATATCTCAATAAAAATATATCATATGCCTGTATCAGACGTGCTAGTAATTACATACGTTCAAACTCCATTTTCTTGAAAGTGGCGTGGGACCGGAAAATATTGTTTAACGTTTTTTAATTATTTTCACGCATATAATAATCTCGTGTTGATTGTTTACCTAATCGGCGCTTACAATTAACCAAGTTAAGTGTACTTACGTATACTTGACAAAGTTTGAAATTCAATTTTCTCAGGAACGAAGCATCGTATGAAAAAATTTTACTTTATATTTTCGACTTATTTTTTCGTGTAGAATCAACCCGCGTCCTGTCGTACTGCGATTTCCGACCCACCCTATAAACGACCGGCAACTAATTGTCATGTGCATTGTTACGGCCGCACAATTATAAGCAAAATTCACTGATAGTTTGTTGCAAATATCTCGGGAGTTATTGACCGATATTTACATATACAGGAAAAAGTTATGCAAAATGTGGATCTTTATAATACATTAAAAAATCATCAAAGTTTGTCTTTTCTTTCATACCTCGGAATCCAAAAGCGAGATGCGATAAAAATAAAAAGGAGTACAAAATATTACATAATTATTATATTATATTATGATCCAAATATTCAATCAATTATTTATATATAATTTGTTGTTTATAAAGATATTTAGTAAAAAAATATTCTGCCTCGAATCAAATTTAAATACCCTATCGTCCGGCTTAGATAACTTTATCTAACTTTGCGAGTCTTGTAATTCGCCATTCGCTAATATGCCTCTAGAGACAAAGGTACTATATTGGGGTGAAGATACTCGTCAGATGACGCCTGATAATTACTAGATGAATTTTATAAATGAATATTTTAAAAATAAATTTTATAGGGGAACTGACACGGAATTGGCACAAGAGTGCTTAAAAGCTTATGAAAAACCGTTCTAAATTCTATTTGAAAAATCTCCTTAGTGTAATTAAAAAGACCTGAGTTGTTAGACGTGTTTGTCTCTTTGTATCAGATAACAAGTGTGGACGTTTATTTAATTAACAAATCAGTTAGCGATCTTACCTTTCTGGATGGTTCGTGTGACTCACGAATAACTGCCCACAAAGGAGAGTGAATTAGGTTCAAGGAGGAATTCCGTTCTTTAATTGCCGATATATGCGTGTACTAGGCATGAACACAACATCTCAGAACGAATAAGACGAATAAGAGTCCGTTACAATACCAATTTGAGTAAAGGAATAAATACACAATCGTTCAACAAATGTACGAAATACCCAATAAAATGAGTAGCGCACTAGAGAATAAGTAATGCTGGTCAGCACTTCTAAAGCCTTCGATAGTGTATGGTATGTAAGATTGTGTTACAAACCATTAGGGCATGTTCCCATAAGAAAATGTAGACGGGCATAAACGTAGAAGTTTTCTAAGAAAGTGTCTTAAGAGTAATTTTATATACGCTATACACAGTCGGTCTCTCAAAATTCATGGACATTACAACATTTGTGTTTGCTGATAATACTAGCTTTACTAGATACACATTCAGTTTCGTAAATAACAAATGTGATATTCCAACAGTGTATGAAAATGAGGGTAATAAAAGGCTCAACGTTATCCAAAGTAATGTAACTACATCGTAGATATACGAGAGACTCGGACTGTTAGAAGATTATACAAGGAATATGAAATTGATCTATGAAATAGTATTATAAACATGTATACGGACTATAATCATGGCGTAATAGCATCTGAATGAACATTGCCATTCGCGTGCTACCAACCTTAATTATTACACCACTTTGGGAAAATTGCAAAGAAAAATTAGAAATTAATTCGTACCTCGTTTTACAGTTAGCAGAAGATTCCTTATTGGGTCGTCATTGTATAGCCACACGAAATATCAAAGTTGGGGAAATTGTTTTGAAAGATGATCAACCTCTGATAGCAGGTCCTATGTATAATTGCGCTCCTGTGTGTCTTTGCTGTTACACGGTCTTGAACGGAACCATTGCAGTAGCTTGTGAAAAATGTGGTTGGCCTCTTTGTCAAGATTGCAAAGAACATGGATTAGAGTGTAATTTTTCTTCTTCTCGCAGAGATCATAAGGTAATTACACTACTTCATTGTTAAGATAACCTAATTATTTTTATTTTTGTAAGCTAAATACGAATCTGTAAACCGTTTCTTCCAATACTCACACCTTTTGAAACCATCAGTTTTTTTTAAAAATGTCTACATTCTGATCAACTTCTTCCTATATACAGGGTGGTTTGTAACTGGCGGTACAACCGGAAAGGGGGTGATTCTACGCGAAAAAGAAGTCGAAAATATAGAATAAAAATTTTTCGTTTGAGGCTTTGTTTTCGAGAAAATCGACTTTGAATTTTCAACTTTTGAACTTTTTTTCAAAAGAACCATATTCGCCGAGGGTTCGTTCTGCTCTTTGAATAACACGTCTGTCAGGATGTCGACGATTTGGATACCGATGTCTGTAATGATCAGCTGCGGCTGATGCGTTACCACCATACGCACCTAACGAAAGTATCATGTCCGTATGTAGATATGATGGTATTGCTGTATGTAGATATGATGGTAGACTAATAGGTACGGATAGTAGATAGCGATAAAAGTCGGATAGTAAGTTAATAGGTAGGAAAACACTTTGGTCACATTGGAAGTGTTTATCAACATAACCCCAATCGAGACAACGATTTACAGTGAGATCCGTTATAACGAGACGTGCTAAAGTGCACACGTACCGAGCGAAAATTCAAAGTCGATTTTCTCGAAAACAAAGCCTGAAACGAAAAATTTTTATTCTATATTTTCGACTTTTTCTTTCACGTAGAATCACCCCCTTTCGCTTGTACCACTAGTTACAAACCACCCTGTATAACAGCAGCTCGACTTTTACCGTATACAGCATTTAAAAATATTGTAGGATCTTTACTACAATTAGTTTATTTAAAATAAGTGGATTAAACATATGTTGGTTAAACAGGAAACGATGGTTGTTTAACGTGAACTAATCACAATAACGTATTATAATTAAGACAACTAAATAGTTAATTTGCAACTCTCGTCACTACGGTTCCATCGCTCTCTCTCTCTCTCTCTCTCTCTCTCTCTCTCTCTCTCTCACGCGGACTACACTCTCTCGACAACGCAATTCGCACTCCCTATCTTCTCGATTCACACTCTCTGGCTTCTCAACTAACACTGACTGTTAATTCGTCTTTGTCCCTTAGCGTCCCTTTGTTTTTCATCTTAGCCCCACCACGCACGTGTTTCGCAACCGCTCGTGGCCAGGGATACGCAGGCCTTTTCCGCGAAACTATTCGATTGAAGGACAGACGATACATTGTTGGGCCTGTCGGCACTTCGACTTTCACGCGACATTGTTTATAGTTCGCCCGATATCTCTTAGGCCTTTCGTCCACGATACTACAATATACGATTTGAAAAATGGCTTCCGTGGAGGCCTTGATGAAAAAATAAATGGAAAGGATAACACTTTTATGAATCAGGCATCCGGAATATGTTTGACACGCTAATACCAAATTAATGTTGAATTTATACCGATACGTGATTCTCACGAACCTCGTAATTTGATTAATTGGTGATGTTCCTCCGACTTTTATTACGAGTAACAGTTTTACGTCTCGCACGCTTGTTTCCATCGATACTTGCGTATACAGATCATGATAAAACCATTGTGGCTTCCTCCCGCTTTGAATAATGCATTGCAGATCGTTTGTTGATAGATTGAGAGATCTAACAGCTACAAAATCCTTGAATATCTAGACAGAAATAATACATTTGTTCCTGTACAATTTCAAATTGGCGATCGACCTTTTGTTATCGCTGAAACCTGCAATCTCGCAGAAAGTAAATTCCATTAATTAAAAAATATTAGAGTCCGAGATCGTTTGAAGGTCGTACTATTGTACGTGGATGAATATACAGTAATGTTAGCTATAACATACAACAACAAAAATTATTTATGTATACGTAGAAAAACATGGGTTACCTTGAAAAGAACATATGAAAAAAATGTTCTTCCATCTAAATCGCCACTTGAAATCGTTTAAATTACGTAAGGAATATGTCTCGTATTATGCATAGACAGGGGAAATATGTAGATGGCTTGTTTTAAGTGAAACACCCTGTATATCGCATTTCTACTGGTTAATTTTTCTTAAGTTTTCAATCCAAGCGTAGCAATTGTCTGCAGTAACAAACCTAATCCAACTTGAATTTAAATTCATCTAATTGTAATGTAAAATCAAAGAAAAATATTAGTAAAATCAAAATTCTGATCAATGCGTTTACATGAAAATCAATACGTATTAACAAGAAATGTTAAAAAAACAGTAATGATTTTTAATATACAATTCAAATAAGTATAGAAGGGGTCGTTACTTGTGCAGAGCATTTTGGAATAATTCATAATCGGGAATGTTGCAGAATTAATCGTTAAAAGAATGCATTTTGTTGTTTTTTAAGATGCGAAGGTAACTCCTGTTTTTAAAAAAATATTTTCTAGCTTACAATTAATGTATTTTATACTGTCTCAACCCTACATAAATGGACGATACAGCACTGTAATGTGTGACGGAACCCTACGCAAGTACTTTGGAACGATGTGTTTGATCACTAAATTATAATTTTTCTTAAAGATATGATGCATATACTGTAACTTTAATAATTTTCTTTAATAATTAATAATACAATTGAGTGTGATATATTTTAAAGCACGGTGCGACACATAGACCCACGTCACAATTTTCACACTCATAGCGCGATAGTGTCTTTCAAATTGCCCTTACTTTCCTATTTTGAAGCGACATTTTGAGATTGAAGATTCTGAAAAATTATAAGGATACAAAAGCCTATGAAGCAAGACAAATGAAATAGATCATTTAGTTGAAACGGTGAGCGAATGAGTCAGTAGAGTGTGTCACTATAATGGTGGGTCGTAATATAAGATGACATCCGCGAAAACCACTATAGTGGCGCATCGTACCGAAGAGGTTGATTTAACCCTTTGCACTCGAGGACATTTTCGGTCAGGCGTAGCAGCAACTCCGGATGATTTAGCGTATACGAGACGCGTGTCTTACAGCTAGCGTAAAATGATTATAAATACAAATCAACTTACAAAAACATTATATTCTAATAATTTATGTATATTTACATCGTTGAAAATATGATTTCGTAATATTCTTGAATATAGAAATTCTTCTTGAATATAGTTGATCTCATTTTTCAACAGTTCAAAATCAAGCATCTTCATTTGAGCTAATTTCACTTCCGAAAACTACTTTTTTAGAGTTTCTAAACTATAATACCTTTGCCGTGATCGTCAAATCCGAACTAACGTTGGAGACGTTGACAGTATCATAGTTTCGGAGTTGGGATTAAATATTTTATCTCCATTTAAAAGTCTAACACTTTACACTTCCTAATAAAGAACAAAAAGAGCTAAGGAACCAATTTACCAACCGATATTGGTGGTGACGGAGAGTTGCCTTTCGAGTACAAAGGTTTAACCATACTCGTCCAAAAGCACAAGATTCATAATTTTAAGGACATTCCAGAAAATATGTTTTTAGTAAACAACTTTAAGAGCTGTTTCCTGTCTCTACAAGTAAATCGATCGTCGATAAAAAATTTGTGTGGAATATTTTTGATTGTATAATAAATATGCAAAGTTTCATCAAAATCGGCTTCTCGTTAGATTATTGCTATTTCTTACGTCAGAAGAAACTCTATAGCTATTTTTATCGGTAGATGTATGAAAGAGATTTGTTAACAATATATACTGATATAATAATGTAATGTTTCAGGTATCTATAACTGAATTTGGCCACCCACATCCAAGTTATCAATGTATAACTGTCATAAGAGCGTTAGCATCGAAGGATGTTAATTTGGAATCTTATAAGAAATTACTATCGCTCGAAAGTCATTGCGATCGAATAAATTCCCATGAGCTGTCAAACACTGTTCGCTTTATTAAAAGATTTTTCAAAACAGATGATATATCGGAGGAGGAAATGACAAAAATCGTCGGTATCTTGCAGGTAGAAATTCAATCAATATTTTAAAATTGCGTTATAAATATTAAGACGAATAGAAATGTCACGTATTCAATAAATATTCTCGAAAAGTATGTTTCCGTAACGTATAATATTTCCAGATACAGTTAATACAAAAAGTATTTGTACAGAACTTCAACAAAATTATAGTAGAACATTTAGTACACGTTTGTAATACATTTCGTAGAGCGTTTAGTAACTAAATTTTAACAAATAGAAATTATATATGTATTCCTAGAAGCCTGCAAACTAATTCTCAGAAAATAAGTTTTTTCACAAAATAATTTTCTATCTCTGTTGTTCAACTATTAATAAATATTTAGGAAAATATCTACGCGTAATAAATATTTCTACAGTTATCGCTTCATAGCATAAAAGACAATCTGTATTAAAATGCAGAGAAAATAGGTTTGAAAGACGAACAATGTTCGGAAACACTTGAAATATCCTCCACAATTCCCAGATATAAACATTATTGAAAATATATGGGACCACCTAAAACGCAAAATACGGAGTCACCATATTTCGTCTGGAAATGATTCAATGAGGACACTTTTTTACAAGAATGGAAAAATATTGTAAGTAGGATCTTTGTCAATTTGACAAATTCAATGCCACGACGGCGTCAAGTGATAACAAAATCAAAAGATTATACTAATAACTAAATAAATAACTAAAATAGTTATACTTGTCTTAATAGTTTTTTCCCTTAAACTGTGACTGTACGAATATTTATTACGCATATATTTTTGCCGTTTTTTAGATATTTGTTAATATTTTTACGAAGGACATAGATATCCCAGCTTTATTTTGTGAAAATTATTCTGCAGACTTGAAAGAATGCGTATATAACTTTTATTTGTTAAAATTTTATTAATAAACGATGTTCTATAAAATTTTTGTTGAAATTAGTTATTGTACGAATACTTTCTACGCCGACTGCGTGTGTGTTTACAACGACAAAAACCGTTTAACGCAATTATCGGCTTCTGCGGATTCGGACACCGCACAATTTTAATTTCCAAGCTCTATATTTTTAGCAAATGTACAAAGACCAACGAAAATGTGTTATGTTATGTTGCACTATATTCTATAGACAACAGTATCAAACATTTTTTGAGTTATTATTTATTGTCGTCTACGTTGTCTATTGTTGCTAATTACTAAACAATTTTAATAAAGGAAGATAATGAACATAATGTACACTGCGTATACCTCACATTAAATAGCTGCTACAAAGTATACGTTCATATAACGTTCACGTACATTAACGCAAGCTCGAAGTAACAAACGAGAAAAACTGAAAAAGGTAGGAAAAATTAGTTTATTAATTTATATTATAATTTATTTTTTTACCTAAATATTATTAAAATATTAGTTTATTAGACTATATTATAAGAAAAATTAATTTATCAAAATAATATTAAAATTATAATTCGCAGACTATAAATTAATACACAATTGAAAATTAAATTTTATGATATGATTTAGTATCTTCAACTTCAACTTTTGTACTTTTTACGTGATTTCTGAACGTGAGGGGGGTGTCTGGTTTTGTGCCTATTTTTGTTCATATTGTAGTATCGTGAAAAAAAGACCTAAGTATAGATCGATCAAAGCATAGAAACAGTGTCGTCTGCCCTTCAGTTGTTAGTTTACATCGGAGAAGGCCTGTGTGACTAAGGTCACCTAGTTCTTGCGGAGCATGAGCGTAGTGAAATCAGAAAAAAAAAAGGAAACGAACGTTAGAGGAGAAGGACGATGTTAGCGTTGTTGAGTTGCGAGAGTTGCTTGAGATAGAGTGTGATTTTTGTATTTAGTTCCAGTTAAACAACCATCGTTCTCTGTCTAATTAATGTCTATATAATCAACTTATTATAAATAAATTGTAAATAGTCGGAAAAAATTTATATCCAAATTTATCCGATACTACAGTATTGTCCAAGTTTTCCGCATTTGTATTAACATCTTGTTAGTCGTCAATGGATGGTTGTTGTAAAACATAGGTATATTGCGTATGCTGGTTCGTTAGTTTTATTTCAGATTTTACCGCTGTTTTTACATGGTTGATAATAATGTTTCCGTGTTTCGGTTAATTAGAACATACTCTAATGAGTTGGCAACTTCTTTAACAACGACATCCGCTTGTTCGTTGTCGAGTATATTGTAATGGAATAAAATTCAGATAGTGTTCGTCAGTTTCTGTATGGTACTGACAAGATTTTATTTAATGGTTTTCATTGTTATTAACACATTCACGTCGGCGTGTTTAATTATGTTGTTAATTTTCCTTACCTGGTGATTTAGTTCCTTCAGTTCGTTAATTATTGAACTATGATGTTGGTTGTAGGATGCATTCGTCTATGTACTACCTTACAGCTTCTATTCTTCTTCAGTCGGTAGGTGTAGAAGTTTGCATTCTATCTTTTAATACGAGAATAAATTCTCTATAAGTTTCAGGAGTATTAACTTGGACTTTGACCTGATTATCTTTCAATGAGTTTGAGAGTACAGTCATCATTGGCTATTTTTTCCATTAGTTCCGTGAGATGTTCTATGACTTGAGCTTCGATGTATATTGGTGAAGGTTTTGGTAACTGCTTTTCGATGGCAGTTGTGTTGCTTCCTATAGATTCGTCATCCAGCTAAACGGATTACTACCCGGCATATTATTCAACCACTTATTATGTTCCGTGACTGTTTTAATCAAATTATCAGGTGGAATGATTTTGCGTTTCTTTGATGAATAGCTATTGTTGCTTCTTGTTGAAATAATGCTCACTTCTAGGAAAACTCTACACCTGCTTTATTGTTTAGTTTTCCTGATCTTCGAAGATATTAAGAGTTATCTAGTACTAAATCAATTTGAAGGGTCTCTCAGGCTCATAGCCTTTTTTTTTTGGAACATGCCTTGTACAGACGGTGCAGCGCGATATAGACAGGCCACTTTCGGAATTATACAAATACCCATAGGCCCATGTCTTCGGGGCTCTGTTGTAATGTAACGCTGCCAGCGTACGGATCTGGATTACCATGTATTGTACTTATACTTATACTTATACTTATACTTATACTTATACTTATACTTATACTTATACTTATACATATACTTATACTTATACTTACACTTATTCATGCACTTATTCCTACATTTACACTTACGCTTATACTTATACTTATACTTATACTTGTACTTACACTTATTCATGCACTTATTCCTACATTTACACTTATACTTATACTTATACTTATACTTATGCTTATACTTATACTTATACTTATACTTACACTTATTCATGCACTTATTCTTACATTTACACTTATACTTATACTTATACTTATACTTACACTTATTCATGCACTTATTCTTACATTTACACTTACACTTATACTCAAATATATTTCTGTTACACATTCATCCACGCGTTCCTCTAACAGATAACCTCAACACTTCTAACTGCAGGGATACCAGCTTCTATAAGATCTGTTAAACTGTTGTTCACTTGCGGTTTAATGATGGAAATTGTTTCGTTAGCTTCAATGATTTTCAACTGCAAATTGCTGCTCTTTTTTGTGCCATTTATGATATAGACTTGCCAACAGCAAGTTTCCTACCATAGACACGCTCTCACTGCGACATCAAATATACGACACTATGAACTAATCGCTTTACGTAAACACTTCTTATCGCTACTACTTCCCGTTTCTTCGACGAGACTGAGGAATTGGTAACTCATATACAGAATTAAGCAATTCATCGTTTGATAATGACTTTGATTACTACGTTATACTCGATGGATATTTGCACTGCATTAGATCGCGTCTCAATGTCACGGCCGAGTTTGTGCCCGTTACTCCTCGGTTTGAGGCGAGTACGCAGCAAAAGTACAAAATGCGGCTTGACTTCTCGTCTACGCATCGTGTTTAACCTGACAGATCCTTGAGTTAATGCTTGAAAGCTTGAGCTTTCAGACGTAAAGACCTGCTTCGGATATTGATCAATGGATCTGTGTATATAACTGATACGGTTACAATGTAGTACAATAGCACCTCCTATAACGCGAGATATACGTTCCGTTACGAATTCAAGAGCGCAAAAAAATATAATTAAATAAATATGTAGTCTTTTCTTAATATGATAAAATAATATGCGACTCACAATAATAACTGTTCACAATACCAACTGTAAACCGTGCGTCGAGTCAATTCGAAGATTGACATATTTTCATATTAGAAAAGAGAGAAATTTCCTGCAGCTTCTTAATCGCGTTATATGGAAGCATTGGCGTAAATTTTAGTCCATCCAAATTTAGTTAGAAAAGCATCGTATCATACGGGATCCGACTGTATATTATTTTCAATCAGCATTCTTTTAATTATTTTGATCAAATATAAACATATCAAACATTCTATCGGTTTAAAAATAAATTTGAAAAAGTATGAATGACAAGCACTTAAATTTCAGGTTAATGGACATGAAGTTCCGCTTACTGATCCACCATACGTAGCAGTTTACGAACGGACATCATTACTTGAGCATAACTGTAAAGCAAATTGCTCGAAAAGTTTCACTGATACTGGAGGGCTGATTATTCATGCTGTAGTACCTATTGCAAAAGGTGATTATATTATATATATATATTCTATAAGGTGTAGTAATACAGGATGTTCGGCTACAGGTGTACAAGAATTTAAGGGGTGATTTTTGAAGAAAAGTAAAGATGGAAATCAAGAATAAAGAAATTGCGTTTTCAATTCTGTTTTTTAGTTATTGTCAATTAAAATTAACTAAAATGTCCCTGTGCGCGTGCAAACCTTCTCACATGGACGAGAATAGGTCAGCTTGAGCTGCAGGCTGCACAGCGATCCTCAAATCGAACGATAGCAGCTTACCCGGTACAAGTCGTAGAGAAGAAGATCGTGACATTCGAAGACGTAAACTATCCCGCGCAACATTTTGTGAGAGAAATCGTAGATTAAGAGTATTATACCTGTTTACTAGTTAAAATCCATAACAACATAAAACTCATGAAATTTTCAAGTAGAAAAGATTAATGTCTCCTCTAATCTTTCGTGTTCATAAATTGTTACATGTTACACAGCAAAACCACACACGCACCGCAAGTGCCCAGACTGTACATAGAAAAATTGTAACGAAAATAGCAATCGTTTTATATTACAGAACGTGCACAATATATGCTCCATTTTCTTAGGAACGAAATACACAATAAGCACGAACATACAACACACACTGTATACACTACACACGTCACACACTCAAATCACTCGCGTTGGAACTAAAAAAACGATTCAAAAAATAAAAAAGAATACAAAAGAAGAAGCCCCAAAAAATCTACAGCAGAATAACTTGAACCTATATTAAATCTACAATTAACTCCAGCTTTATGTTTATACAATTCTCCTAACAAAATCACTACAATATGTTACATAACAGCAGGTAGCAGTGGAGAGTTCGATCAGAAAAACAGTTTACGATATTCTTCGCCAAAACTTTCGTTTTTTTTTCTGTATAATTTTCTCGAAATTAATCAGGAACAGACACGATAGCTGAGGT
Source organism: Bombus lapidarius (assembly GCA_936014575.1). Taxonomy (NCBI): domain Eukaryota; kingdom Metazoa; phylum Arthropoda; class Insecta; order Hymenoptera; family Apidae; genus Bombus; species Bombus lapidarius. The sequence goes on from CAKXZU010000077.1 coordinate 286,914, forward strand.
GCTTCTTTCAAAAGTATTGTTAGGTATACCTACTGAGAAAACGAATAAGCTGCTCACTAGAAACTTAAAAGAGTTATTCAATGCAATAAGTATAATTTTTCATTTTGCTGCACATTAATTTGTGTTGAGGTTTTTGTCAATTTATCAATTATTTGAAATGAATGAAACGAGTGAAACGAATCTTCGTTTTGATTAGACATTGGTGATATGCAATAGAGAAGATATTGACTAGTGCAAATATGGTTATTACAGATTTTGACAATAACCGTGGTAATTAGATACTCGAGACGTTAATGACAATGATCCTAGGTTCAATAACGAATTGGCGGTCAACGGAATAACAAAATGCGCTTTCTTCCAAAGTCCAAATTGTACCCAACTTCCTCGTCTACGATACTAGTATTACTGGACTAACTCTTTGTTAAAGCATAGAATATCCACCGGGCGTAAAGACGCTATGTAACTCGCTAATGCAACCTCACGAGGGAATGACTTTCCGTCACGATGATGCTGCAGAGGAAAACTATGATAGGGTGTGTCTAAGGACACTAGATCATCGAATTCGTGGAGAGATGCCTTCGTTCGGAAAGTGAGAGAAATTGACGTTGCTGTTAATTAACCCTTGAGAGAGATAGTTGCTAGCGGGAAGCGTCGTTCGTGAGAAAAATAGATTTCCCCCATCTTCCCGTAGTTGGGACAATGTCTGTTTGTCTGTTTGAAGGACTTTAGTTAACTAAATCTTAAGATGAATATATACTGTGGAGATGCATCGACATCTGGTCTTACTGTCGAGTACCGCTACAATTATTTCTTTTTAAGGAGAGCTATACTATTACTCCATACCTTTGTTAGACAAAACGTTCATCCCTTGACCGCAGCTCGGCGACTAGTTGTCGCCTCGAACAAATACAATCGGATTGAATAACGACAATTGCTTTATTACGGCTATGGTAGAATCTAGATTAAAGTGTTAAGGGATTTTTCCAAAATTCCAAAAGGAAGGCTTCGGTGTCCTTTCATCTCCGACATATGGCGAATTACGGCGAAGATTCATCAAACGCCCACAACCCTAATCCCAACGCGAACCCGACATATATATCGGAATAGAGAGAGCAAACGCGTGGATGAATGTATTATAGAAATGCTATATTCAGAAATGTAAGAAATTAGAATTTCCAATGATTTCTATTAGATGATTATTTAACATGAACTTAATGCAATAGTATGATATGACAACTCTCGGTTAACGACTCTTGACTCTAGACTTTCCGGTGGCTAACTGAACATCAATGGCTGCGGTGCCGAAATATATTGATAGCCGTTAGACCTATTCAAGTTTTCCGACCCTTTCTGCCTGTCGGCATTTGCACTTTATCGCCGACATTGCCTGTATGTCGGCGATCTTCCCGCGGTACTATAATAGAGACCAAAGAAGCCGCTATAAAGAGGATCGTTGTGCCAAAAACTAAACACTAGAGAAGATGTAGAGTCTTCCTAGAAGTGAGATTCATTTCAACAATTTGTATTGTTACAAATTACTCCATAAAACGACTTTTTTATTCTTGATTTTCATCTTATTTTAGCTTTAATAATCACCCCTTAAATTTTTTTACGTCTGTAGTCCAACACCCTGTATATAATTCGTTGTTCAGAAGAAGGCACTTGGAACGAATGTAGCTTTCATTTTTATTGTTTTGGATAGCCCCAATCATAAAAATAGATATGCGTGTCGACTAAAAGCTTTATATCTTCAAATAAGAACATACAGCATCGTGTAATGGTGAGCGAATTAGCGAAGTAATGCTCTTGCTGCTCCGCAGTCTCAAATATAATTTTCTGAGCAACAAATGGTACAGCATATTCCAGTCTTTTATGCAAAACGGTGTTGGCATATCCTATGACTAAAAATAAGGGGAAAAATGTTGTGTTAATGCATTTCTAAAAAGATAGAACACAAACGCGAAACAATCAACTAATTTTTCATTCGATGAAAGATATAGATTGACGATATTTATATCAGTTTTATTTGTTCTAGTCGAAATGTGAAAAAGGTAAACTCGTTATATTACAAAATTCTCATTGATTTCTTTATACTGATTCCTGACGTGTATTAAATCTTGTTACATAAATTTCTTCGTTTACAATCGCCCGCAATTAAAAATCTCGTTGAACCAAAGAATTACTGGACGTTGTCGAGGTGCGACATTCTTGATACTCGATTATAGTTGAACGAAAATTTCGCTAATTTCGTATCATTATTACAACTTTTTAATAAAAAGTTTATAAGCCTATGTTTATGTGATTCTTTTATTCTTATTTATGGAATATGCTGGCAATGTTTTACGATTAAGTAGAGCGACTAGAATACTCTGTATTACACGTGTGCATATGTGTGTTGAACATTTCGGCTCTGCTTAACAAGTGATGTGTTATTGAACGTGTTGTCTGTCATTCGGACAAATGTGTATGCTGAGGCAAAACGGCTGACGTCAACATAAACATTTTGTAGTGTAAAGTTAAATTGTCTATCAGTTATCTAGTATTTCTATATATTAACCTTTTTTATCGTTTTGATATTTACAAATAATTTGATATCACATATTTATAAATCACCTGGATATATACATATAGAAGCATCATTAGGGCTAAGAACACGCAAAGCAATTTTTAAAGAAGTAGTAGGCTCTTTTAACTGTTTCTTAACTGTACACACAAGGTAGTTTTCACGAAAGTCGGTGACGAGAGTCGACAAAAAGACGTTGAGAATACCAAATCAATTTTATAGAAATTAGTCACAGTACTATTACAAAATAGATTTCAATTAGAAACTGTTGATTACATATACGAATAGTCAAGTCTATGTTGATTGAAAGTATTACAATGTCGATTGAAGAACATTACAACAAAATAATTTTCCAATATTTCTGTAAATATCTCTTTCTCTCTTTCTAAGCAAGACAATAAGTAATTTAAAATATTAGCTTTTGTTACAGCCATTCTTCGAAACAAAAGCGAATCATCAACTATGTATACATCTTTACATGTTACAATAGAAATTTGCTAATAATTGGATAGAGTGTTTTTATGCAAATTCATCTTTTTGAGAATATAGATAGGGAATATCCTCGGTAGAAAATTCCTTTATCAAATTTTTCGCACTTTGTATAATTTGTAGTGGATCGTTCGTGGGTTTTAAATAACGAGATTGAGCGTTATTGTAACAGTCGAATATATTTAAAATAGTAAATAAATATACGACCGAATACGGAGTCGTTAATACAAAGGTATCAATCGCTGACTAAAATCACGGAGATAAAAACTCGTTAGATACTCGGAGATACTTTTTGATACTCGGTGCGATACACTGTGTAATATGTTGTCGCTCGCGATCGCGTCCGTTTTTTTATACTGATCCGGGGAAAGTCGGAAAATTCGAATTCGACTTCGATCGACGGTTGCCTGTAACGGCGACATTGTTTTGCCCGGAGTTCGTTTATCATTACGTTACCGTGTCAAGGCTGAATCAATGTCCTGAGGCAAAACAACAGCATGAGTCGCTCTCGACTCGTGTCGTCCTTTGACTCCTGTGCCGCTACAAATTTTACACTTTAAAATTTCCTATGAATACATAATATGGACATTTACTAACGATATTTAATATACGGGATGAAGGTAACCGAAACCACTTCGATCACTGTGTATGCCATGATTTTTGCGACAAATTTTTCAGATATAAGTTGAATGGTTACAAGATGCGCGGAAGATCGAGTTTTGTTTTTTTGTGAACTGCTCGAATTCGAGTTACTATTTTTAGAGTTATCGCAGTGGCTTCAATTATGCCATTGCAAATGATCGAAATTGCAGTTTCTTCTAAACTAATGGTTTCTTATATGAATAGGTTAATTCTTTTTTATATAGAATTATGAGTTGGACCGACTAACATAATAAAAAGCATATGATTTCATTTAAAAAGATAGATCTCGCGGGGAGACGCGGTCGCGAGAATACGCGTCAACGGGAGTCGTAACTGAATGGCGCCCACATAGCGCAAACAAAGTATGTCAAATATCTAGGAATACAATTAGACACACGCCTTACATGCAAGCATCACATAAAATCAATAACAAACAGAATACGTGAAAAAAGGAAGCAGATGTACTGGTTAATCAATAGAAAATCTAAATTAAGCCTAATGAATAAGTTATATATATACAAAACAATAATCAAACCAATCTGGACATACGGAGTTCCACTATGGGGGATGGCAGCAATGAGTCACATAAATAAAATAGAAACAGAGCAGGCAAAAGTCTTAAGAACAATAGTTAACGCTCCATGGTACGTCAGAAATGAAGACATACGAAAAGATTAAAAAATTTCAACAGTTAAAGAGGAAATCGCCAGATATGCAAAAAAGTATAAAGAAAGACTTGAAACACACCCAAATCAGCTGGTTGCTGAAACGAATAAAACAATAATAGAAAGAAGACTGAAGAAGAAGCATCCTGCAGACCTCATAATACAACAATAAACAACCTGCAAGATGGAGTCCCGCTGGGGGTAACCATCCACATGCTATATTTATCCAATATTAAACTATAATATTTTACCAAATGTCCTAATGGACAAATTGTAAAATAAACAATAAATAAATAAAAAAAAACGGGAGTCGTAAATTCCCGTTACGATTGCAAGAATCGACACCACGAATAGACCGATCCCCTTATTTCGGTTAGGACAATAGGGGTGATTGATGCAGTATAACACTGTGATTAACAGGTTACAAACCTTATGTATTTCCAACAACTTTGTATACAATATGGATAAAACGTTATGTAAGATACAGCGTGATTGACGAATGCGAACCGAGGAAGAGAATTTGACTGTTCTAGTTTTTCACTTTTTCACTTTTTCACTTTTTCTGTTAGGTGACTACTCGCTTTCTCCGTAATTTGTAAGAACGTGTAATAAACCCAAGGACCGTTCCAAGTACCAGCTATATACCGAAAATACTTCTAGGATTAAAAAATCCTTCAGGACAAACAGATTAACTGACAAACATATGTGGAAACAGTAAAGTTAAAAGTTAACGTTTTATGGTGGATCCTTGGGTTCATTGGGGGTCGAAATGACGGTAGGTGGGCCGTTGGCTGCCAGGTAACGAGGGATGGAGTGCAGATGTCTCACGCGACGTAACACCTTCATATGTATTTTACGCATTTTCCTACAAAAACACTAATCGCGTCAAATTCTGTCCTCCTCGAAACCGTTCAACTTTTATCTGAAATACTTTTCACTAAAATAGTGAAGATGTAGTGATCGAAGTGGTTCCAGCTGCATGCTCTGTTCGTGTATGTACATACATACATATATGCTAAAGAACAGTTTCTTGTGTGTGTTTGTATTTCCCATGGGTGAAAATAAATCAACGGTGTAAAGGATAAAAGCGCTTACGATGGTAAAATTGAAAATTTTTGTGCGAAATTAAGAAATTGTGTGTCTTTTTCTGCAAGCAATTCAGCTATCGAGTATAAGGTGATGTGAACAATTCATCAAAAATCGTGTGGAATAAATTGTCTGTTCTTAGCCTAAATCTTGTAGATAAATGCAACTGTATCAATTTGTATGAAATATTTTAGGAGACCACATTTCTATATGTTATACGGATCCATTGTGGGGTACTGCAAACAGAAGACACCATCTTCTTAAAACAAAATTTTTTGAATGTACTTGTGATCGATGCAAGGATCCCACAGAATTTGGAACAATGTTTAATGCTTTAAAGTGCAATCGAATGTAAGTTAAGTTAAAAATTAAGTTTTATAGAAATTATTATGAAAACGAAGAATGGATTACTATAAATAAAAATATTTTTTCACTCTACAATATTATACAGAACTGATACAAGTACAGTAGAGTCTTCTTTATCAGAATTTATAAGCAAACTGTTCGGATAATGGAATTTTCTGATAATACAGCAATCACTATTCTCGTGTGAAATTTCATTTATTTCAAATACAAATTAAGATTGATCGATAGCTTCTCTAAATATTGAATATCCATATCTTTTTGGCTACTAAGTCACGTAATTCTTTCAACATAAGTAATTACATCGCAGCGGGAGACTTCGATACAAAGCACACGCTATGGGGCTCAAGAATTAACACACCTTGAGGTAGAACATTAGAAAAATATATTAAAACTAGTTATCTCAACATATTATCCATAGGAAGACCAATATACTGGTCGACAGATCTAACCAAAATTCCTGACTTCCTTGATTTTGCAGTTATAAAAGGACTAAACGCAAACAAATGAAAAATATCAGCCAGTCTGGAGCTTAGCTCCGATCATACACCGATAATAATGGAATACACAAGCAAACCAATACTTTATAACAAATCAGAGTCGCTTTGCAATAAAAGCACCAATTGCAAACATTTAAATAACTAATCAACTGCAATATTCCATTAAAAACACCCGAACGCATCGAACAGGCGGTAACAACATTGACAGAAATTATACAAGAAGCAGCGTGGGCAACTATTATCTATAAACCAAACAAAACCAAACATACTTGACAAAATCAAAGAAAAAAAGGAAAGCGAAAGCAAAACGGCAAAAACATAGAACACATGAAAACAAAAAACATCTAAACAAACTCGCAAAGGAAATAAAAAGTAAAATAACAGGTCATAATAGTAACGAATTCTCAAAATTCATAGAAACACTCTCTGTGCACGCGAGTGCCAACTACTCTCTATGGAAAGCCACGAACAAAATAAGCAAGCCAATAAAACTAATCCCAGCAATCAGAAAAGCAAACAAAACATGTAGTTAAGTAGTTAATTATATTTTGTGATAATGATTTTATTTAACGATTTCACATATTGTTTATACAAAACATTGTGTTTCAAAGTATAGAAAAATATAGGTAATATTAAAAACGTTCAAGACTACTAAAGATAAATAACACAACTTGAACATGAAATTAAAAATTCATGATGCATTTTAATATTTTTTTACAGTGTGGTATCGTTCGATTATAACTTTATTTAGTCGTAACGGATAGTGTAACATTTTAATTAATTTTAACACCACTAAATTGGTGTATTTTATTATACACTGTACTTTATAAAAGCAGAAAAAGTGGCGAAATTAATTGAGAACAATTCCAGGTAAACAATAACTGATAATAACAACGACAAAATAAAACGCGTTACTAAAGTCAAAAAGTGAGATTTCCCTATTCGGTTGCCCAAGTGTTAAAAAGCTTGTATCATACAACTTCATGGTTACGGAAAATGCTTACAGAATTATTTATCTCAATGTTTAGCTTGTGATACATATATCAATACTTTATCCTTATTTGACGTAAGAAGAAATGTTTGTATTTGTGAGGTGTATCCGAAGTATGTCAGATATATCCGGAAAATATTTTGCATCACACACTTCTTGACCGACGTCTGTGTTTCGCTATTTCAATTTGTTATATCCCAGTTAATATTTTTTATTACTATCATATCTTACTCTATCTGACAACAAAACAAATATCACTAACAAACGAGGAAGATCATTTTGATATAATTGATCAAAATGCAACATATGAGTTAAGAGAATGCAAAGATTAGAGATTCGGGCCAGATCATTGTTTTCCTTTCAAGAGGATTCAAAACAAAGTAAACAGTTCAATTTCATTCTTCAATGCGTAGCATATAATATCAATAAATTGCTATTCGTCAGTAAACAAATATTTTAAATTAAATTTTATTGGTAATAAGCAGAGAATCCATTATATTGATTTATTATATTTCTGTAAATAGAAACATTAAAATTGCATTTTTCTATCACTAAATTTAAATCTTTTAAGTGGCGCTGTACATGTATTATTTTCATTTATTCATTCTCTCTATGCATTTAAATTGCATAAAAAGTTTTAATAACATAGACGTCTTACGGAAACACATTATGTTATCCAGGCTGACCCAAGGCCACCTCTGGAGGTCCTGATGTCTCCTACTCGAACCTCCAGTGCTCCCGCATCCCCCGGACCTAGCCAGGGTGTCACGAAGCTCCTCCTTGCCGACTGAGATGTCGATCCCACTCACTCACAGCTCCGTCGTTTTTGTTGGAGCCGCGACTCTTACCGTGGCCAGGTCCGGGGCTTGGCCTAGCCGTGCTGCAAGCACGGGTGCCTTGTCTCTCTCTTTATCCCCGGGAACTTCCAGTATCATGCCCCCAGTCATCGCCTCGCTTAATGCCGACTTTGGCTAGCGGGACCTTCTGTCTAGCCGTCGCCAGCACTTCGGCGCACGATGTCTTCGTCCCCTCGCTCAACGTTAGGGTCACCGCAGATGATCGCGCAAGGCGAGGGAGAACCACCTTCCTATTTGCCAGCACCGACCCTCCTTTTGGGGGCAGTTGCGAGATCTCCGGCGCCTTGGCAGCACATGGTCTCGCCAAGCACTTCTTCTTCTTCCTAGGCTCGACAACCTTCCATTCACCACCCTCCTGCCCTCTCGGGGGCGAAGATAATTGGGTGGCGTTACCCGCAGCCGTGGTTGCCTTCCTCGGTCGTGCTTCTGAGCTATGTCGTCAGTTTTGTAGGCGTTCTTCTAGGGCCCTCATTAGCGATGACCCGAGCTCTTCTAATTTTTCTCGAGGGCGGAGCGACACTCCTCCCCCCCCCCCATCATCCTTCTTGAGGCGCCCCTTGAGGAGCTCTGAATTGGAGGCGTCGCGCCGTGCACTCTCCTGTCACATGCACACGGCTCTTCCGGATTGCTCTTCCCGAACGACCTAAATTTCCTTCTCTAGCACCGCCACACGCATCTCATCCAACTTAATAGTTCCAGTGCCGCAGGCGGACCCCGTCCTCCTGATCAACTCGTACCAGCGGCAATGGTGCTTCCCGCCTCCTTTAGGATCTTAATGTAGGTGTTTTTCAGATTCGACGATGTTGTCGCCACCTTTATTATCTCCTCGACCCGCCGAATTAGTTCAGCCCAACTCCGCGGGTACATCTGGGGCTGTAGATGTCAGCTTTCTTTTCCTACCCCTGGACGTCGTTGATGAGGACGAGGCCCCATAGGCCAGCTCGTGATCGCCTTGGAGAGTTTACTCACATCGTTTGGTCAGTCAGAAAGAAACCAAGCGACACAGCTAACGTCACTTTGTGTTTCAAAATATATTCTATTGAACAAAGAATTTTCCCCGTTGACCGTGGATTCGTTATTGAACCTAAGAACATTGTCTTTAACATCTAAAGTGTCTAATCACCACGTATAATTGTCAAACTCTGTTAAATCAACATTTGTACAGATAATTGTAAATATAATCTCTATTGAACAACAACGATGGCTTGTCCTAATGAAGATACGTTACACGCCCCTAAGTCTAACGCCAACCCGACATATATATACTATGTAGCGGCACATGAGACATCGGACGATTCAAATCGGGAATGACTCATATTGTTGTGCCTTAGGGTGTTAACGCTGTTTCGATTTGGTAGGTTCAAGAAATAACAAACTTCGGACCAAAACATTATCAACGTTATTTGTAATCCTCAACCGGAATTACATTCGAACTTTTTATAATAACAACAGTAGTTATGAATAGAACATGCTCTCTAGGAGTCAGTATCATCATACAGCATCTTTATAGCGAATCATTAAGAGAGTCTCTGGAGCGATCAGCATAGCGAATTATCACAGCAAGTCATACGAGTGACATACACTATATTCACAAAGGATATAACCTAACAAACACGAAGATGGTACCCCGCTGGGGGTAACCATCCACATGCTATATTTTACTAAATATCTAAGCTATAATATTTTACCAAATGTCCTGCTGGACAAATTGTAAAATTTAAATAAATAATAAAAAAACATACACTATCTCTGTACTTATATTCAAAGTGACTTCAATATAATTGACTATTACATTTTACCACTCGTCTCTTTAATACACTAACACGTTTAATACCACCTCATATATTTTGTTCGTTTCGCTTGATTCATTTTCTGATACTTTTGTAATGTTCTAAGTTTCAATAATACACTTTAATACAGTAGTATGATAGCTTGTAATACCGTGTTTAAGACTCTGAGTCCATCTTTGTACGAATTCTTAATTGTTCCTACTTATGTTATTCGTATTTATTGTTCGTATTCTTTGTCAGACTGTGATCTATGAATCTATTTGAGACATGGCAGTTTTAGTCAGTAATAAAACTTTTTGTACTCTATTTTTACGATTATATGAGAAAACATCTATTATAATATAACCTATTACATTATAATTCACCAGGTGTGTATTTTTTCTCTTCTCTGTATAGTACACGATTTCACGTTATAAACTCTGTCAATCATCTGAAATTATATTATAAATTCAATGTATAAGTTGTTAAAAGATAGGTTTAACTCTTTAAGGTACTTACCGAAACGAGAGAAAAATGTTTAATAGAAATAGGTGTTCGTTTTATGATAAAGCAAAAAATAAACTTAAATTCAATATTTAATGTTCCAGTCACGAAGATGACAACGCAACTTATCAGCAACGGTAATATTACTAGAACACGCGCAAAATAACTAAGAAATAATAAAAAAGAAAAATAATATAGACTCAGACATAATCGACAATAATAATAACTATAACAACAATGTTGAAATCTTCCTGAAAAAATTTTGCTCTAAAACAGTCGAAAGTAACAAAATAATTGAAAATTTAACGACTCGAATAACAATTGCCCTAAATTGTCTATCACAACCCTGAACGCTCCATAAACAAAATAAAATATAACGCATATCATTGAATGGCAGAGTTAAAAGAATATGTAGCAAGCACATCAAACAAACGAGTCGTATTTCAAGCTTCCACATTATACACACTATGGTACACCCCATCCAAATATAAAACACATCTACTCTATCAAATGGATAAGATACAGGCTACGATGATCAAAATAAATTTTGAACTGTAAAGATATAGGTGGGATTCGGAAATACAAAAGTTTATTTTATTCACATACAACAGCTATACATATATATTATCCTCTGAAGACCTCGAAAACCTAATACCTCGGTACCAATAACGATCAGCTAGAATACATAACCACGATGGTCAATTCGAGTGAAGGTTCATCAGACGCCCATACTTCCAATCCTTCTCCGACAAATAAATTGTAAATTTTCTGAATGCTGTTTAGTAGAAAAATCTGTTACTCCTATCTATCTGTAAATGTCTTCCATCGATGTACTATATGAATTAATATTTTTTTCTGGTCCTGCGGCGACTGTTCTATAGAATTTTTCCGTATTTTCGCCAACTTTCGATATGAAGACACAACATATCTTTTATTCTTCCATCAGATTCTTACCTAAACGAAAGTATCTTCCTAACGGATTTATAACATCCATTCTATTTAATGCAAGAGTCACAGACGAGTTTTATTTTAAATATAAAACATAAAAAGCCAAATAGTAAACTAAGTTCGAGGTGTGCGTGACTTTTGTATCTTTTCTCGGTAAAAGTCAATATAGTGAGACTTGCAGTATCTGTAGACCTATTATTTGAATATTTTATTATTCAGACGTTCCACCACCCTAAACGTGTTATTAATTACACAATATTTCTACTTATGTCCTTCTATAATTTCATATCTTTCTATTATTTTAGTGTTGAGCTAGAACGCGTTAGTATTTCGCGTATAATGATATCAAGGAGGAAATGTGTCGTATTAAGTATTTAAAAAAAAAAAAAAAGGAAATATATACTTCAAACACCAGAAAAAGCTGTGAAAGCATTGCAGAAATTGCAAAGATCTACAGTTGATAAGGTCAAAAAGCAGATACATGTAATTGAAAACTACTGAGGTGTTTCAAGAAATAGAAAAACTATAAATGAAGAAATAGGTATCTAAACTCTGCTGTATAATAATTGTTTCTATAAATCAGCAATAAGAAAACGCCAGTATTTAAGTCTAGCTACGTTATTGTGCGAAGAAGTTTTAAAATTTGGATAAATATTGTTTCCAACATTTTAAGTTCGCATGTTGAAAAAGGAAGTCCACAAGAAAGTGATCTTCAGACATAAGAAAGTCTTCTTATTTCGAAACGTTTATGACATTAATGGACCTAAGTATCTCGAGACAGCGGTTCCCAATCTTTATGCTACTACACCTCCCCTAAAAAAATTTCTTTCCGCGCCTCCCTACCTTTTACTTTTTGAATAGATATAATAATGTGGCGGATCGGTAACAAAAGGACACCGACAGGTAGAGGACATCAACGCGAACGTAACGCCTCTCGGGTGATCCGAGTATCCAACCGTCAACACCAGAGGGCTACTACGACGACAACGAGTCTGTCTCTTTTGCTAGCGGACGAATATATACAAGCATAATAAAAATACCGCAGCTAGCGAGACTCCCTCTGTGTTTAAGGCGGGGACTACCGGACATAGCCTTACTGACGAGTCCACCGGTAGTCCCGGGACGAAACGCGGCAAATTCAAACCAACTGGCGTCGGCGACGACTGGCTACAACAAGGAGGAGCGGTGCAAAAATAAAAATTATACTGATTCTCTATCCGCCATAATAATATAAACGCGTTTTAAATAATAAAAAATGCTGAAAACTACAATTAACAGAATAATAACAAGATTTTGTTATAACATATACGTACTTTACGATATAAAGTTTTATTTATTTGTAGATATTATGGTATGAAAATTAATATTTTATTAAAAAATATTGGCGCCTCCCCTGGCAATACTCTGCGCCTCCCACGTTGAAAACCACTCTCTTCAGGTATAAATAGGATGATTCAACGCAGCTCAAGCTATTAACAAATTTATTTGATATAGCAGTAAAAAAGATATGGAGTTCATAAATGAATTAAAAAATATTACGTTTATATTATATTGTACCTTTTGTAATTGTTCTTGAATTATTCTTTTTGAAAAATGAAACGATAATGATAATAAAACACGCGTGTTCTACCATCCGCAAATTCCCTCATTGAAGCAGTCATCACTCCATTAATTTCCTCCATAAATTCGGATAATGGAAATTCTACTGTCCAAAAGAGCTTGTAATTCACGCTTCAATCATTCTTCGAAGCTTCTTCGTCTAGATCGTTATGAAATAATTTTTGTTGGCATTAACGAATATTATAGCGACAACCTTGAAGAAACGCTCCCAGAGTTATTGCACCTGTTATTGATAAAAGAACGGTTACCATCAGTGGCGTAAGAATGGGAATAATGTTCGTGTGGCGCGCTGTTAAGAATAGAAATCCGCAAGTTAAGATCTTTAAACAGAGATTTATTCAATGAAAATAATATCAATAACAATAGTGAAACAATAAATACAATAATACTAATATAATAAATTAAAATGACAAGTATTTGAATGATAATGATATAATATTGAAAGTTTGAACACGGAAGTTTATAATATTCTGAAACGTTTTCAATATGTACGATAACTTAGATGCTTAAAATCTATCTTATTGATTAAACTGACTGCTCATATGCAGGCTAGACCAAGGGACTTTGTAGATAAAGCTCAAACTCAGTAAACTCAGTAAGTTTCATTGAGCAACACCGCTACTAAGGAGCTCCGCTCCTCGCTAGATCATTAGACGTAGAACGAACCTTAAATCAACATTAGGTTTAGCCCAGACTGTGTCCTTAAGCCAAAAGTGTTCCTACGCTAGCTAATTTAATCAAGTTGATCTTGAGAGCTCTACACAGACAGATAAAACCGTATCAGGTAAATTCTAGGGTTTCGGTGATTAAGCTCTTCGCGAGCTCATTAAACTTGAAGCGAACCAACCGATCGTGAGTCTCTTGGTTTCTCAAAGATCTAGTCTCCAAGTCGGTTCTTGAAGCTACTAATCGAGAAACTGAACCGAACTACCAGCCCTCTGTTTATGCATGATAGTCGTGATTACGTGGTGCACTCACGTGGATGTGCGGTGTCTGGCCTCGAATATATTTTGTTGTTAATTTTTTATAAAAAAATATAAAAAAACGAACGCAAGTTTATATTAATAATAATCCTGATTTGAACTTAAAGAAAAATACATAATTTAAAATATACAATTTTTTATAAATAAAAATAAAAATAACATAAAGCAGTCATTTTTTTATTGATAGTCCAGGAATGAGGATGGCAATGTCATAGTACTTCTAAACTAACTCTAAACTGTGGATTATTTGGAATATGTTGCGAAGAGGCTGACGTACAAAATAAAGAAAGTTAATTTTACAGCAAAAGAGTTGCTTTCAGAATCCATGATAATTACACATTCTCTTGAAAAGTACTATGAGTTCTTAAAATCTTAAAGTCTCAAACTCTTTCTCTTTAACACAAAAATATCACGAAAAGTTTGGGAACATTATTTTTCAAATTATTTGTATGCAAGAATGATTTGATCTGTTTGCTTCTTTCCAGGAATTGTCCAGGATACATATTACCAAAAACTTTTTTTGAACAGGAACAGAATTATACATGCAAAATTTGTGAATCAATTGTTCCTTATGTGGAAATTGAAAAAATGTTAGAAAATATTGGTATATACCTTTCAACTATGAAGAAAAATGACATTATTGCATGTAAAGAATTTATAAGTCGTTACGAAGGTATTCTCCACCCAAATCATTTTTACAATATTGATGTAACGATTGCTCTGGCTCAATTGATTGGACAACAAACTGGAGGATTAGCAGCAGTTGAGAAAGATCTTCTCATCGAGAAAATAGAATTATGCAAAAAACTGGATAAATTGCTCAAGACACTCGTTCCTGGTAATGTATTTTATTTAAGAAATGATAACTAACGACAATTATTCCATGTTACCTTTACTCATTTCTGACGAATTCAACGAGTCCTATGTTTTAAAATTAGCTGATTAACTTCACCACAGATACGCAAAATACTCAAATACAAATACATGATGGTAGGATTTCAAGGAATTCCTGAGAACGTTTTATTATTTAATTTGCTTACTCGATTAATATTTTCTGATGCCACTGTTGTTATTGTTGCAAACTGCACACCCTAAAAAGGATGCGAAATAGTGCCAAATTCTTGTTGGTTAAAACCTCCACAGTGGTCCAGCGTTTATCGTGTCAGGGATCCCCGGGGGATGAGGGTAATTGTACAATTTCCAATTCGTCGTTCTCCACTCTCTCCGCCTCAGGCACCGTGATGATGAGCACACGCATAAAACCTGGGATCTTTTCCAGGTTTGCTCAGTAAGATCAACCTCTGCTCCGGGGGTCCCATCGGCATTATCTCCTGTTTGCCCCTCATTCGAAACGCCTATGCCCTCTATTAAAAAGAGATTTCCGATGATGTTCATTGCCTGTTCCCTCCCAAGGTTCACATTTGGCTTACTCCTTCTAAGCCAGGCTATGACCCTTTTATAAGGCAAGTCCCACGGATTACGGTCGAGGGTAGCAGTGAACCCCTTCCAAGCCAGCCTCATACTCGAGAGGATAGCTAGCCTAAGCACTTTCTTGCTCTTGTTATAGTCAGCTCCCATCTGTTTGGCACACTCCTAATTCCTATGCCTCGATCTCTGCGCTAGCCTTCTCTTCTTAAGGGTCTCCGCGGAGCCGCGCAATCTCATTGTTCCACCAATAATTTTGGGGGAAAAACTTTCTTGAGCGAAACCTCGCAAGTTTCCTCGCAGGGCATCCTCTTGATTCACCGTCTCTCCTAACTGAGCTCCCAATAACTTATCCTTTCTATCGTCAAAATTTTTTATAAACATCTCAGGCGCAATGTCTTTGGACGAATACTTAAAACGGCCCCTATTCCTAGGCATAACCAAACCTTTGAACTCATGCAGTACATAATTGTGATCCGAGGCGCTATAGTCTCCCAGGATCGCAGAACGCTTATGCCTCTTAAAGAGTTCGCCACTCACAGTCATAATATCTAGGAAGCTCCTCCACTAGGTACTAACCTCTCTGAAACGTAGAGCCCATACCGATCTCAATAGGAGCAAGGTGGTTCCTATCCAGAACCTCCGACAGCATTCTTCCCCTTCTGTCAGTCTTGGTGCCACCCATGTCATAGATTTAGCATTGAAGTCTCCCGCGATGATCATTTCTTTGTATCTCCCCGCAGCTGCCCCAATGGATATGTTAAGCCTCTCCACGTACTCGTCAAAGATATTTAGTCCAACACTGGACAAGCAGTAGCCACTCACGCAGTACGCTTCCCCTATCTTGATCCCAACATGCCCCTCCTCTTCGGTCAACGTATCTTCGCTGGGGTGGAGGCCATTGAATCTTGTTACCCAGATAGACGCATCCCCCTTCGTGTCATTATAGAAGGGAAGTTGTCGATTCGGTTCCGAAATAATCACCACGTCGACCCGACGCTCCCAGGCAAGCTGCAGCATCAGGTCCTGCGCAAGCTTACTCCTATTAAGATTTATTTGTAGAATTTTCAGGGTGCCCGCCCTCTAAATGACCCTTTTTGGATTAACTTCCTATATGTAGGGCACGCTAACGACCCCATAACGTGATTAGTTCGTACCTCGGACCCCTTGCTACACAGCGTACACTTAGAAGCGTTACCGTAGTTTGTGATCGTGTGACCCATCGCGACACATTTACGGCATTGCTCTTTGCCAGGACTAATCGTACACTTATTTGCCATGTGCCCAATCTTATGGCACCTGTAACATCTAATCACCTTAAGTAGGACTCACATTGTGGCTATAGTGAGGCCAGTTCTAATTTTTCTGCTCCCCTCCTTCTCTGAAATATAAGAAGCCGCTCCACGGTGCCGCCTTTGACGACTTCCCCTCAACCACGCTGGCATCCTTGATTACCAGCCCACTGGCTATGTCCTGCTTCAAGTCCTCCACACTCTCATGCGTGTCAATATCCTTGATCTCCACTGATACGCTACTCTGGCAGGGGGGACAAAGACCCTGTCCCCTATTACCGCCTTTATCTTGAGGGCAACGTCGCGCCCTTTGACCCCCGCAATCAGTTCCACGAGGATATCCCCGATCCTCGTTCGTCTCGAGACGTTGGTGTGTGAGGACGTGCTTTGGTTCGCTCTCGGAAAAATAGAGTTATTTGAATCCATTTTAGGAATTATGTGTGTGCAATTAGTTGAAACAAGTAATTTAAGTTATTATATAGTGACTGAGACAGTATGACACAAGGAATTGACTGTAAAGTACATATAAACTTGTAATAACTATCGTGGTTCAGTATGGTTGTTATATGTACGAATGTAGTAATGATTGGTACAAACCTATTTGTAGTAAAGTGAAAGTATTGTGTACATACTGTGTATTATAACATTGACGATTTTATTAGGTAGTTATAATGAATTAAATATTCGAAACTGATTAAGTTTAAAAAGGAGGTTAGATTGAGGTTAGAACTGTCCCATATATGAAATGATGTTATTTAGCGGGCTACAGTAACAGCAAGAGTGAAGATAGTAAAAAAATTTATTTAACGATGGTTCATTAATTGAAGCTATAAGAAATAATGTCCAATTAATTGGGCGTAGAGGAATGAAGGCTGTAGAGTCAACGGTGGTGCTCGTAGCACGTTGAGCATATATATGAGTAATTTCAATATATATGTCGGGTTCACATTATGATTAGGGTTGGGGTTAGGGGCGTGAAACGAATCTTCGATGTGATTAGACATTGTTGTTATGCAATAGAGAAGATATTGACTAGTGCAAATATGATTATTACAGATTTCAACAAGTAACCGTGGTAATTAGATACTTGAGACGCTAATGACAATGATCCTAGGTTCAATAACGAATCCGCGGTCAACGGGATAACAAAATGCGCTTTATTCCAAAGTCCTAGTAGTACTCAACTTCCTTGTCTACGGTACAAGTGTTACTCAACTAACTCTTTGTTAAAATATAGAATATCCACCAAGCGTAAAGACACTATGTAACTCGCTAATGCGACCTCGCGAGAGAATGACTCTCCGTCACGATGATGCTGCAGAGGAAAAACTACATTGGGGTGTGTCTAAGGACACGAGATCACCGGATCCGTGGAGTGATGCCTTCGTTCGGAAAGTGAGAGAAATTGACGTTGCTGTTAATTGGTCAATTTCCATATCGGTGGTTAGAAAAGGATGCTAGCCGCCCTTGAGGGAAAGTTGCTGGCAGGAAGCGCCGTTCGTGAGAAAATAGGTTTCCCCTAACTTCCCGTAGTTGGGACAAAGACTGTTTGTCTGTTTGAAGGACTTTAGTTAACTAAATCTGAAGATTTATAACGGGCCCTCGAGTTAGCTGAACATGTACTGTGGAGATGCGTCGACATCTGGTATCCATCTTACTCGAAGAATAAGGTCTGCGTGTGGCGAGCCACGGGACAGAGACCGTTGGAATGTTTACTGTCGAGTGTTACAACTATTTCCTTTTTAAGGGGAGCTATACTATTACTCCATATCTTTGTTAGACAAAACGTTCATCCCTTGACCGCGGCCTCGTTCGGCGACTGGCTGTCGCCTCGAGCCCAAGCTCACTATCACAAGTTTCGAACAATTACAATCGGACTGGATGATTACAATTGTTTAATTACAGCTATGGTAGAATCTAGATTAAAGTGTTAAGGGATTTTCCCAAAATTACAAAGGGGAGGCTTCGGTGTCCTTTCATCTCCGACATATATATTGTTGGTTTTGGTATTAGTGAGCATATTTTATCGCATTATGTATTAAGAATCTAAATGCTTAGTATGGTTGTTATTATTTATATACATATATGGAGCGCAATGGTAACGTGTAGTTTTAGTACCTTATAAGGAGGATAGTTTTTTGAAAAGTTTAGGATAAATATAGACAGTATGAGTAAAAAGGAATTTGTTATAGGCGTTAAATATGGATAAACTTGATAATAATTCTTATTGGTTGTTGAGCATTATATTAAATGTGTGACTAAGAATAGATAGTGGTGTTTTATGGAATGACAGGTTATAGGCGAACAAGGTTATTGTAATATAACGTTGTCTATGCTGGCTATAGATAGTTTGATAATACCTTATTGTTTATAGTAAGTTATTGTTAAGTTACTATTAAGTTAATGCTAGTATTATTATATTAGAATTAAGCTATATTGAGTTATATAAGTATTTTGGTAATTAAAAGGATAAATTACTCCCATGTAATAAATATGTGTACTGTATAATAATTGTTATATTTATAAGATTAACTAATCGTAAGTTAAGTAATTGTTTCTATGGAGAACTATTCAATCTGGAGTCCGCGTAATACTTTCTCTTTCGTATAATTAAAACAAAGTCGATTAGTTTCTTGCAAGTTTAGTAAGAATAAATATCATAATTACTAATATGTTGATTGACGTTTTTTGTATGGAATTGTGAGGTTTATCTTCATATAGCAAGGGCAAAGAATATGATGCAATTGGTTAGCTGCATACAGTAAATATTATTTTGATATGGGTTTCGTATGTTGTAATAGAGGGACAAATTGAGCTAGTTAGTATTAAGATAGTGAACTTTCGACCATTCGCGGGGAGACGCCATCTCGAAGAAACTCGCCAACGAGAATTGTAAATTCCGTTACATTTGAATAATCAACGTCATGAATCGTTCTATCCCTTATTTCGGTTAAGATAATAAGGGTGGTTAAATGAATATAACGCTGATATTAACAGGTTAATATATATTTTCAAAGACCCAACAACTTCAATGTGATACAAGGTTACGTATGTGGAATGACAAACTACGAATGAGTACGACTTGAGATTCATTTCCTGTTGGCGACTGTGATGATGTATCTTCTGTCGATTGACTGTCTTCGACTTGGCGTTTCTGCTGACTTGACTTCAACTGTTGACTTGACTCCTTCTGTTCCTTGAACTGTGTTCTAACTCGAGTTGGTTTTACCTGTTACTTGAATGTTGCCGTAGAATAAGTCTAGAGAGCAAATATAGAGATGAAGTCTACAGCACAAGTGACTGTTCTGTAGTTCAGAGAACAAGAAAGAGATGAAGTCTAGAGCAAAAGTTGACTATTCTGAAGTCCAGAGAACAAGTGAGATTCGTTCTTGTGTTATTACGGAGGAAAGCTCGGAGTGGTTGTCTTTCTCGTATGAACAAAGCGGATTCGTTGCTCGCACTTTTCGTTAGGAAAGTGAGGGTAACGATCCGCGATGCCCATTGGTTATGACCAACGTTCGGAATGAAGATAGGAGGAAGAAGCCTCCTACCAACGTGGCTCATGGGCGACATTGTTTATGAGAAAAACCTGCTTTTCCGTTAGACAGATATCCGCTTTCTCCGTAATTTGGAAGAACGTGCAATAAACCTAAGGACTGTTCTAAGGACCAACCGTAAACCGAAAATACTTGCAGGATTAAAGGTTCCTGCAAGCTAATAAGATTCAGTTTATGGTGGAACCTTAGGTTTATTGAGGGTCCTAATAACGGCACGCGGATCCTTCACGGCCAGACAATGAAGGACGTCGCACGGACTATCTCACGCGACGTAGTAGATAGTATTAAGTTATATTATTTATTAAGGAGTTATTATTAAGTTAATATTAAGCTGTATCGACATCACTAGGGCTACCCCCGGCGCCTTCCGACGAGTATTGGATCGGAGAGTGGCCGAGAGGGTCCAGACTCTTTCGGACCACCTCTACATTTTTATGGAATTGGCGCCTGTAACAGCAACTACTACACCTGCCACGCAGGCCTGCAGCACCGGAGGAAGAGCCAACAGTTCTCGCCCACCGCTAAGGTGGCGCGTCAAGGAGAGGGATAACGAGATGCTCCAGGCGGCAGTCATCGTGGCTGCCTGGAGCTGGGACGCGCATACGACGGAGGGAAGCGTCGACGAGGAGGCGAAGATCCTACTTCAAGACATGAGCGCGGCGTGTGACGCCTGGATGCCGCGCTCCATGCCCAATGGTGGACACCATCAAGCGGTCCATTGGTGGACGCACGAGATTGGGCAGCTTCGGACTCGCTGCGTCCGGGCCCACAGAGTGTTCCAAAGGGTGCGGCGTAGACCGATTCGCGACGATGAAGAGGAAGTCTCCCGCTGCTACGGGGCGTACAGGGAAGTGCGACGCACTCTACAGCGGGAAATCAAGATCGCGAAAGCTCAATCCTGGAGGGACCTTGTTCAGGCGTTCAAATCCGATCCGTGAGGGCGGCCTTACCGGATAGTGACGAAGAAGTTGCGCCCCCCCCCCACTGACCGCAAGTATAGACCCAGCGTTGCTTGCCACGACGATGTGAGGGAGGCACGACCATCCACCACCTGGACGGTGGAATGGGTGCTGGAAGCGTCGAAGAGGATGGCCTCTCAGGACGTCGCACCAGGTCCAGACGGAATACCAGGATGGGTTTGGGCGGAATCAACGAACATTTTGGCTCCCCGTCTACGACGCCTCTTTACAAGATGTCTGAGGGAGGGTGTCCACCCCCGGGCATGGCGAACGGCGAAATTCGTTCTGCTAAGGAAGGAGGGTCGGCCCTTGGACTCACCGGCGTCGTACAGGCCGGTGTGTCTTCTGGACGAGGTGAACAAGCTTCTTGAAAGAATAATCGCCACCCGTCTGGAGGCCCATATATCGCAGCGGGTACCCGGATGGCACGATAGGCAGTACGGTTTTCGACGGGGCCGCTCGACCGTCGATGCGGTGAATCGTGTAATGTGTGAACATCTGCGGAGAGGAAGTACAGGTGGAGCTCCAGATGAAATACCTGGGTCTCACGATCGACGTTCGAGCCGCACTTTGAGCTCCAGGCCTCTAAATTGACGGCCGCAGCCAACGCCTTATGCGACCTATTACCAAACATTGGCGAGTCCGGATTCGAAGTTCGTCAACTGTACGAGGGAATGGTTCGATCCAGGGTCCTGTACGGGGCCCCGGTGTGGGCGGTAGGTCTGCCGAGGAGTGGTCACAGCTTACTACTGCTGAGGAGGTTGCAGAGAATTACCACCACCCGAATAGTCAGGGGATATCGGACCATATCCCACGTGTCCGCGTCTATGCTGGCAGCGCCTCCTCCGTTCGAGCTACAGGCCCTAGCGCTCGGACGGCTGTGCCATCACATGCGGGGCCTGTGCTCGGGCGGGGATACACCCTCCGCCGGCCAGTCGGTATGTGACGTCCGGGAGGAGGCAAGGTTCGAGACCTGGGAAGGGTGGGACATTCAGCTCGCCGCCGAGGATACGGTACGGCCTCATCGAGCCGTTAGAGCGGTCCTACCGAACTGAGAGGCCTGGAGAGATCGTGGCGGGCTCCCGCTGACGTACAGGATGACGCAGCTATTTACCGGGCACGGAGCGTTTGGGGAATTCCCGCTAAGAATTCGACGGGAGTTGACTAGTGCGTGCCACCACTGCGAGGAAGAGGAAGACACGGCACAGCAGACGCCGGCGTGGGAGGAACTGCGCCGTGTCCTATGACTCGCCAATAGCGAAAGTTTGGCCCCTGAGGCGATCGTAGTAGCCATGCTAAGGGGACAACGGAAGTATATCGCCGTCTGCTCCTACTGCGAGAAAGTCATGCTCGCAAAGGAGCGCGCCGAGAGAGAAAGGGTGAGAGGACAGCATCCATCGAGGGTGCCGTAACGCGGAGAAGGGTCTGCGCCCACTCCTCGGGCTTGCACGACGGCCCAGACAGCGTGGCGTTAGGAGGAGTGGTCCCTCCTAACGGCCCAGTCAACCAAGGATGATTTCCGATTACACCATCAGGGAGAAGACGAAGGAGTGCCCCGGCAGTAATACGCAAAGAGGTCCCGGAGCTCTCCTACCAATCGTCAGGACGAGAAACGTGGAGGTACGAATTACCTGGCGCCTATGAAGGTTTCCTCCACGAAAAAAAATATTAAGTTGTATTAAGTTGTATTAAGTGGATTGTAACTGATAGTAAATAAGTTGTTGCAACCAGTTATATGGTTTAGCTTTAATTTATTATAGTAAATATGGTTTGTAATAAACATATTTCTAGTAATAAATTTGTATGCAACATAGTAAATGATATTTCTACGTGCATTAATAAATTTAAATTGAATTAATTGTGTCTATGGAGAATTATTTCATCCCTGGATCGTTCATCATTATTTTGGTACTTCATTCCTAAAATCAAACAAAGTTGATTAGTATTCTTGCAAGTAGTAGTTGAATCAATTATGTGATATGCTTGATTGTCGGTGGCTTTATAATATAATGATGAAGTGATGTTGAAGATATTTAATATTAATAATGAATGAAATCTAGTTGTTGATTTTCATAATTAATTAGTAAGCTAAACTAAATAATCTCATTCTACTACTGGATAATCAAAAGTGTTCGATAATGTTTAATACAAGGAGCCTTCGTTACCATGGGGTTGTGCTCGATACTTCACATTTGGATTAGTATTTATAACCATTAGTTAGTAAGGATTAAATGCAGGCGGATAATGGTTAGAAGTGGCTAACATAAATTGGAGGTAGATATATATAACTACATGTTAGTGGATGGTTTAATGAATAGATAACAATAAGTTCTCGCAAGCACCAAGTTCGGAACTGTGGCCCAGTTGAATTTAGTCAATCCGTGGGGTTCGCACATTAATGTGGATCCTTATTTCTATAATTAGACAATGTCGATAAGTTAGATTTCGCTAATATAAATAATTGTTATAGTTAATTTAAGGGAATATTTAGCAGTTCGGTAGCAAATATGCTGGCGAGTTAATAAATCGTTAACATAGCTTAATGTTAGTAGTATAGGAAGATAATTTGGATATAATAATGCTTTTTAGCAATAGTAAGGATTGATGGTAAGACTTGAAATAAGCTTGGCTAATACGTGGTTATTTACTTACATATTGGAAGTAATAATGGGGTCGACACTGGGAAGAGTCATTTAAGCATTAACAGCTGCGGTACTCCGATCTAGAGAACAAATAATAGATATATTGGTATACTTAATAATGGAGGAGGTACATAGCATAATATGGGAGTTGATATAATTAACATTATCTGGATTTGGTAAAGTGGACATAGTAAATGATAAATGTATTATACACACTTTAATATCGTGTATGTGCGTCAATCTATTATTAGAATATCCTTACGTATGACAATAATGGCTTAATCATATCCATATGGACAATTAAATTAAATATAGATGAATCCGGGGGGTTCGTATATTAATTTGATCCTTCCTTCCTATAATTATATAGGGCGATAGGTATTATTGTAGGTTTAGTAGATGAGTAATGATTTATGTCTCGATTGACGGCTTTTATTTAAATAATACGGAAGTTGATGAATATGGTATGGGATAGTATGATAGATCTTATATAGTATGATTTAGAAGTTGATAAGCATTCTTAACATTAACATTAATAGAGAACTTGATTAAACATTGCCGAAATTAGTTCAATGTAATAGGATCTACTGTTAGTACTTGCATACATTTTACAGTAGGAATGGTTATTTTTAATAGTAGGAAGTTGTGAGGTATCAATTTCAAATCAACTTAGTAAGTGTAGATGCAATGGGCTTGTCTGGTAGAATTGCGTAATATGATTTTAGTTGGAGGCAGATATAGATAAATTGTATGTATGTTCGGTAAACGGATATGCTGGCAAGATAATGGCTCTTTAAGCCTAGTATTGCTGATAATATAAGGATTCAAATTTGCACTTGAAGGGGCCTCTCAGCAACTGTAGGGGCTGATTGTAAGATTGGAAATAAGGTTAGCTAACATGAAGCTTACTTACATATTTGGATGGAATAATTGCATAACTACTTTGAATAGTCATTTAAGGCGATGGCAGTGTCACGACCGGCACATTTCAAATCCGATGGACCGATAACGGAGATAAAGATGTGGCGACAATGTATATCGCCGAAGTGCCTAATGAGCCATCAATATCCCAACGGTCCTTCCTCCGAATGTCCGAGAAGAAGACGTGCGTGGCAACAGTCGCGGACGCCTAACAAATGCGTGGATAGTGGGGATATTGAGGGGTGACAAAGAAAAAAGAAACGGATCCGATCGAAAGTAAAATTGTAAGAGCTTCAGTCTTGGAAAAACGCGGCTGGAGTTCAGAAGTAAATAATAGTTAGTGTAAACGCGAAGTGTTAAGAAATAAATTCTCTTTTTATTTTTTTATTTTTGTATTCATCTTCGATTTCTCTTTTTTATTTTACGTGCCAGCAGTTGGGTTACTCCAATCTATGGAAGCAAATAATGGGTTAAATTTGTATATTTATTAATGGAGAAGCTGCATAGCATACATAGGGATGATATATAAATTAATAGTAACAAGTTTTAATTGAGTGATCATTATATAAGAATAATGTGTAATACACACCTTTTATATTGTGTACGGGTTTCAATTTGTTTTGGGAATATCCATATTTAATGATTTAATGATAACCAGGGTTAAATCGTATCTATATGGACATAAACTGTATATGGTTGAACCCGCGTGGTTCGTCCTTCTTCCTAAAATTAATAAAACAATAAAAGTAAACATAGTCGATGGTATTATTGTAAGTATTAGGAAATGAGTAACGAATTGAGTTCTCGGCTGGCGGCTTTTATGTAGATAATACAGAGGTTAAGGAGTAATGCAATTGGATAGTATGATATAGCATATATAGCATGATTTATATGTGGATAAATATTCTTAATATTGATAGAGAATTTGAATTAAACAATGCTGGAATTAGTTTAATGTAATATGATCCATAGTTGGTACTTACAGTCATTCTATGGGTGATAGTGTCACGTTCTATTTAGTTGCCGCGTTCGGTAGCGTTAACTGACGTTTAATGTAACTGGCAATAAGCTTCACTTTCGGCAAACCTGCTATGTGCGGGAATACTGGCACGGGAGAAGATTAAAGTTGTTCGAAAGTAAATTAACAATATGTAATGATTTATTCAAATTTTACTCGATTTCGATATTGACAATTGATTGACAGACTGACGGATATAAAATTCTCCGGTTGACAAAATGGTAATTCTTCGGTTGACAAACAGACGATTCTTCGGTTGAAAAAATGATGATTCTTAGCACCACAGAATGATAACTAATTCATCGGCAGACAAAATGATAACTAACTTTTCGAATGGTAATTATTCTGTTGACGAACGGTAATATCGTTATTATTCGATAGACGAACGGTAATTATTGTTACTGACTTTTCTGAGTCGCTACATTTATTTATATCTGTCGGAGATGAAAAAACGTCGGGGTCTTCCTTTTGAAAATGTTTGGAAAACGTTTGTTTGTTGTCGTTTGTTGACATGACAATAGATATTTTCAATTTTTAGGAAGTTACGATGGTAATATTCCATACGAACTTAGTATGTGTAGACGCAATGGGTTGTTGGTAGAATTTCCTAATATAGGTTAGTTGATGGTCCTTATAGATATATAGTAAGAAAGTTCGATAAATTATATGTAGATAAGGTAATGCTAAGATAATGACTCATTAAACATAGTTTAATCCTAATAACATAAAAAGTAAATTTAGACCCAATAGATGCCTCGCAGCAGCAGTAGGGGTTGATTGTAAGACTGAAAATAAGGATAGCTAATGCGAAGTTTTACTTACAGAATTAGGATGTAATAATTGTTTATTTACTTCGAATAGTCAGTTAATGTGATAGTAGCTGCGTTACTCCAACTTATAGAGACGAATAATAGGTTAGATTCGTATACTTACTAATAGAGAAAGTGTGGTGTGTATAACCAGCGCAGTAATGACTAGCCGTGGCTACTACGGTGCGATGCATATGTAACGACCAGAGAATATTCAACACGGACGAATTCTAGTTTACATCACCTTAAGCAAATAGAGTATCATAAGTACACGCTTTAATTTTCTACGTGGTTGCTATGATCTTACACGACGTGTACCAGGTTCCCAGGTCTGTCGCCATCTTGTTTTGGTGGCTTATTGGTAGAAGCATGGACTGGAGAACTATAAGAGTTTCGTCTTGTGATGCTATATTAAATAGTCACGGAATACGTAAGACACAGAACCGAACACAGATATGAAAGTGGATTTTAATTTAGATTAAATCTGAAATTGTTAAATTTAAACTAATTACCTGCAAGGGTGGGATGTTGTCACCTACTTCCGCTCTATTCGTTCCTTTACGAGCACAAAGATTTTGTCGCCCCTCAGCATCGCCTTCACAACTGACGAGAAGTCTAATCTTTCACCAATCGTCAGCCGTATTCACTTCCTCGCGCTTACTGCACATCGCACACCTAGGCTCCTTCGCGCACTCACTCATCACGTGTTCACTGCTGCCGCAATGCACAATTCCTTACCCGTACACAACACCGTGCACCTTGCAGCCATATGCCCTAACATATGGCATTTAAAGCATCGCGCACATTCGGCAGCAGCCTAGCCAAAGCGATAGTCAGGCCAGTCCTGAACCTTCTCGCCACTTCCTCTCGTGTCAGTCTTCTGTAGTTTCTTGCTCGGTTTAAACTGACTAAACCCTCGCAGGTTTATTCTTTAATACTCTGCAAGGTATCCTCCTGACTTTTTGCTACGCTTGCCGGAGCTCCCAATAAATTAGCTAAATTAAATAAGCTCCCTGTACACCTGAAGCCATTCCTCTCCCTCCCGGACTTTCACCAACAGGGCCTCCGATCCATTTTGCGTTCTTATCATCTTATCCCTCTGACCTTTGTTAGCCGGTGGCCTTCTTTCCTCGTTGCAGTTCCTCTTTCTCTCAAGCCTCCTTTCTCTCCTACTCGCCTGATCTGTACACTCCCCTCCAGAGTCGCTAATTTCTCTGACCTAAGGTCCTCGTTGCCCGTTTCTCCCTCCTAACAAACCTCCGCGTAGGAGACTTCCCCTCTCTTCGCCCTTTTCTTCCGGTCCGAATTCCTATCCTCGGGCGGTGACGTAGTTTTCCTCTTATTGCTTTGATCGGCAGGCACCTTGCTTCGCAACTGGCCGCTTCTTTTTCTACTCTCATCCATCGGCGGGGATCTTTGCGTGGACACGTTAACTCCTCTGGGCGTTCCATTCTGTCTCTTGACTTTGCATCCCTTCTTGTTCATCTGTTCGTCCAGTCCCTTCCAGAGGCTGTCCGCTCTGGTATTGATCGAGTCGGATAAATTCTTAATCACCGGGTTCTTTTTGGGCATTAAATGCAGTCTTCCCAGAATATTATTCATATTCAGAAAGGCCTCTCTAATGATGTCGATCATCTTTCTCCATTCACTGATCCTGAATATCACACAGTCTTCCTTATCTTCTTTGTTTTGTGCCGCACTCGTTGCACCCTTTTGCTTCCTCAGCGCCGATTTGATCAATGCTCGCACACCTATTTCTATTTACCATTGGAGTGCTGTAACAGCTACTATCCGATGCGCGAACCTCTCTTTCGGATGCGCTGACCTCCACATCATTGGTTTTACTAACCGGTCTCCCAGCTTTACTCAACCAGGTCACAAGGGAGTTTTCCTCCACTCCGCTTGTTCCTTTCACTACCGGAGTCATATACCCCTTCTTAACGGCGGTGACAGAGACAATCCTCGGTGGTATCCTTCCGTCATTGCCACTTACCTTCCATAGCTGCCATGTTCCTTTCCCTCCACCACCTCTTGAATGTCATTTCTAAATTCATGAAGTTTCGTATTCTTTCACGAAGGAGGAGAGGGTGGTACACTACGCCCCATTTTTCATTGCTCTTCTACGCCTTTCCCTACCTCCTCTAGCTTCGCTCTCGCTTTCTTCAAAACTCTGGTCCCCGGTCGCATTTATGTTTGCCCATTCGCAGGATGATCGTCGGATCGAGCCTGGAACACCACTCGAAACACTGACGAGGCCTGGAAGCTCCGAACCCCCCCGTGCCGTAACCTTAATACTCTTATTTGTACTACCCATAATTATCTTATCAAAAACAGTATCATTCTCTAGTGACAGAGCCGCGTCCATTATAAGTAAGTTATACCAATGTCGTGTCCTTATAACGTAGCCAAAGTCGCTACCAATCAGTCCATGTGAGTCTTCTCGAGTCTGTCAATACGTGCAGTCCTAGACCCTGTATTCCCTTATTTCATCGCGATATCTGATGGCTAAATAAAAGCCACAACCCCAACCCTGTCCTTGGAGAAACAGCTAAATACTACGATACAAAGCTAAATCCAAAAATCAGTACATGGAAGATCACTCAGAGTTCAAACTCTACATTTACAGGGGACTCTACACTCATACCGCAGTAACATATCTCTGCAGTGAACCGACTCCTCTCACTTCACTAAATAATGGGGCGACGATCTCCTAGACGAGTGCAGTAACTCGGCGGTAAGGACAGAGCATCGCTCGTGGCATTCAAGATTTCCAAACGTATCCTACCGCCACGTATAGCCAATAGGAAGCTACATCTGTATATCCATTATTAAACTATGTCTTGTTCCTTGACTCAGAGTTCAAAGTAATTTCCCGTGCTTCTAGGTTCTTTCCTGAAACGCAACTTGGCAAGTAGATAGCTGCCACTGTAAGGCATTATTTGAAATAGATTTGCACCGCGAGAGAATGTCGGAAATCCCCCAAAAACATCTCCAAAGTAACAGCTCAACAACGGTGGAACTTACTTAGAGCAGCCTCTATTTCTGTCAACAAACAAGTGGTCCGTAATTTGGCAACCTCTACTCGAGGTTACAAGTGAGCCTCGAGCATTGCTCCTGTAGACATACCGACCCGTACAACAACATGGTGTCTCGAGAACCAAAGTTGGAAAACCGCCATTTTGTCGGGAACTTTCGCTTAGTGAATTCCTCCTATTCCAGCTCATTTCATGCTATTAACCCTTGTTATTGGAATGGACACACTCTCCCAATCTTAAACTAAAAGGGGCGATAGGCCAATTACAAGAAGTGAAGACAATAATACTCTTAACAATGCAGTTTATCATATGACTCTCGATACACCGTACGCGCCCAGCTCCATAGGTGTCACTCGATGCTCGAATACCTAACTGTCGTGACTAGCAATAGTCCTCAGATGGCACGACATGTTCCGTATACTCGTCTTAGGCTACATATCGTAACTTGTACGTACAGGTAGCACCACCAATTCGTACATCGGCACCAGGCTAATGATGATTCTATAACCCTGTCCTGAGTAACGGAGCGCCCATACCAAGATGGCGATCGCCTGACAGACCCATGCGCGTCTTTTCACGTCGATACCGTTGACTTTCACGATAATAAAACTTGCCGTGCCAAGTGAGTGCTCAAAAACTCAACGCATCACCGAGGTTCCGACGCCCATTAAGCATCGTTCGACCGTGCCGAAACCAGACGAGGTTAATGCTGTTGGACATTTCTGGACCATCGTAGGCATCAACAATCTGCCTCGTTTAATACACCACCATCATCAACCACCATTCTGGTTTTAAAGTCAAAATCATTTACCATAGTGATGTCCAATGTTACTGTAAATTACATAACGTTATTCGGTACAGTGATCAAAGTAACGTTAAACAACTAGCATGAACATAAATAAAAACTTTCAGTTTTGTAAGTTGCAGCCCATACCAGCACCGGCATATCGTACATTATTTAAAAAGTTTTATCCTATCTTGGCAACATCAGATTCAAAAAGTTTAACGGCGCAACTTACTGCGAGTCGACTATATCTCAGCAGGCCACAATGTGATAATGGAGGAAGCCATCACCCCAATATGGCGCCAACTGCCTGATATCGTAAACGACACTCCTGTCCGGCGCAAGCGTAGTGATCTCAGAATCGAACTCCGAGGCGCAGGTCTTTTTCGCAACATGGCGCCGAATGCCAGTCCCGGTAAACATCGCCTCTGTTCGTGCCGATCAAGTGTATTACAATAGGTATCATAAAGTGTTAGAATCATACTACCATTACAAACTTACATACTCGTCAACAGCCCAAACGTCAGCATTAATCGTTCGACTTGTTACCTGCACTCAAACCGGTACGTACCATAGGCCCTTGTGCAGTCATTAGTTAAAATCGTCCAATATTATTTATTTAATTAGTTGATTTCAATTTAATTCAATTTACTTTACTTTAAGGATAGGTCCTGCAGCCCTATTAATAAATATCTAGCTGGTATTACCACCATGGCAAGGTGAATCAATATTTATATGTCGGGCAAATGCTGGGATTAGGACTGTGGGTATCAAATGAATCTTCACAGGGATTAGCCATTGATGCGGTACAACACAGGTAAAGTTTATTACAATAATGGAGATATTACAATCTTGACAATTAACCGCTGCTACTCGAGATATGTTGACAATTCGGTACGCATTATACTCCACATATGCTGCCAAATACAGAGCAGGACATCCGGCCTGCGCAATGTCAACTCTGGTCTAGGTCAAATCCAGAGTATTTGGCTAACCCCAACCTTTTTTTTCGCGAGGAGGGGAAAATGCATTACGGCAACCCGCGTCGCCGGGTTATGTAGGACTCGGCTGATGCCAGTGCCCACTAAAAACCCCTCCTCTTCCAAGCCATCTTCGAGCGGAGAGTCTCGCCGGCACCACCAAATAAGCATTACTTCGACGAGACCCTATTCAACGCATCAACTCCTTAACTATGGAAATGTCACAATTTAGTCAAAAATAGCTCCAGGCATCATCTTCTTCTTCTTTTTGCAGCTCCACATTTGGCCCTTTTTTGCACTTGTCTTGCCTTCATTACTGTCCCGCAGAAGCTCCGGAACGGCCCCCATGTATGATCGTTGGCCGAAACTAATGCGATTATATTATCCGCTGTAAAAGTGACGCTCACAAAATTCTCCAGAGTGCGCTGGACTGCCCATCTTGGACACCTCAATAAGACATACTCGGCATCATCTGGACACGCATCCCAATCACAACATTTGTCGACAGTTTCCCTGTTAATCCTAACCCTGTACCTGTCGAAGATACCATGTCCAGTCAACAGCTGCATGGTATAATGATCTATGTTTCTCTTACTCTTCCGGAAGGTGGCTGCATCCTTGGCCTTACTAATCGCATCCACCCAAACCGGGGAGGCATATGGCACGACCGATTTCCATACCTGGTAATACAATTCCCTGCAGAGGTCAGAGGGGCCGTTCACATACGGCAGGAGCCGTCTGGTAGCGCCAACAATCGTATCCGCTCTAGTGCAAACTATTTCAATATGGTCACTAAACTTTCTTTCGAAGACCAACACCACGCCTAGATATTTAACCCTTTCGCGTGTGTTAAGCTTCTCTCCTGTCAAAGTTATACTAAAATTCTTTGGAACTCTCATTGTCGTCAATAAAATAAACTCAGTTTTATCCTTTGCTATCTGAAGACCTGAGTTTTATGACCTCCACACTTTCCTTTTTCTTCAAACCCACCATTATAGCCAGGTCATCCGCAAATGCAACAACTCTTCCATTCACGTAATTATCAAATCTGACCAACAGGCTATTGTAAACTAAATTCCACAGAAGCGAGCCTACCACAGAGCCCTGTGGAACACCGGCAGAAATTTGCTTCACAATAAGACCACTCGAGTTGTCGAGACCTACGAAACGATACTTAAGGTAGATCGTGACAACTCTCGTCAATTTGTCGGGCAGCCTTCTCCCAGGATGTGCACCTTTTGTAGGCGGAGCCGTGTTGACCTGGCTCTCCGCCGCATTTCTAGTAGCTTTCTTCTTCCTTCCCTTCTTTCTCTTCGCCTGCAGCACCCTCCACTCACCTCCCTGTTGCTCCCGAGGGAGCGATAGTAACTGGGTGGTGATGGTGGTGCGAGCCGACGCCACCGGTTCTTGTCTGGGCCGTGCCTCAGGGGTGGGTCGTTCACCCCTGTGGTGATCTTCAATGGCCCTAATGATAGAGGGTCCGAGCTCTTCCACCCTCCTCTCAAGGGTAGCAAGGTTACTATCATTCTGTCCGTTTCTCGGAGGCAAGGCACGCTCACCGCCATTCCCGCTAATTCTTTCCGGAGGGCCTCATTTTTCTCCTCGAGCACTGACGGCCTCGCTTCCACGGGCGCCCGTGCACGGGTGCTGCAGGTGGTTCCAAACCTGGTGAACTCCATCGTCCCAGCAGGAAGAGAGGATGCTGCCTCCTTCAGGGTCTCGATATAAGTCCCCTTAAGGTTGGGCGATATAGTCGCCACCTTAATAATTTGCTCGACTCGTCTGATCACCTCAGCATTGATATCAGCGGCCGTTGCCGTCCTTAGATCGCGCACGAGGTCGACGGGCATGCCAAAGGTAGAGCAGGTCATCTTGCGCTTCTTGCCCCTGCACTATCCACATGTTACAGAAATGTTCGACTTCAACGAGGCTACCGACCCCTCGTCGTCGGACCTCGCGCGGGTCCTCCAGAATCCTTCCAAGGATGATGGTCCAGCGTCCGTGACCATAGCAGGAGCGAGGAACGCGTTCTCTTGCCTGTCCGCAGATCTCAACCTTCTCTACGCCTCGCCAGGTGCAGAAACCGATCCGGGGGCCTAGCCATCGTCCCTTGCGGACGACTGACCTCGTTTTCGTGGTAACGCACCTCTTGCCGCAGGTGTGTGTTTCCTGTCTCGAGGTCGGCAATCCTTGGCAGCGACAATGCGCTACTGTAGCTCGCACCTTACGGGACACCAGCCTCAACCTCCTGATGTACGTTCCTTTGAGGTTTCTGGAGGTGGACGCCATCCAATATATTGACATGGACCTAAAATATGTCATAGGGTTTTAGGTTGGGCATAGCGTCGTCTGCAAACTATATTTATTTTCTTACCTGCTCGTATTAGGGCTACTTTGGTAACAAATGTGTTACTTTACAACCAGATAGTGTCAATATATCGGGATGGTTTTAGTAACTGGTTTCGTTTAAGCCACACCCAGTTACTTCTTAGCCTTGACGTTTGAGTTTACACCATTGTTTAATATAATCTCTCCTCAGTCCTTTCATCGTGTTTTCAATATCACCAATTGTGGCTGGCCAGTTTATTCTCAATGAATTGGCAATAGTCTTGAGTTTTTTATCATATCTTTCATCGATAAGATTAAATATTGCAGGATCCAAGGAGCTTTAGTTCTCATTGCGCTTTTTTAATGTCCCGAGTTTCACTATATGCTCAACACGCGATAGGCTCAAACCTCCGTTAGCTTTAGGAATGTAGACAGCATAAAATGCAGCTGACGTACTACGAACGACTACAGTCGCTCCGTGTAAAATGCCACGTATTATACATACGACGAGCGATTGGAGCTGTTGCACATCAAGTATCTTACTCTGTACATGTAATGTTAGTATTTTTTTCGCATTATTTCTCACAGACGAAACACTTCAATACCATGTATCAGCAAACTAAATGCCAAATCTGTCTCGAGACACTTGTCCGAATGTTCGTAGCGAATCAAGTTAGTGCTTACTGAAGAAAGATAATTAAATTTACTTTTTTCCCAACTACAGACAAAAAGGTATTGAGGTGTTCGTAGAACGAGTAAGGTGCCAAAGAAATATTCAACGTTTTGTTTACAGTATATTCATTAACTCGCTTAATGATTTCGTTACAAGTCTCGACTCGTGACTTGCGCGGACAATTTATTCGCGATTCTCGATGTCGACACTTTACGTACAACTCTCGATTTCGACTGCTCAATCACACTTCTCGGTCACAACTGATCTCCTAACCTATTTCGTTTCTTTTTGTCACCTCTCAATATCCCCACTGCGCACGCGCTCGTTAGCGGTCCTTCTTCCAAGTATTTGGCGAAAGGACCGTCGGGATATCGATGGCTCATTAGGCCTTATTATTATTATTATGTTTCGTCGGTCTCTCGTAAACAGTCTGTCAACGGTGGTATACAATGTACCGACGAAACCGTTGGAAAGTTTTTTCCTCCCGAGTGCCCCTACAGTAGGTTTTGTTGTTTTTCAAATTTGTTTACCTTTATTTAAATTAATTATTTCTTACAAATTTTATAGCACCCATAAAACGATTATAAATAATAGAAAAAGACGTATTAACGTAAATCGGAATTATTCGGAGCTGTCGGAAGATGACCAGATAAATTCAAATTTGGCACAAGAAAGATGTAATACAAATAATAAAAAATTTCGAAAGATCACATTCAACATATCCGAATCCGAAGAAGACACTTGAACTGAATCCAGGAAAGATACCAGAGAAATTACATGGACTAACGAATTATTCCGGCCAAATATTCATAAATTTAATTGCGAGCATTCGGGAATAAAAATATCAATTATTTATTCGGCATCAATTTTAGATTTGTTTCAATTGTTCTCTTCCGAAAATTTTATAAATTTCATTGTTGGCAAACGATTATCAGAGTAGAGTTGATGAGGATGCTAATGCGATAAATTCCCGGAACACTTCTCTTCCAGAAATTTGTTGCTTTCTCGCCATCAAATTATTAATGTCGCAAAATAAAAAATTGTCATATTGTGCATACGAGTCTAACGATGAACTGT
Source organism: Bombus lapidarius (assembly GCA_936014575.1). Lineage (NCBI taxonomy): Eukaryota > Metazoa > Arthropoda > Insecta > Hymenoptera > Apidae > Bombus > Bombus lapidarius. The sequence goes on from CAKXZU010000077.1 coordinate 322,394, forward strand.
TGAAGAGCAACATTTTCGGAGAAGTTATAAGTAGAGATCGATTTATATATTTGCTAAAAATTTTACATTTTAATACGAATAATGTGATTGCAGATGGTGAGAAATTATGTAAAATACGAGAAATCTGCGGTATGCTCAGACAAAGTTTTCAAAAGGCATTTTATGAGAGTTTGCTCCTTTATAAACGGAGATTATGGTTAAAACAATACATTTCCTCTAAAGGAAACAGATTTGGGGTAAATTTGTTTATTTTATGTGATACCCAGTCTGGATTTGTACAGGATTTTATTATTTATAGTGGAGCATTGTGTATTGTAAGCTACGAAAATGAAATTATCAGCAAATCAGGAACTATAGTCATGGAACTATTGGAACCTTATTTTGGTAAAGGCAATACATTGTGCTTGGATAATTGATACACAAGACCAGCACTTTTTATCCTTTTATATAAAAATGGAACTAATTCTTGTGGAATTGTAAGGAAAAGGCGAAAGGGCACTCGAATTATCCAGAATAAATTAAAAATGGGTTAAACGAGTTTCCACTCCTCAAATCTTTTATCAGCAATGAAATGGTATAACATGAGGGAAGTATATATGTTGTTCTGTTTCCACAATGAAGAATTTGTTGACACAAGCGCCATTATCGCATGCAACAAATGATTAAAAAAAAACAAAGTGTGTTGTCGATTGATGGGAGCTATGGACAAACCGGACATATTTATCAGCACCATTTACTCACAACGAAAAAATATAAAGTGGTACAAAAAATATTTTTTTTATTTAATAGAACGCTTATTGCTTATATGAATGAAAAGCTGGGAAACAAATATCAATGGCAAGATTTCACCTGGTGTTAAATCGGCAACTTTTAAATTCTTATCTACAAGGAAATACAATAACATTGAGGTAGTATTAACGTGTTAGTTTATTAAAGAGACGAGTGGTAAAAATGTAATAGTCAGTGTATTTTAAAATCACTTTGAATATAAGTACAGAGATAATGTATGTCGATCGTAACCGTCGCTCACTCGATTCTACCCTATGACTCGCTCTGATAATTCGCTATACTGATTCCTAGAGAGGATGTTGGTTTATTTATAACGATCAGTGGACTTGCAGAAGGTCGCATATGGTTCGACGATTATTCATACGGCGCTAATGTTTTTGTCCGGAGTTCGTTTATTCTTGAATCTTGCAAATCAAGAGAGTGTTAACATTCTAAGACAGAACAATATGAGTCACTCCCGATTCGAATCATCCTATGACTCACGTGCCGCTACAACATTTCGAACGAATCAGGACAAATTAATTCACTTCGCCTTACTGGAAAGCACTTGCCGCACGATACAAAAATGAAGATACAAAACGAAAGAATCCATTGCGAACGCGTGTAGTATGTTCAAAAAATGACAGGAGGAGCGAATCGCGATACCAGTAGCAAATTTGCGATGTTGGCTTATGTATAACTGCATCGATTTGTGCTGTTAAAAATATAGGTTTCCATTTATAAAAAAGGTGCAGTTGCATCTTTCTGATGCACCGATGCATAAAAGTGCATAAAATTGGTTGCATATTATGCACCGCCTAGTACCATTTAACTTGCATGTTGAGGTTGACTGATAGAAGAACGAGTGGATGAATTTGTAATAGAAAAATATATTTAAATAAATAAAGGTGTATGTATAAGTATACTGTATAAATTTATGCTGATCCAGATCCTCACTCTCATAGTGTTACAATACAATAGAATCGATAAGGAGCACGTTCATATATTGTTTATAGTAGAAGGACATTACCAAAAAAGATAACCTTCTAGCTCTAACTAAAGGCTACAAGGAACATAAATAGAAATCTATTTATTATTCCTTTATTCCTAGACATTGTAACCCAAAACATAATTTATATTCAAGGGCACAATTATACGGACCTCTCCTTATTTAGAATATTTTTATTTCACTAAATTCTATTTTCTGCATAATAGCGATCTCTAAAGTCACGGATATACATAAATAAAGATGTAGAGTTTTTCTCGAAGTAATTACTTCAACATTTCATTTTCTACATCTTCTTCTATCCCTAATCCCGTTTAGGAGATACAGCCCGTTCCAGTTGCGAGGAACACCCTGTATATAGAGCAAGGAAAAACGTAGCTGATCAGTAGATCGATTTTCTGCTTCGGCTTCAAGGATAACTTTTTTGATCTTTTAATAATGCCTAAAATTTCAAGGACAATAATGCCACAGTGAATGTCCTCCTGGAGGCCTATTTTCGCTCACAGATATTTAAATATCTATTTTGGTTGGGCAAAAGGTATGTGTTATTGTTACGATCCTGCTTTACCTCTGGTGTTTGTAACGGTGTTTGTAATTTTATTATTTGAATCTTAGCTTTCTCAATCGATGTTTGAATGAAAACGATAGTTGCTGCCACCAGAGATTCAAAAACTTGTCGCACCCTTCTAAAGCTCGGAACTATTTTGAACCTCCAAACTGTTGTATCCTTGTTACCATTCTAATTTATTTGTATAACCGTATGAATAAGGTTAATTAGCGTATCAATTCGACTGGTAAATAAACTTCCACGTTTTGGCTTTCCCGCTATGTGCAGGGGTACTAGCATAGGAAGGATTAAAGTTTTCTTGAAATAAATAATATCGTCGATATCTCCTTAATTGGTGATTTATTCGATATATTTAGTTATAAGTTTATGAACAAAATTCTGATATAAATTCTTTATGTAAGTTATAAAAACAGGAATAATAGGCATTTTCATAAACAACTGATAATGAAGTTTTAGGTAGACAGCGGAAAACAAATTTCTATTTGCTTCGTGGTTAATCCTAATTCTTCCGATTTCTCTCTCTTCAACTTTTAATTTCGGCGGCGTATAAACCAACATTCTACACGTTGCTTACTGTTATGGTCTTCGTTTGTAGGATTTCTCCTTGCTTTGGCATTTAACATGAACAAAGATTGTTTGTGACAATAATACTCTCTGTGGCAACCGATGTGGCTTCGCAAGTGTTGCCCAAAGGTGAACAGATATTTCTGCTAACAGTGGAAGGATAAGTGCGAAAACCTGTAGGCGTCTTCAATTATTGAAGGCACCATAACCAACGTGTCAGGTCACAGGTTAGCACAGCTAACTATCGTTTGGTTGTTTAATAATCTTAAAGAATGTCCGATTAAATATATAACAATAATTCTTGATTGTTGACAATGAAAGTCAACGGAAAGTTTTATTTGAGTGGCAAATGTGCTACAAGTCCGAGATTGTTGAAGAGAATGTTACAATGACTGAGACCCTCATCTTGCTTAAATGTACTGTCGATCGCACTCTACTAAATGATATAATTGTTCGATGGCTGATTCTTTAACAATTGTTTGTCAGCCAATTCTTTGCTCAACTAAAAGCGACTGAATCTCAATTGGAAATTTTTTTTTATTATTTATTTAAATTTTACAATTTGTCCAGTAGGACATTTGGTAAAATATTATAGCTTAATTATACATAGCATGTGGATGGTTACCCCCAGCGGGGTACCATCAATTGGAAATTGGCTGACTTTTAAACTCGAAGCTGACTTCTGTCTGACAACTGAACTGAACTCTAAGTGGCTACGCTTATTTATAACTATTAATAATTGTATTTTAAAACTGTAATGAGATAATTGTCACTTGAAATTTTGTTCCCACGATAACGCGGAGTTTTGGCACGTAATTATCTTTGCGGATGTTGCAGCCTTTGATTCTGCCGGTGTCCTTCTGAAAGTATTAGGGTTTCTTCTCTCCTATGGTATTGTGGACGCGTTATTGGGGGTTTTCCCTTTTAGAAATCCTTGCTGCTGCAAATTCTTAGTGTAGTATTCTCCTTTAGCGCGTGACAGTTGCTTGTCTCTGCTAATGTTGCATGAGAAGAATGTGGTCTCTCCTGCTTATCGTACAGGGTACTGTGATGGGGAGAACGCGCGCGAGACTGTGCGTATCAGCGGACATCTCATTGTTCCGCGAATCTAAACACGCATTTCTCCGTGCTCTTTAATATAATAAAGTATTTCTTGAAATGTGAGTGTATCAAATGTTTTCCTGATCATGCGTGCATAGGGACCGACGTCTTTGGTTTTCGATCAGGTTGTGTAAGTACGTTATTTTATCTTAGTTTTGTCTCTTGTTCAACTTTAGTCGAAATATATATCTTCATATGACTTTCCAACGTAAGAAGAGAAAGAATTGAAAGAGGTTTAATAAAAAAAAGAAGGAAAACGAAGAGCGAACATGTTTAAGGAATTTCTGTCTGCTTGGAGCAATGATTTCCGCGCCTCGATGATCCTCCTATCATCGATCCAACGTAGTCTGAAGAGGATACCACGAAGCTTCTGCTGTACTCGTCATAAAATTAAAGTGCTTGCGTGCGTCGTATCTTTTGTTTTCGTGTAAGTTTTCTATTCCTAATTCTATTTGCCTATAGTTGTGGCTCGCACTATTCGCGAATCCTGATCGATTCCTTTCCTGCCTCGCGTTACGGCTTGTGTGGTACGAGAGACGTGACAATTATTATCATCAATTTTTGTCTCCGGGTCTTTCAGGAACCAGATGCGTTTCTTTGCGACGTTTGGAAAGTTGGGCTCTTTTTTCGGAAGTTGCGGAAATACCTCTCAATACCATAGTAAATTGTTGCTGTACTTCAATTTTATCTTTGCCAAAGAGTATCACGTCATCCGTAAATGCGAGAATTGGAATATTTCTTTCCTCTCTGACATTGATACCTTCTGTATTTTCTGCAGTCTTTTCCAACTGCGGTTCTAAGTAGTTTTGACTTTATCATTATATTTAGCACGGATTACTATCCAACAGTTTCTATACATTTTAAGAATAAAATCAATTATTAGACTCGGAATACCTTTTTTCTGCAGACATGGCTTTAGCACAGGATGCGATACTGTGTCAAAGGCTTTGGAAATATCTACCGCTGTAAAAATTCCACCGATTTTTTTCTCTTTACTTTCTTTATTTTTAGTTAGTTTAGTTAGTTAGGGCAGTGTTTAATAATTCGATATTATGTTTACATCCATTTTCAGATGTATATTCAGATGTAAATAAATTCTTAGTCTGGAGTCAACAATTGAGGAGATAGTTTGGCTAAAGCCTATAGTAACGAGTCGACATTATTGAGATCTCTATTTCTTTTGAAGATGAGAGTTGTTCGATGCTACTTCCATTTTGTAAAAAATTGGCAATAATAGTGTAGTATCGGGGGAAAATCCCGATGTACTCCAGGTAAAAAGCAATAAAAGTGCTGAAAGATGGGAAGTCCCAATGAGCCATGTACCCGTGGTCCTTCATCGCAGGATAATTAAAAAAAGTGTACTTGACCATGGGACATCCACATCTATTGCGAGTTAGGCATACTAAAACCATGGTATAAAAGGCAACTGTTGGTCAGTTGCGAGCAGTGTTGTAAGAAGACTTGTACTACGACTCATATATATCATATATAAGTCATAAATAACAATAATGTAATCATCCACCTAAAAATATATTGCACATCTCTATAGAGCATTTCAGTACATTCATAATTATCGTTTTTATTTCGCTATTGTTCTAGCCCAATTCGTATAAAATTTTCTTTGTCTTAGTAGTAATTGTCCCTCTGCTTCCCAGCACCACCGGTAGGATCACACCCTCCTTGAAGCCATACTTAGTTTTTAGTTCCTTTAGACACGCTTGCTATTTGTTGACCTTCTCCTTTTCCACTTTCTGGAGATAATCTCTGTTCTCTTAGCGGATAGCTACGTCGCCCACGAGAATCCGTTCCTTATTTTTCACTACGAAGTCCTGTTTATACAGATTATCTCCAGCTTTCACTGTGAGCTTGACAAATACTTCGTTCATTTGTCTCAATTTCTTGGCGAGGGGCGTTTTCACTTCATCGTGCCTCTTGGTCCGGAGGCCCCTAGTGAATTAACATAACTCTAAAACATGTTCTAGGGTTTCTGATTAGATGTGGCACCTTCTACACATGCCATCTATGTTTTTGGTCGCTCCTGCTAAAGTCGTTCAAGTGCCAAAGGTGTTAGTCGCGAAACTAACGGAACTTTCCGTCGGCTTCGCAATACAAAGCGTTAGGCCGCCAAAAGCGCAACATCGACGTACCCGTTGTGCCATCGATATCCCTATGTTTCTTCCGCCAAATCCTCGGAAGAACACACATGCGGCAACTGCCGCGGCACATCTAATAAGCGCGTCCTAGTGGGGATATCGATGGGCACCTAAAGGAAGAATTCGTTTGTTCTCAGAAGGGGTCATTCCTTTCTGAGCTGCGAAACGCGAAACGACTCTTGTGTCTACGCGAAACAAAACCGACGACGGTTATTTTGCTACTCGTCAAGCGACATTTGCTGTGAGCGTTATTTGTTACACGATAATAAACTAGTTGTTATTGTTGAACATATTCTAGTGTACTTTCATTATCCATCGCGATACTCATAATCACCTCAACTCGTTAATTAACATTCGCTGTTAATTGTTATTTTGTTAAAAGTTAATAAATTAATTGTTATTGTTGAACGTTCTGAGTATAGTTTCTTGTGGGGATTTTCACCTACGAACATCTCAGGTTTATCGTTTATCACATCCATTTGCATATAGGAAAAATAATCCCTTCAAAATTTCTACGAAACTGCATATTAACTGCCTATTGTTTAAATAAAGAATGTGTATCATAAAAGGTGTTTCTGTATTCTGGGTATTTTGAAAGAATTTCCAAATTTCCGTGGAATAAAATATTCTTCGTTCGTAACAAATACTAATAACACATAAATTAATTAATCTTAATAACAAAACGAGTTAATTCAGTTATTGATAGCTCTAAATCACTAATTTGGACTCATGCTTGGTAAAAAGTAATTTTTGTTCAGAGTAAAGATATTACATGCCAATCTTGAAGTAACTTTTTGCATATTTGCTACTTATAAATTCTAATTTCTTAGAATTGTGTGTTGCCTAACGTTAAGTGCATAATTCTCCATTAATAAGTTCACCTCAATAGTTTTCAAATTTATATTTAGATGTAATTCGAAAGAGGTGCCGGGGCATCCCAGCTGAGCGTCAGGCGGTCCACCGCGGGGTTTTAGTCGGTAAAGTCGGTAAAGTCCCAGAAGAGTGGGAAGCGGTGTCCATGAGGATTTCCCCACGTATAAGAGATAAAGTTATCAGTAACAAAAATATCGAAAGTAATAAGATGAAGTCGTAAAGTAATACACAATTTCTTAAAAAATGTTGAAGATTATGGCAAAAAGAAAAGTACTGGTCGGCCGCCATCGTTATCCGATCGTGATAAGCGAGCAATTTTGCGTGTAGCTTTCAACTCGCAGTTAACAACGAAGCAAGTAACGGAGAAAACTTAATGTTAGTGCCAGTGTTTCAAGTGTTCGTCGAGTTCTACTATTCTGCAAAGATATCAAGAGGCTAAAATTGAAAAAGAAACCATCGTTAACAACGAAACACAAAGTAGAACGTTTATGCTTTGCAAAAGAATGAATCCATTGGAAAAAGAAATAGAGAGAAGTAGTATTTTCAGACGAAAAATATTCAACTTGGATGGTCCTGATGGGTTCCAATATTATTTTCATGACACAAGAAAAGAGACAATGCCAGCAATTCGACGACAAATGGGAAGAGGCAGCGTGATGATTTGGGCCGGCATCGGTTATTTCGGCAAGACGAGTATCAAGTTCATCGATAGGAGAACGAATAGTATTCGATACACAAATTTAATCGAAGAACAAATAAATAATCATACAGAACGCATTTCTGCACCTGATTACATCTTTCAACAAGATAATGCATCTGTACACGCATCAAAGTAATATATCTATTTTGCCGTGGCCTGCACGCTCCCCGGACCTTAATATTATTGAAACTTGTTGACGGCGTATACACGAATGAAAATCAGTATCAGACGCACAAGAACTAAAAAATGTAATTGTACGCGAATGGGATACGTTAAGACAAAATTATATCCGGAAACTATATAAATCGATAGCAAATCGTACAATAAAAGTAATAGAAAATAAAGGGGGATGTAGACATTATTAAATAATGTATATAAGTTTGATAAATAATTATAGTTAGTTACAATTTATGTTGATTATTATTTTCTTATTGTACATGTGCTATCATTTCGTTGTTAAAATAAAACAATTTTTTTAGTTACACATTAAATCTCATATTTTTAATTATTCTCAACGAACCGCATATTCCGAGCTCATAACGTTTCGATATTATGCGTTACAAACGAAAAACTTTGTGTGTATATGTATATACAAAACTGACTTCATCTATAACATATTTACATCTTGGAATCAGATACAGCTTGCACAGCGTTTTATCGATGAAGTCTCTGAGGATTATTTTTAGCGCATGAAATCGATCAAGTAATAATGGAAGATCGCTAGTTAAGAAGTTTCAGATCATCGTGATTTCCCACAGTTGAATCAATTCAGTGGATCATTTTAGTTCGAGTGGACGGATTCCATCTGTTGGCAATTTTAATCATTTAAAAATAAGTATCACATTGAATATGCTTTCCTTCGCTCAAGATCAACACGTAACCTTACTTCTTCTTTCTTTCTCTAGGGGATTCTTTCTTTAGGAGAAATATTTAAGAGAAGCTTCACCGGAATATGTTATATAATTTCAGAGTGGCTTAGACAACGGTGGCGTCCATACAGAAGTTGGCACGCAGACGCACCTATTACGCAGTTCCAAGGAGAAAGAGAAGGAAAAAGATGAGAATAGGATATCCAATGGTGTATCTGGAATATCTACGCGCAGCAATGGATGCTGTATACCCTGCATTTGATTGCGATACACAAATGTATTATAAATAAAGTCAATTATATACGTATGTATATACATATATAGTTAATAAAACTGTAACATCTTTTCCCCCAGAGGACGGTTTTGAGCTGCGATTCACGGTTCCTTTGAGACTCTTTATACTTGCGATGAGTAGAAGAAGATGTAATAAAAAAGTTTTACCTTTTATTACAAGATAAGAGTCAATTTTGCGACTGTCCTTTTTGCAGATCTCTAGCTATTCAGAAGATGTAGAATCACCGCCATGACAAATACCTTTTTCACAACTTTTATACGTACACATAGTATTTCGATATAAATACTTACTTAATTCAGATATTTCATTTGCTATTTCAACTTTTATTAAATTTTTCGTTATCATTCGGAAACTTCACTGAATTATTTGAGAAATTATAAAGTCTTTCAATAGTACGAACTTATAGTATAATAGTATAATCTAGCGTAGAAAGATAGCTAATCTTTTTTGATTTTCAAAGCTATGAAGAGCAAAATATAGCACGTAAAATATAGTTCAAAGTAAACGTAATGCATATATTTCTAGAGGATTTTAATTTCTTTAATTCTTTAGCTGAAAATTTACTTTGCTACTAGATCTGATTTATAAAATTAGTGGTTTATGAATATTAAAGTAATAATACATAACGTTTTATTAAATATAAAATTTATATGTAACAAAATAACTTGAAGTATTAATGTACATCGCTCTATTCTCTTATACATCTCAAACTGGAATGAAATCGTATTATTGCATATTCATTCATTCAACACACACGCAATGCGCTCGTCTCATGGTGTTTTCCTTTTGTCTTTCTCTCTTTCATTTTTCGCTCGTACAATACGGATGTACACACATCTATTTTCTAACAATAAAGTTGGAAATAAGCAACGTGTTGAAGAAGAAAAAAAGAGAAATAAGAAACGCGCGATTTTATACATTTTTTGGATACATAGATTCCATTATAAAATTAATATTTATATTCGGCACGTGTAAATCATTCAATGTTCTCCATATTGAAAATGTTTTAGAAGAATGGTTTGATGCTAGGATGTGTAGATGTACTATGCTACACGCATTATACCTAGACATATAATTACTTGCGTACATGTCTAGGCACAAGTACTGTTGCTCTTCTCTAAATAGATTCTATTCTGGAAATCAACTTCCTCTCAAGCAATACGCTTAGTTAGTCTATATCACCGTGCAAAAGCGGACGCTCCTTGTTTCAAATAACAAAGTAGTTTATCGCGTCGTGTGTTGTACAATTTTTAAGTTACTTTTTCGACTAAATGTATATTTGTTTCAATTATTTTTAAATAGCTACGTTTGTAATACTAATAATTTTTAAACCTCACATAATTTAATATTACCTCCTTTTTTAGAATTTAATTTATAACACAACATATGTGAACTAAACTTCTATTTAAATTTTATGTTATATAAAACTTATTATAAAAGTACATAACAGTTATAAGTGAATGAAATTTATTAAATGAAAGAAGATATTTAAAAATTTTTGTTCGAATTCTTACGATTAAAAGTTATTTGTGGTAAGTTTTGAGATCTCAAACTTTTTTCTTCCTTCATTTCTTTTTTTCAATAGGATGATACATTTAATTGCACGGTTAATCACAATACGTGTGTTTCATTAAATTTTGTGCATTTTTATATTCAAAATACATTTCTTTTATATTCATATCCCATTTCTAACAACTTCATATTAATAAATTTTTGTATAATTAAATTATATTTTTCGCTCATCTATTTTTTAGACTATATATTTTAATCGCTTAATTAACAATATTATACGTAGATATGTAACTTAATCAAACTGCGATGAAAATGAAAAAATATCTATTATTTTTATGGAAAATTTGTTTTACTTGCAATATTAAATCTTTTTCTTTCGTCATAGTATGTATTAAATATATCATACTAATTCGAAATATTATTGGAATTTCTATATTTTCAAATTATTGTTTAATAACGAGAGTTTATAACTTAATGATTTATATCTCTGTTACTGTAAATAAAAAGCACATTAGCACATAAAATAATATTAAAATAATTAAGAACATATGAATCATTTTTACCACAACGTATGTAATATATGCATTTTTGTAAATGAGATTGTTACAAGTTTTAACAATGGAATCTCAGAGTACTTGTGCGATTTGCGGGAAAAATGCAATTCATAAATGTAGTGCCTGTGGAAATGTTTATTACTGCAGTAAGCAACATCAGAAAGAGGATTGGAGGAATCACGCAAAAGCTTGTAAAAGTTTTAAGGTTAGTAGTTTTCGTACTAATCTAATATTTTCTAGCCTATGGATTCAATTATATAATTATATTATATTAAGTTTAGTCTTAGTTCTTAGGAGAAAAAGCAAGATTACTTTAATGTAATCAAATTTATTATGCCTTGTAAAATTGTTCCTTATGCGTTATAAAGTTTGTACACAATATTTGAAAATTATTTGTCACGATATCCATCGAACAATTAGAACATGGTTTTTGATTTAAGTATGGTTTTCATCGCCTAAAGTCAATGCGTTATTTTGGTTAAAGTTATCTTATTTATAAGGTTAGAACCTTAACCGGAATTTGAAAGAAATTCGAGTTCCAGTGCTGCCTTAAGTAGTTGTTAGGTAAAGCTCAAAATTCAAGACTACTCTCAATTTTGGATCGAAACTATCGTAATATGGGGTATAAGAAACCCTTGAGAAAAGTCCGATGCATTTTAACACAGTAACACGTGGTGGAATTAAGAAAAGAGGCTCTTAGTTTTTCTTTTTCTTCTGAAACAGGAAAACTATATTCAAGAACCGTACCAAAATTATATCGAAAATTGGCACCAAATTATATCGAAATATGATGGTGTATTTATTAATTTCTGTAAAACTGTCCTGTGAATATAATAACCTTTTCTTAAATGGTAATGAAAAGATTGGTTTACGTGCAAATTTTTTAGAAGCTAGCAATGCAGCTGATGTGGCAACATCGCACGATATGTTTAGACGTTTGAATGGCGTGCGACGGTTCATTGAAATATACCAATTCCTTATTGAAGCTAATTATGTACAAAGAATAGTTTGGTATAAATGTACAATTGTTTCAAATTTATATTAAGTCTGAGTCGTGTTAATTATCCGAAATTTGAAGATAAGACATTAAATAATTAAATAGTTCTGATTTTAATTTATTTATTACTCTTGTATGATTTTCTCAAGTTTAACAAATTTTCTTTTATAATTATTAATTCTGGAACTAAAATGTCAGAGTTTTACTACACTTTTAACGACATTACATATTTTAAACAAATTTTTATTATTATTTATTATATTTTTAACAATGATACTGTTATAAAATTTACAAAGTATATATACGAGTATATAACATTCAAAAGGTCCACGGAAAGAGACGAATGTTAAACGTAACGAATTTTGAGTTTAACATTTTTTTCATATGTTGAATTAAAATTTTCTGTGTTTTATAGTACCTAGTTATAAGAAATTCAAGTATACATCGTACTTTCTACTTTTTCATAGTTTAGTTTCATAGTTTCATAGTTTAGTTTAATACGTTATAAATTACTTAAAATTACAAGTGAAGGTTGAAAATGATGCAGGCGAAAATGAAGAATATTTTTTATCCTAATATAATATCTATGAGGAAATATGTAGTTGTAACATTGTACAGTGCCGAATAGAAGTATTGGCACAGTCTGGATCTTTGATAAAATTTTTTGTAAATCTGTAAAAAATATGCTTCTTTATTTAATTTTTTTTTGTAAAATATAATTTTCGACTCTAAAGCTTAATATACTAGTATACCTTCTATACTTGTACACTTTAGCATAGCATGAATAATAAATTTTAGAAATACTTATAATAAAGAAAAGTCATATAATACACATAAGGGTCAGTCTTGATAGTGACTTCGGGAAAGGAAGAAAGTACCTCAATTCGATGAGTATATATATATATTTCTTTTTTTGTTTTGTTTTGTATGTTGACCGATTTCTTCGAAACGGCACGTCCAATCGAGATGAGTTTTTTTACATATTATAGGACATGTTCTCCCGCTGGTCCAGTTACAAACATTTTACGCTTTTTTATTTTTTGTAAACTACATATTTTTTTGCAAAAACCCAGTTTTTGTGTATGTTCATCGATTATTCAGGATTGGATTGCGTTATCGAAATGAAACCTTTTGCATCGTCAAGAGATAGTTGCCCGCCGATCGGATCCGCATGCAAAGTTTCTCAAATTTGTACAATGTTAATTGTTGCCATTGCAAAGGATTACTTGTCCGCTAGTTTCGTTTACGTGTGTTTAATGATTGCTCTGTTGATTGTTGAACTGATATGGAGATGACTTCAATAATACAGCAATCTGGGTGAAAACTTTGAAATCTCGTTTCTCAATATAGGCTTCACCTCCTGCTTTCGTCGCAGGAAACATTGTTCTACGGATACATTTTCGGGCATAAGTTCTATCTATCACTGTTTACTATATAATATTCGGAAAATCGGGACAAGACAGCCTATTATATGCCATTTCTCATTCATTAATAAAAGATAAGAATTGAAATAAATAGCAATTAGGTAGAAATAAATTACCGCCTTATCAATGACAGCAGAAACTATTTTACGTTAGCTCTGTAATATTGAATTTCGCTTCACGAAAAGATGTCATATAAAAGACTTTTTGTCACAAACGCTCTGTGAGAGAAAAATATCGCCGACTTCGAAAAGCGCAGGAAAGTATCAAATAATTTTTATCTTATACGTATTTTATTTACATACATATGCAACAACTCATTCACTGATTAAACAGCATACTGAATATATTGCAGCTTTCTCGAAGGCGACGTAAAATTAATAATATTACTAATACATAGTCCAGTTCCATTTCTAATTGTATAACATCAGTAATTATAACGATTGGATTTCAAATTACATTCCTCACCAAAAAGATAGCCCATGTAAACTATCTTTAATTTCTCAATGACGCGAGTAAAGTTTTTCGTTTGTAACGCATAATATCGAAACGTTATGAGCTCGGAATATGCGGTTCGTTGAGAATAGTTAAAAATATTATGACATTTAATGTATAACTAAAAAAATTGTTTTATTTTAAGAACGAAATGACACCACATGTACAATAAGAAAATAATAATCAACATAAATTGTAACTAACTATAATTATTTATCAAACTTATATACATTATTTAATAATGTCTACATCCCCCTTTATTTTCTATTACTTTTATTGTACGATTTGCTATCGATTTATATAGTTCCTATAGTATAGAATGTAATTTTGTTTGTAATTTTAATTGTTGTACGTGTCGATACTGCTTTCTATTCGCGTATATACAAGTTCTGCCCAGCAATTTTCAATAATATTAAGGTCCGGGGAGCGTGCAGGCCACGGCAAAATAGATATATTACTTTGATGCGTGTACAGATGCATTATCTTGTTGAAAGATGTAATCAGGTGAAGAAATGCGTTCTGCATGATTATTTATTTGTTCTTTGATTAAATTTATGTATCCGGCACTATTCATTCTCCCAACGATGAACTCGATACTAGTCTTGCCAAAATAACCGACGCCGGCTCAAACCATCACGCTGCCTCTTCCCATTTGTCGTCGAATTGCCGACATAGCCTCTTTTCTTGTGTCATGAAAATAATATTAGAACCCATTAGGACCATCCAAATTGAATATTTTTCGTTTGAAAATAGTACCTCTCTCCATTTCTTTTTCCGATGGGTTCATTCTTTTGCAAAGCGTAAACGTTCTACTTTGTGTCTCGTTGTTAACGAAGGTTTCTTTTTCAATTTTAGCCTTTTGATATCTTTGCAGAACAGTAGAACTCGACGAACACTTGAAACACTGGCACTAACATTAAATTTTCTCCGTTATTTGCTTCGTTGTTAACTGCGAATCGAGAGCTACACGCAAAATTGCTCGCTTATCACGATCGGATAACGATGGCGGCCGACCAGTACTTTTCTTTTTGCCATAATCTTCAACATTTTTTAAGAAATTGTGTATTACTTTACGGCTTCATCTTATTACTTTCGATATTTTTGTTACTGATAACTCTATCTCTTATACGTGGGGAAATCCTCATGGATACCCCTTCCCACTCTTCTGGAAAGCGGCGGGGTAGTGTCGAGCTTTACCGACTAAAACCCCACGGTGGACCGCCTGACGCTCAGCTGGGATGCCCCGGGACCTTTTTCGAATTACTGCGGGAACACTTCTGCGTCTTCTCCTGTCTGAGGGAGTCGTTCCTTGGTTAGTTCGGTCATTGGGAGGGACCACCCATCTCAACGTTATCCCCTGGGCCGTCGTGCAAGTATGAGGAGGTCTAGATCCTCCTCGGCGTGTCGATCCCTATGATCACCTAGGGCGGCGCAGGGCCGTCCTTCGGCGCGGGACTCTGCAAGGGTGAGATATTCTCAGCCTCTCCCGCTCTGTTCGTTCCTTTACGAGCTTTACGCCTTCGCAATATGAGCAGACTGCGAGAAACACTTGTTGCCCCCTCAGCATCGCTTTCACAACTGACGCCAAAAAATCTGGCAAGTGTCGCCGAAAGGCGATAGTGCCTTACCATTTATATGTGCTCCATCCTTGTCTAAAACGGAGTGATAAACGTCTCTCCTTTCATACTACACTTGCTACTGATAACTGTTGCTGTTTTAGTTCAATCATTTGCTTTTTTGCAGACATTTTGCTTTTTTTCGTTTAATTTCTTTCAGCGTCCCACATACTTAAAAATTTATATAATATTGTACCGTAATATTTACTCGTTGATAGATTGTGAACTACTGAGCAATTTCTAAACATATTAACAGAATGTGCTATCATTTCGTTCTTAAAATAAAGCAATTTTTTTGTTACACACTAAACCTCATAATATTTTTAATTATTTTCAACGAACCGTATATTTTGAGCTCATAATGTTTTGATATTATACGTTACAGACGAAAACTTTACATGCGTCATTGAGAAATTAAAAATACCACACCTGCGCTATCTTTTTGGCGAGGAGTATAGTAACAAGCTTACTATACATACAAGTTCATTAACCTGTACACTATTAATACATTGAGCGTAGTTTGTATTCTCACAAATGCAAGTGACGTTTTTCAATTTGGCCACTATCAAAAAATGTTCTTGATGACTTTGTGTCAAAATATCTCGCAATTTAATACAATTAAATGTAAATTTGCTGAAATTTGAATGATATAAATATAGAGCTGAAATGTTTCACTATACTGAGAGCAGTTTATTGAAAAGTTTACAATATACATACTTAATATGCTATTTAGTAAGTAAATGAATAATTGTCACTACCGTTGTATATGTGTGCAAATAAGATATAAATGAAATAGAAATTATTTCAATTATTAAATTATTAAATAGAAATACAGATTACAAGTGACACAATGAAAATAATTTTTTACTTTTAAGCGCATTTCGAAGTCGGTAATATTTTTTTGAAAAAAATTTTCGATCAGCGGAGCAAAAGTATTGGCACGCTTGAAAAATAAGTTACTGCGTGAATTCCACTGACGTGTCTATTCTACTGAAATATTTCCACTGTTGGCACACCTGTTATGCCGCGGCAAGTTCCTCCATTCAAACTGATCGTTATATTTTGAAGCCAATAAGAATATTTTGCACAAAAAAAAGAAAAATGTGAATAATAGGAAATAAAAGAAATGAAAAAACAACTGTTAAAAGAAAGACTGTATTAAATTTATATGAGCAAGGAAAACCTTTTTCCGAAGTAGGAGAAATTATTAACAGAATTTGTTTTACCGTAAGAAATGCGATTAAATGACTCCTTGGTAAAACAAAATGTGACAAATGCCACACGAAGCGAACGTCCACGGAAGCTTAGAGACCAAGAAAAAGAAAGATAATCAATATAATAAAAAAAGAACCTAAATCTATATCCTCGAAAGTAGCTGGATTAGTAAAAAGTGAGTCTAGCGCGAAAATACAGCCCATAACAGTTCGAAGGACACTTAAAACCGCTGGATATGAATCATAAGAGTTGTAAGACGAAAACATACATTACGAAATTAAAAAAAAAAAGGATTGGAATTCACTATTAGTTATGTACACGAAAATACTGCGTTCTAAAATAAAGTACTGTTTTGAGACGAAAGCAAATTCAATGGTTTTCAGTGTTATTTGGCAAAAACCAAATACTGAATTGGTGAAAGAAAGATTGTCCAAACTGTCTAACCCCGAGGAGGTAAAGTAGTAGTAATCTCCTGGTATAAACGAGCTTATTTTTATTGGAAATACCATGGACAAGTAAGGTTATTTAAATATTTTAAAGCAAAATTTAAAAGAGTATACTTCAGGTATGCTTCAATCTGGATTGAGCACTTCTCGGACTGAACAAGAGTAAATAATTGCAGTAGCTTAAACTCCATGTGAAAATAGGCAAAAAACGTAGAATAAAAACTTTTCCTAAGATGCTTCCTTCTTTGGAGAAAAATAAATTAGAAAATTGTTGAAAATTGTGGATCTTAATCGCTGAAATAAATGTATAAGAATACTTAGATTACACTTAGCATTGATATCAAAACAGTTTCACATTCATTTAACGCGTTGACGCTGGAGTGCGCCATCGGCCGGTCACACATGACTGCCCCGAAAAGCAGCGATCGATCACACATAAATTTTAAAAAATAGGTAATGATCCAACGGTGCTCCACGAAGCAGACAGTGAATTTGGGCGTCGGCGTCAACGTGTTTAATATGTGATTTACAAGATCTTCGTCGATATACATTTGCACGCGTCTCAGCACTCTCTTTGTCTCACCATCTTCTATACCACACTACTAACGGAATAGAGACGCTGTGCACGCACATACTTCCGCACACTCATACTCATATATGTGTGTCACTACTATGCGGCTAATCTAGTCTAGCACACAAAATTACACATATCTCAATAAAAATATATCATATGCCTGTATCAGACGTGCTAGTAATTACATACGTTCAAACTCCATTTTCTTGAAAGTGGCGTGGGACCGGAAAATATTGTTTAACGTTTTTTAATTATTTTCACGCATATAATAATCTCGTGTTGATTGTTTACCTAATCGGCGCTTACAATTAACCAAGTTAAGTGTACTTACGTATACTTGACAAAGTTTGAAATTCAATTTTCTCAGGAACGAAGCATCGTATGAAAAAATTTTACTTTATATTTTCGACTTATTTTTTCGTGTAGAATCAACCCGCGTCCTGTCGTACTGCGATTTCCGACCCACCCTATAAACGACCGGCAACTAATTGTCATGTGCATTGTTACGGCCGCACAATTATAAGCAAAATTCACTGATAGTTTGTTGCAAATATCTCGGGAGTTATTGACCGATATTTACATATACAGGAAAAAGTTATGCAAAATGTGGATCTTTATAATACATTAAAAAATCATCAAAGTTTGTCTTTTCTTTCATACCTCGGAATCCAAAAGCGAGATGCGATAAAAATAAAAAGGAGTACAAAATATTACATAATTATTATATTATATTATGATCCAAATATTCAATCAATTATTTATATATAATTTGTCGTTTATAAAGATATTTAGTAAAAAAATATTCTGCCTCGAATCAAATTTAAATACCCTATCGTCCGGCTTAGATAACTTTATCTAACTTTGCGAGTCTTGTAATTCGCCATTCGCTAATATGCCTCTAGAGACAAAGGTACTATATTGGGGTGAAGATACTCGTCAGATGACGCCTGATAATTACTAGATGAATTTTATAAATGAATATTTTAAAAATAAATTTTATAGGGGAACTGACACGGAATTGGCACAAGAGTGCTTAAAAGCTTATGAAAAACCGTTCTAAATTCTATTTGAAAAATCTCCTTAGTGTAATTAAAAAGACCTGAGTTGTTAGACGTGTTTGTCTCTTTGTATCAGATAACAAGTGTGGACGTTTATTTAATTAACAAATCAATTAGCGATCTTACCTTTCTGGATGGTTCGTGTGACTCACGAATAACTGCCCACAAAGGAGAGTGAATTAGGTTCAAGGAGGAATTCCGTTCTTTAATTGCCGATATATGCGTGTACTAGGCATGAACACAACATCTCAGAACGAATAAGACGAATAAGAGTCCGTTACAATACCAATTTGAGTAAAGGAATAAATACACAATCGTTCAACAAATGTACGAAATACCCAATAAAATGAGTAGCGCACTAGAGAATAAGTAATGCTGGTCAGCACTTCTAAAGCCTTCGATAGTGTATGGTATGTAAGATTGTGTTACAAACCATTAGGGCATGTTCCCATAAGAAAATGTAGACGGGCATAAACGTAGAAGTTTTCTAAGAAAGTGTCTTAAGAGTAATTTTATATACGCTATACACAGTCGGTCTCTCAAAATTCATGGACATTACAATATTTGTGTTTGCTGATAATACTAGCTTTACTAGATACACATTCAGTTTCGTAAATAACAAATGTGATATTCCAACAGTGTATGAAAATGAGGGTAATAAAAGGCTCAACGTTATCCAAAGTAATGTAACTACATCGTAGATATACGAGAGACTCGGACTGTTAGAAGATTATACAAGGAATATGAAATTGATCTATGAAATAGTATTATAAACATGTATACGGACTATAATCATGGCGTAATAGCATCTGAATGAACATTGCCATTCGCGTGCTACCAACCTTAATTATTACACCACTTTGGGAAAATTGCAAAGAAAAATTAGAAATTAATTCGTACCTCGTTTTACAGTTAGCAGAAGATTCCTTATTGGGTCGTCATTGTATAGCCACACGAAATATCAAAGTTGGGGAAATTGTTTTGAAAGATGATCAACCTCTGATAGCAGGTCCTATGTATAATTGCGCTCCTGTGTGTCTTTGCTGTTACACGGTCTTGAACGGAACCATTGCAGTAGCTTGTGAAAAATGTGGTTGGCCTCTTTGTCAAGATTGCAAAGAACATGGATTAGAGTGTAATTTTTCTTCTTCTCGCAGAGATCATAAGGTAATTACACTACTTCATTGTTAAGATAACCTAATTATTTTTATTTTTGTAAGCTAAATACGAATCTGTAAACCGTTTCTTCCAATACTCACACCTTTTGAAACCATCAGTTTTTTTTAAAAATGTCTACATTCTGATCAACTTCTTCCTATATACAGGGTGGTTTGTAACTGGCGGTACAACCGGAAAGGGGGTGATTCTACGCGAAAAAGAAGTCGAAAATATAGAATAAAAATTTTTCGTTTGAGGCTTTGTTTTCGAGAAAATCGACTTTGAATTTTCAACTTTTGAACTTTTTTTCAAAAGAACCATATTCGCCGAGGGTTCGTTCTGCTCTTTGAATAACACGTCTGTCAGGATGTCGACGATTTAGATACCGATGTCTGTAATGATGAGCTGCGGCTGATGCGTTACCACCATACGCACCTAACGAAAGTATCATGTCCGTATGTAGATATGATGGTATTGCTGTATGTAGATATGATGGTAGACTAATAGGTACGGATAGTAGATAGCGATAAAAGTCGGATAGTAAGTTAATAGGTAGGAAAACACTTTGGTCACATTGGAAGTGTTTATCAACATAACCCCAATCGAGACAACGATTTACAGTGAGATCCGTTATAACGAGACGTGCTAAAGTGCACACGTACCGAGCGAAAATTCAAAGTCGATTTTCTCGAAAACAAAGCCTGAAACGAAAAATTTTTATTCTATATTTTCGACTTCTTCTTTCGCGTAGAATCACCCCCTTTCGCTTGTACCACTAGTTACAAACCACCTTGTATAACAGCAGCTCGACTTTTACCGTATACAGCATTTAAAAATATTGTAGGATCTTTACTACAATTAGTTTATTTAAAATAAGTGGATTAAACATATGTTGGTTAAACAGGAAACGATGGTTGTTTAACGTGAACTAATCACAATAACGTATTATAATTAAGACAACTAAATAGTTAATTTGCAACTCTCGTCACTACGGTTCCATCGCTCTCTCTCTCTCTCTCTCTCTCTCTCTCTCTCTCACGCGGACTACACTCTCTCGACAACGCAATTCGTACTCCCTATCTTCTCGATTCACACTCTCTGGCTTCTCAACTAACACTGACTGTTAATTCGTCTTTGTCCCTTAGCGTCCCTTTGTTTTTCATCTTAGCCCCACCACGCACGTGTTTCGCAACCGCTCGTGGCCAGGGATACGCAGGCCTTTTCCGCGAAACTATTCGATTGAAGGACAGACGATACATTGTTGGGCCTGTCGGCACTTCGACTTTCACGCGACATTGTTTATAGTTCGCCCGATATCTCTTAGGCCTTTCGTCCACGATACTACAATATGCGATTTGAAAAATGGCTTCCCTGGAGGCCTTGATGAAAAAATAAATGGAAAGGATAACACTTTTATGAATCAGGCATCCGGAATATGTTTGACACGCTAATACCAAATTAATGTTGAATTTATACCGATACGTGATTCTCACGAACCTCGTAATTTGATTAATTGGTGATGTTCCTCCGACTTTTATTACGAGTAACAGTTTTACGTCTCGCACGCTTGTTTCCATCGATACTTGCGTATACAGATCATGATAAAACCATTGTGGCTTCCTCCCGCTTTGAATAATGCATTGCAGATCGTTTGTTGATAGATTGAGAGATCTAACAGCTACAAAATCCTTGAATATCTAGACAGAAATAATACATTTGTTCCTGTACAATTTCAAATTGGCGATCGACCTTTTGTTATCGCTGAAACCTGCAATCTCGCAGAAAGTAAATTCCATTAATTAAAAAATATTAGAGTCCGAGATCGTTTGAAGGTCGTACTATTGTACGTGGATGAATATACAGTAATGTTAGCTATAACATACAACAACAAAAATTATTTATGTATACGTAGAAAAACATGGGTTACCTTGAAAAGAACATATGAAAAAAATGTTCTTCCATCTAAATCGCCACTTGAAATCGTTTAAATTACGTAAGGAATATGTCTCGTATTATGCATAGACAGGGGAAATATGTAGATGGCTTGTTTTAAGTGAAACACCCTGTATATCGCATTTCTACTGGTTAATTTTTCTTAAGTTTTCAATCCAAGCGTAGCAATTGTCTGCAGTAACAAACCTAATCCAACTTGAATTTAAATTCATCTAATTGTAACGTAAAATCAAAGAAAAATATTAGTAAAATCAAAATTCTGATCAATGCGTTTACATGAAAATCAATACGTATTAACAAGAAATATTAAAAAAACAGTAATGATTTTTAATATACAATTCAAATAAGTATAGAAGGGATCGTTACTTGTGCAGAGCATTTTGGAATAATTCATAATCGGGAATGTTGCAGAATTAATCGTTAAAAGAATGCATTTTGTTGTTTTTTAAGATGCGAAGGTAACTCCTGTTTTTAAAAAAATATTTTCTAGCTTACAATTAATGTATTTTATACTGTCTCAACCCTACATAAATGGACGATACAGCACTGTAATGTGTGACGGAACCCTACGCAAGTACTTTGGAACGATGTGTTTGATCACTAAATTATAATTTTTCTTAAAGATATGATGCATATACTGTAACTTTAATAATTTTCTTTAATAATTAATAATACAATTGAGTGTGATATATTTTAAAGCACGGTGCGACACATAGACCCACGTCACAATTTTCACACTCATAGCGCGATAGTGTCTTTCAAATTGCCCTTAGTTTCCTATTTTGAAGCGACATTTTGAGATTGAAGATTCTGAAAAATTATAAGGATACAAAAGCCTATGAAGCAAGACAAATGAAATAGATCATTTAGTTGAAACGGTGAGCGAATGAGTCAGTAGAGTGTGTCACTATAATGGTGGGTCGTAATATAAGATGACATCCGCGAAAACCACTATAGTGGCGCATCGTACCGAAGAGGTTGATTTAACCCTTTGCACTCGAGGACATTTTCGGTCAGGCGTAGCAGCAACTCCGGATGATTTAGCGTATACGAGACGCGTGTCTTACAGCTAGCGTAAAATGATTATAAATACAAATCAACTTACAAAAACATTATATTCTAATAATTTATGTATATTTACATCGTTGAAAATATGATTTCGTAATATTCTTGAATATAGAAATTCTTCTTGAATATAGTTGATCTCATTTTTCAACAGTTCAAAATCAAGCATCTTCATTTGAGCTAATTTCACTTCCGAAAAATACTTTTTTAGGGTTTCTAAACTATAATACCTTTGCCGTGATCGTCAAATCCGAACTAACGTTGGAGACGTTGGCAGTATCATAGTTTCGGAGTTGGGATTAAATATTTTATCTCCATTTAAAAGTCTAACACTTTACACTTCCTAATAAAGAACAAAAAGAGCTAAGGAACCAATTTACCAACCGATATTGGTGGTGACGGAGAGTTGCCTTTCGAGTACAAAGGTTTAACCATACTCGTCCAAAAGCACAAGATTCATAATTTTAAGGACATTCCAGAAAATATGTTTTTAGTAAACAACTTTAAGAGCTGTTTCCTGTCTCTACAAGTAAATCGATCGTCGATAAAAAATTTGTGTGGAATATTTTTGATTGTATAATAAATATGCAAAGTTTCATCAAAATCGGCTTCTCGTTAGATTATTGCTATTTCTTACGTCAGAAGAAACTCTATAGCTATTTTTATCGGTAGATGTATGAAAGAGATTTGTTAACAATATATACTGATATAATAATGTAATGTTTCAGGTATCTATAACTGAATTTGGCCACCCACATCCAAGTTATCAATGTATAACTGTCATAAGAGCGTTAGCATCGAAGGATGTTAATTTGGAATCTTATAAGAAATTACTATCGCTCGAAAGTCATTGCGATCGAATAAATTCCCATGAGCTGTCAAACACTGTTCGCTTTATTAAAAGATTTTTCAAAACAGATGATATATCGGAGGAGGAAATGACAAAAATCGTCGGTATCTTGCAGGTAGAAATTCAATCAATATTTTAAAATTGCGTTATAAATATTAAGACGAATAGAAATGTCACGTATTCAATAAATATTCTCGAAAAGTATGTTTCCGTAACGTATAATATTTCCAGATACAGTTAATACAAAAGGTATTTGTACAGAACTTCAACAAAATTATAGTAGAACATTTAGTACACGTTTGTAATACATTTCGTAGAGCGTTTAGTAACTAAATTTTAACAAATAGAAATTATATATGTATTCCTAGAAGCCTGCAAACTAATTCTCAGAAAATAAGTTTTTTCACAAAATAATTTTCTATCTCTGTTGTTCAACTATTAATAAATATTTAGGAAAATATCTACGCGTAATAAATATTTCTACAGTTATCGCTTCATAGCATAAAAGACAATCTGTATTAAAATGCAGAGAAAATAGGTTTGAAAGACGAACAATGTTCGGAAACACTTGAAATATCCTCCACAATTCCCAGATATAAACATTATTGAAAATATATGGGACCACCTAAAACGCAAAATACGGAGTCACCATATTTCGTCTGGAAATGATTCAATGAGGACACTTTTTTACAAGAATGGAAAAATATTGTAAGTAGGATCTTTGTCAATTTGACAAATTCAATGCCACGACGGCGTCAAGTGATAACAAAATCAAAAGATTATACTAATAACTAAATAAATAACTAAAATAGTTATACTTGTCTTAATAGTTTTTTCCCTTAAACTGTGACTGTACGAATATTTATTACGCATATATTTTTGCCGTTTTTTAGATATTTGTTAATATTTTCACGAAGGACATAGATATCCCAGCTTTATTTCGTGAAAATTATTCTGCAGACTTGTAAGAATGCGTATATAACTTTTATTTGTTAAAATTTTATTAATAAACGATGTTCTATAAAATTTTTGTTGAAATTAGTTATTGTACGAATACTTTCTACGCCGACTGCGTGTGTGTTTACAACGACAAAAACCGTTTAACGCAATTATCGGCTTCTGCGGATTCGGACACCGCACAATTTTAATTTCCAAGCTCTATATTTTTAGCAAATGTACAAAGACCAACGAAAATGTGTTATGTTATGTTGCACTATATTCTATAGACAACAGTATCAAACATTTTTTGAGTTATTATTTATTGTCGTCTACGTTGTCTATTGTTGCTAATTACTAAACAATTTTAATAAAGGAAGATAATGAACATAATGTACACTGCGTATACCTCACATTAAATAGCTGCTACAAAGTATACGTTCATATAACGTTCACGTACATTAACGCAAGCTCGAAGTAACAAACGAGAAAAACTGAAAAAGGTAGGAAAAATTAGTTTATTAATTTATATTATAATTTATTTTTTTACCTAAATATTATTAAAATATTAGTTTATTAGACTATATTATAAGAAAAATTAATTTATCAAAATAATATTAAAATTATAATTCGCCGACTATAAATTAATACACAATTGAAAATTAAATTTTATGATATGATTTAGTATCTTCAACTTCAACTTTTGTACTTTTTACGTGATTTCTGAACGTGAGGGGGGTATCTGGTTTTGTGCCTATTTTTGTTCATATTGTAGTATCGTGAAAAAAAGACCTAAGTATAGATCGATCAAAGCATAGAAACAGTGTCGTCCGCCCTTCAGTTGTTAGTTTACATCGGAGAAGGCCTGTGTGACTAAGGTCACCTAGTTCTTGCGGAGCATGAGCGTAGTGAAATCAGAAAAAAAAAAGGAAACGAACGTTAGAGGAGAAGGACGATGTTAGCGTTGTTGAGTTGCGAGAGTTGCTTGAGATAGAGTGTGATTTTTGTATTTAGTTCCAGTTAAACAACCATCGTTCTCTGTCTAATTAATGTCTATATAATCAACTTATTATAAATAAATTGTAAATAGTCGGAAAAAATTTATATCCAAATTTATCCGATACTACAATATTGTCCAAGTTTTCCGCATTTGTATTAACATCTTGTTAGTCGTCAATGGATGGTTGTTGTAAAACATAGGTATATTGCGTATGCTGGTTCGTTAGTTTTATTTCAGATTTTACCGCTGTTTTTACATGGTTGATAATAATGTTTCCGTGTTTCGGTTAATTAGAACATACTCTAATGAGTTGGCAACTTCTTTAACAACGACATCCGCTTGTTCGTTGTCGAGTATATTGTAATGGAATAAAATTCAGATAGTGTTCGTCAGTTTCTGTATGGTACTGACAGGATTTTATTTAATGGTTTTCATTGTTATTAACACATTCACGTCGGCGTGTTTAATTATGTTGTTAATTTTCCTTACCTGGTGATTTAGTTCCTTCAGTTTGTTAATTATTGAACTATGATGTTGGTTGTAGGATGCATTCGTCTATGTACTACCTTACAGCTTCTATTCTTCTTCAGTCGGTAGGTGTAGAAGTTTGCATTCTATCTTTTAATACGAGAATAAATTCTCTATAAGTTTCAGGAGTATTAACTTGGACTTTGACCTGATTATCTTTCAATTGTTTGAGAGTACAGTCATCATTGGCTATTTTTTCCATTAGTTCCGTGAGAGGTTCTATGACTTGAGCTTCGATGTATATTGGTGAAGGTTTTGGTAACTGCTTTTCGATGGCAGTTGTGTTGCTTCCTATAGATTCGTCATCCAGCTAAACGGATTACTACCCGGCATATTATTCAACCACTTATTATGTTCCGTGACTGTTTTAATCAAATTATCAGGTGGAATGATTTTGCGTTTCTTTGATGAATAGCTATTGTTGCTTCTTGTTGAAATAATGCTCACTTCTAGGAAAACTCTACACCTGCTTTATTGTTTAGTTTTCCTGATCTTCGAAGATATTAAGAGTTATCTAGTACTAAATCAATTTGAAGGGTCTCTCAGGCTCATAGCCTTTTTTTTGGAACATGCCTTGTACAGACGGTGCAACGCGATATAGACAGGCCACTTTCGGAATTATACAAATACCCATAGGCCCATGTCTTCGGGGCTCTGTTGTAATGTAACGCTGCCAGCGTACGGATCTGGATTACCATGTATTGTACTTATACTTATACTTATACTTATACTTATACTTATACTTATACATATACTTATACTTATACTTATACTTACACTTATTCATGCACTTATTCCTACATTTACACTTACGCTTATACTTATACTTATACTTATACTTGTACTTACACTTATTCATGCACTTATTCCTACATTTACACTTATACTTATACTTATACTTATACTTATGCTTATACTTATACTTATACTTATACTTACACTTATTCATGCACTTATTCTTACATTTACACTTATACTTATACTTATACTTATACTTACACTTATTCATGCACTTATTCTTACATTTACACTTACACTTATACTCAAATATATTTCTGTTACACATTCATCCACGCGTTCCTCTAACAGATAACCTCAACACTTCTAACTGCAGGGATACCAGCTTCTATAAGATCTATTAAACTGTTCACTTGCGGTTTAATGATGGAAATTGTTTCGTTAGCTTCAATGATTTTCAACTGCAAATTGCTGCTCTTTTTTGTGCCATTTATGATATAGACTTGCCAACAGCAAGTTTCCTACCATAGACACGCTCTCACTGCGACATCAAATATACGACACTATGAACTAATCGCTTTACGTAAACACTTCTTATCGCTACTACTTCCCGTTTCTTCGACGAGACTGAGGAATTGGTAACTCATATACAGAATTAAGCAATTCATCGCTTGATAATGACTTTGATTACTACGTTATACTCGATGGATATTTGCACTGCATTAGATCGCGTCTCAGTGTCACGGCCGAGTTTGTGCCCGTTACTCCTCGGTTTGAGACGAGTACGCAGCAAAAGTACAAAATGCGGCTTGACTTCTCGTCTACGCATCGTGTTTAACCTGACAGATCCTTGAGTTAATGCTTGAAAGCTTGAGCTTTCAGACGTATCAGACCTGCTTCGGATATTGATCAATGGATCTGTGTATATAACTGATACGGTTACAATGTAGTACAATAGCACCTCCTATAACGCGAGATATACGTTCCGTTACGAATTCAAGAGCGCAAAAAAATATAATTAAATAAATATGTAGTCTTTTCTTAATATGATAAAATAATATGCGACTCACAATAATAACTGTTCACAATACTAACTGTAAACAACTCCTAATCGCGCAAGAGTTAATGCAAAACCGTGCGTCGAGTCAATTCGAAGATTGACATATTTTCATATTAGAAAAGAGAGAAATTTCCTGCAGCTTCTTAATCGCGTTATATGGAAGCATTGGCGTAAATTTTAGTCCATCCAAATTTAGTTAGAAAAGCATCGTGTCATACGGGATCCGACTGTATATTATTTTCAATCAGCATTCTTTTAATTATTTTGATCAAATATAAACATATCATACATTCTATCAGTTTAAAAATAAATTTGAAAAAGTATGAATGACAAGCACTTAAATTGCAGGTTAATGGACATGAAGTTCCGCTTACTGATCCACCATACGTAGCAGTTTACGAACGGACATCATTACTTGAGCATAACTGTAAAGCAAATTGCTCGAAAAGTTTCACTGATACTGGAGGGCTGATTATTCATGCTGCAGTACCTATTGCAAAAGGTGATTATATTATATATATATATTCTATAAGGTGTAGTAATACAGGATGTTCGGCTACAGGTGTACAAGAATTTAAGGAGTGATTTTTGAAGAAAAGTAAAGATGGAAATCAAGAATAAAGAAATTGCGTTTTCAATTCTGTTTTTTAGTTATTGTCAATTAAAATTAACTAAAATGTCCCTGTGCGCGTGCAAACCTTCTCACATAGACGAGAATAGGTCAGCTTGAGCTGCAGGCTGCACAGCGATCCTCAAATCGAACGATAGCAGCTTACCCGGTACAAGTCGTAGAGAAGAAGATCGTGACATTCGAAGACGTAAACTATCCCGCGCAACATTTTGTGAGAGAAATCGTAGATTAAGAGTATTATACCTGTTTACTAGTTAAAATCCATAACAACATAAAACTCATGAAATTTTCAAGTAGAAAAGATTAATGTCTCCTCTAATCTTTCGTGTTCATAAATTGTTACATGTTACACAGCAAAACCACACACGCACCGCAAGTGCCCAGACTGTACATAGAAAAATTGTAACGAAAATAGCAATCGTTTTATATTACAGAACGTGCACAATATATGCTCCATTTTCTTAGAAACGAAATACACAATAAGCACGGACATACAACACACACTGTATACACTACACACGTCACACACTCAAATCACTCGCGTTGGAACTAAAAAAACGATTC
This sequence comes from Bombus lapidarius, assembly GCA_936014575.1. Taxonomy (NCBI): domain Eukaryota; kingdom Metazoa; phylum Arthropoda; class Insecta; order Hymenoptera; family Apidae; genus Bombus; species Bombus lapidarius. Next base: position 351,662 of record CAKXZU010000077.1, read on the forward strand.
AAAAAATAAAAAAGAATACAAAAGAAGAAGCCCCAAAAAATCTACAGCGGAATAACTTGAACCTATATTAAATCTACAATTAACTCCAGCTTTATGTTTATACAATTCTCCTAACAAAATCACTACAATATGTTACATAACAGCAGGTAGCAGTGGAGAGTTCGATCAGAAAAACAGTTTACGATATTCTTCGCCAAAACTTTCGTTTTTTTTTCTGTATAATTTTCTCGAAATTAATCAGGAACAGACACGATAGCTGAGGTGCTTCTTTCAAAAGTATTGTTAGGTATACCTACTGAGAAAACGAATAAGCTGCTCACTAGAAACTTAAAAGAGTTATTCAATGCAATAAGTATAATTTTTCATTTTGCTGCACATTAATTTGTGTTGAGGTTTTTGTCAATTTATCAATTATTTGAAATGAATGAAACGAGTGAAACGAATCTTCGTTTTGATTAGACATTGTTGTTATGCAATAGAGAAGATATTGACTAGTGCAAATATGGTTATTACAGATTTTGACAATAACCGTGGTAATTAGATACTCGAGACGTTAATGACAATGATCCTAGGTTCAATAACGAATTCGCGGTCAACGGAATAACAAAATGCGCTTTCTTCCAAAGTCCAAATTGTACCAAACTTCCTTGTCTACGATACTAGTATTACTGGACTAACTCTTTGTTAAAGCATAGAATATCCACCGGGCGTAAAGACGCTATGTAACTCGCTAATGCAACCTCACGAGAGAATGACTTTCCGTCACGATGATGCTGCAGAGGAAAACTATGATAGGGTGTGTCTAAGGACACTAGATCATCGAATTCGTGGAGAGATGCCTTCGTTCGGAAAGTGAGAGAAATTGACGTTGCTGTTAATTAACCCTTGAGAGAGATAGTTGCTAGCGGGAAGCGTCGTTCGTGAGAAAAATAGATTTCCCCCATCTTCCCGTAGTTGGGACAATGACTGTTTGTCTGTTTGAAGGACTTTAGTTAACTAAATCTTAAGATGAATATATACTGTGGAGATGCATCGACATCTGGTCTTACTGTCGAGTACCGCTACAATTATTTCTTTTTAAGGAGAGCTATACTATTACTCCATACCTTTGTTAGACAAAACGTTCATCCCTTGACCGCAGCTCGGCGACTGGTTGTCGCCTCGAGTCCAAGCTCATTATCACAAATCTCGAACAAATACAATCGGATTGAATGACGACAATTGCTTTATTACGGCTATGGTAGAATCTAGATTAAAGTGTTAAGGGATTTTTCCAAAATTCCAAAAGGAAGGCTTCGGTGTCCTTTCATCTCCGACATATGGCGAATTACGGCGAAGATTCATCAAACGCCCACAACCCTAATCCCAACGCGAACCCGACATATATATCGGAATAGAGAGAGCAAACGCGTGGATGAATGTATTATAGAAATGCTGTATTCAGAAATGTAAGAAATTAGAATTTCCAATGATTTCTATTAGATGATTATTTAACATGAACTTAATGCAATAGTATGATATGACAACTCTCGGTTAACGACTCTTGACTCTAGACTTTCCGGTGGCTAACTGAACATCAATGGCTGCGGAGCCGAAATATATTGATAGCCGTTAGACCTATTCAAGTTTTCCGACCCTTTCTGCCTGTCGGCATTTGCACTTTATCGCCGACATTGCCTGTATGTCGGCGATCTTCCCGCGGTACTATAATAGAGACCAAAGAAGCTGCTATAAAGAGGATCGTTGTGCCAAAAACTAAACACTAGAGAAGATGTAGAGTCTTCCTAGAAGTGAGACTCATTTCAACAATTTGTATTGTTACAAATTACTCCATAAAACGACTTTTTTATTCTTGATTTTCATCTTATTTTAGCTTTAATAATCACCCCTTAAATTTTTTTACGTCTGTAGTCGAACACCCTGTATATAATTCGTTGTTCAGAAGAAGGCACTTGGAACGAATGTAGCTTTCATTTTTATTGTTTTGGATAGCCCCAATCATAAAAATAGATATGCGTGTCGACTAAAAGCTTTATATCTTCAAATAAGAACATACAGCATCGTGTAATGGTGAGCGAATTAGCGAAGTAATGCTCTTGCTGCTCCGCAGTCTCAAATATAATTTTCTGAGCAACAAATGGTACAGCATATTCCAGTCTTTTGTGCAAAACGGTGTTGGCATATCCTATGACTAAAAATAAGGGAAAAAATGTTGTGTTAATGCATTTCTAAAAAGTTAGAACACAAACGCGAAACAACCAACTAATTTTTCGTTCGATGAAAGATATAGATTGACGATATTTATATCAGTTTTATTTGTTCTAGTCGAAATGTGAAAAAGGTAAACTCTTTATATTACAAACTTCTCATTGATTTCTTTATACTGATTCCTGACGTGTATTAAATCTTGTTACATAAATTTCTTCGTTTACAATCGCCCGCAATTAAAAATCTCGTTGAACCAAAGAATTACTGGACGTTGTCGAGGTGCGACATTCTTGATACTCGATTATAGTTGAACGAAAATTTCGCTAATTTCGTATCATTATTACAACTTTTTAATAAAAAGTTTATAAGCCTATGTTTATGTGATTCTTTTATTCTTATTTATGGAATATGCTGGCAATGTTTTACGATTAAGTAGAGCGACTAGAATACTCTGTATTACACGTGTGCATATGTGTGTTGAACATTTCGGCTCTGCTTAACAAGTGATGTGTTATTGAACGTGTTGTCTGTCATTCGGACAAATGTGTATGCTGAGGCAAAACGGCTGACGTCAACATAAACATTTTGTAGTGTAAAGTTAAATTGTCTATCAGTTATCTAGTATTTCTATATATTAACCTTTTTTATCGTTTTGATATTTACAAATAATTTGATATCACATATTTATAAATCACCTGGATATATACATATAGAAGCATCATTAGGGCTAAGAACACGCAAAGCAATTTTTAAAGAAGTAGTAGGCTCTTTTAACTGTTTCTTAACTGTACACACAAGGTAGTTTTCACGAAAGTCGGTGACGAGAGTCGACAAAAAGACGTTGAGAATACCAAATCAATTTTATAGAAATTAGTCACAGTACTATTACAAAATAGATTTCAATTAGAAACTGTTGATTACATATACGAATAGTCAAGTCTATGTTGATTGAAAGTATTACAATGTCGATTGAAGAACATTACAACAAAATAATTTTCCAATATTTCTGTAAATATCTCTTTCTCTCTTTCTAAGCAAGACAATAAGTAATTTAAAATATTAGCTTTTGTTACAGCCATTCTTCGAAACAAAAGCGAATCATCAACTATGTATACATCTTTACATGTTACAATAGAAATTTGCTAATAATTGGATAGAGTGTTTTTATGCAAATTCATCTTTTTGAGAATATAGATAGGGAATATCCTCGGTAGAAAATTCCTTTATCAAATTTTTCGCACTTTGTATAATTTGTAGTGGATCGTTCGTGGGTTTTAAATAACGAGATTGAGCGTTATTGTAACAGTCGAATATATTTAAAATAGTAAATAAATATACGACCGAATACGGAGTCGTTAATACAAAGGTATCAATCGCTGACTAAAATCACGGAGATAAAAACTCGTTAGATACTCGGAGATACTTTTTGATACTCGGTGCGATACACTGTGTAATATGTTGTCGCTCGCGATCGCGTCCGTTTTTTTATACTGATCCGGGGAAAGTCGGAAAATTCGAATTCGACTTCGATCGACGGTTGCCTGTAACGGCGACATTGTTTTGCCCGGAGTTCGTTTATCATTACGTTACCGTGTCAAGGCTGAATCAATGTCCTGAGGCAAAACAACAGCATGAGTCGCTCTCGACTCGTGTCGTCCTTTGACTCCTGTGCCGCTACAAATTTTACACTTTAAAATTTCCTATGAATACATAATATGGACATTTACTAACGATATTTAATATACGGGATGAAGGTAACCGAAACCACTTCGATCACTGTGTATGCCATGATTTTTGCGACAAATTTTTCAGATATAAGTTGAATGGTTACAAGATGCGCGGAAGATCGAGTTTTGTTTTTTTGTGAACTGCTCGAATTCGAGTTACTATTTTTAGAGTTATCGCAGTGGCTTCAATTATGCCATTGCAAATGATCGAAATTGCAGTTTCTTCTAAACTAATGGTTTCTTATATGAATAGGTTAATTCTTTTTTATATAGAATTATGAGTTGGACCGACTAACATAATAAAAAGCATATGATTTCATTTAAAAAGATAGATCTCGCGGGGAGACGCGGTCGCGAGAATACGCGTCAACGGGAGTCGTAACTGAATGGCGCCCACATAGCGCAAACAAAGTATGTCAAATATCTAGGAATACAATTAGACACACGCCTTACATGCAAGCATCACATAAAATCAATAACAAACAGAATACGTGAAAAAAGGAAGCAGATGTACTGGTTAATCAATAGAAAATCTAAATTAAGCCTAATGAATAAGTTATATATATACAAAACAATAATCAAACCAATCTGGACATACGGAGTTCCACTATGGGGGATGGCAGCAATGAGTCACATAAATAAAATAGAAACAGAGCAGGCAAAAGTCTTAAGAACAATAGTTAACGCTCCATGGTACGTCAGAAATGAAGACATACGAAAAGATTAAAAAATTTCAACAGTTAAAGAGGAAATCGCCAGATATGCAAAAAAGTATAAAGAAAGACTTGAAACACACCCAAATCAGCTGGTTGCTGAAACGAATAAAACAATAATAGAAAGAAGACTGAAGAAGAAGCATCCTGCAGACCTCATAATACAACAATAAACAACCTGCAAGATGGAGTCCCGCTGGGGGTAACCATCCACATGCTATATTTATCCAATATTAAACTATAATATTTTACCAAATGTCCTAATGGACAAATTGTAAAATAAACAATAAATAAATAAAAAAAAACGGGAGTCGTAAATTCCCGTTACGATTGCAAGAATCGACACCACGAATAGACCGATCCCCTTATTTCGGTTAGGACAATAGGGGTGATTGATGCAGTATAACACTGTGATTAACAGGTTACAAACCTTATGTATTTCCAACAACTTTGTATACAATATGGATAAAACGTTATATAAGATACAGCGTGATTGACGAATGCGAACCGAGGAAGAGAATTTGACTGTTCTAGAGCTTGAGAAAGAGAGTGGAAAGTAGTGACTGCTGTATCGTGTTGAGAACAAGTAAGGTTCGTTCTTGTGTGATTACGGAGGAAAGCTCGGTGTGGGTGTGTCTTTTGAACTAAGGATGTGGATTCGTTGGTTATAGTCAACGTTAATAAATGACGATTGGAGGAGGAAGCCTCCGATCGACGTGGCTCGGGGTTGACCTTGTTCATAGGGAAAACCGGCTTTTCCGTTAGACACTTATCCACTTTTTCTGTTAGGTGACTACTCGCTTTCTCCGTAATTTGTAAGAACGTGTAATAAACCCAAGGACCGTTCCAAATACCAGCTATATACCGAAAATACTTCTAGGATTAAAAAATCCTTCAGGACAAACAGATTAACTGACAAACATATGTGGAAACAGTAAAGTTAAAAGTTAACGTTTTATGGTGGATCCTTGGGTTCATTGGGGGTCGAAATGACGGTAGGTGGGCCGTTGGCTGCCAGGTAACGAGGGATGGAGTGCAGATGTCTCACGCGACGTAACACCTTCATATGTATTTTACGCATTTTCCTACAAAAACACTAATCGCGACAAATTCTGTCCTCCTCGAAACCGTTCAACTTTTATCTGAAATACTTTTCACTAAAATAGTGAAGATGTAGTGATCGAAGTGGTTCCAGCTGCATGCTCTGTTCGTGTATGTATATACATACATATATGCTAAAGAACAGTTTCTTGTGTGTGTTTGTATTTCCCATGGGTGAAAATAAATCAACGGTGTAAAGGATAAAAGAGCTTACGATGGTAAAATTGAAAATTTTTGTGCGAAATTAAGAAATTGTGTGTCTTTTTCTGCAAGCAATTCAGCTATCGAGTATAAGGTGATGTGAACAATTCATCAAAAATCGTGTGGAATAAATTGTCTGTTCTTAGCCTAAATCTTGTAGATAAATGCAACTGTATCAATTTGTATGAAATATTTTAGGAGACCACATTTCTATATGTTATACGGATCCATTGTGGGGTACTGCAAACAGAAGACACCATCTTCTTAAAACAAAATTTTTTGAATGTACTTGTGATCGATGCAAGGATCCCACAGAATTTGGAACAATGTTTAATGCTTTAAAGTGCAATCGAATGTAAGTTAAGTTAAAAATTAAGTTTTATAGAAATTATTATGAAAACGAAGAATGGATTACTATAAATAAAAATATTTTTTCACTCTACAATATTATACAGAACTGATACAAGTACAGTAGAGTCTTCTTTATCAGAATTTATAAGCAAACATACTGTTCGGATAATGGAATTTTCTGATAATACAACAATCACTATTCTCGTGTGAAATTTCATTTATTTCAAATACAAATTAAGATTGATCGATAGCTTCTCTAAATATTGAATATCCATATCTTTTTGGCTACTAAGTCACGTAATTCTTTCAACATAAGTAATTACATCGCAGCGGGAGACTTCGATACAAAGCACACGCTATGGGGCTCAAGAATTAACACACCTTGAGGTAGAACATTAGAAAAATATATTAAAACTAGTTATCTCAACATATTATCCATAGGAAGACCAATATACTGGTCGACAGATCTAACCAAAATTCCTGACTTCCTTGATTTTGCAGTTATAAAAGGACTAAACGCAAACAAATGAAAAATATCAGCCAGTCTGGAGCTTAGCTCCGATCATACACCGATAATAATGGAATACACAAGCAAACCAATACTTTATAACAAATCAGAGTCGCTTTGCAATAAAAGCACCAATTGCAAACATTTAAATAACTAATCAACTGCAATATTCCATTAAAAACACCCGAACGCATCGAACAGGCGGTAACAACATTGACAGAAATTATACAAGAAGCAGCGTGGGCAACTATTATCTATAAACCAAACAAAACCAAACATACTTGACAAAATCAAAGAAAAAAAGGAAAGCGAAAGCAAAACGGCAAAAACATAGAACACATGAAAACAAAAAACATCTAAACAAACTCGCAAAGGAAATAAAAAGTAAAATAACAGGTCATAATAGTAACGAATTCTCAAAATTCATAGAAACACTCTCTGTGCACGCGAGTGCCAACTACTCTCTATGGAAAGCCACGAACAAAATAAGCAAGCCAATAAAACTAATCCCAGCAATCAGAAAAGCAAACAAAACATGTAGTTAAGTAGTTAATTATATTTTGTGATAATGATTTTATTTAACGATTTCACATATTGTTTATACAAAACATTGTGTTTCAAAGTATAGAAAAATATAGGTAATATTAAAAACGTTCAAGACTACTAAAGATAAATAACACAACTTGAACATGAAATTAAAAATTCATGATGCATTTTAATATTTTTTTACAGTGTGGTATCGTTCGATTATAACTTTATTTAGTCGTAACGGATAGTGTAACATTTTAATTAATTTTAACACCACTAAATTGGTGTATTTTATTATACACTGTACTTTATAAAAGCAGAAAAAGTGGCGAAATTAATTGAGAACAATTCCAGGTAAACAATAACTGATAATAACAACAACAAAATAAAACGCGTTACTAAAGTCAAAAAGTGAGATTTCCCTATTCGGTTGCCCAAGTGTTAAAAAGCTTGTATCATACAACTTCATGGTTACGGAAAATGCTTACAGAATTATTTATCTCAATGTTTAGCTTGTGATACATATATCAATACTTTATCCTTATTTGACGTAAATATATCCGGAAAATATTTTGCATCACACACTTCTTGACCGACGTCTGTGTTTCGCTATTTCAATTTGTTATATCCCAGTTAATATTTTTTATTACTATCATATCTTACTCTATCTGACAACAAAACAAATATCACTAACAAACGAGGAAGATCATTTTGATATAATTGATCAAAATGCAACATATGAGTTAAGAGAATGCAAAGATTAGAGATTCGGGCCAGATCATTGTTTTCCTTTCAAGAGGATTCAAAACAAAGTAAACAGTTCAATTTCATTCTTCAATGCGTAGCATATAATATCAATAAATTGCTATTCGTCAGTAAACAAATATTTTAAATTAAATTTCATTGGTAATTAGCAGAGAATCTATTATATTGATTTATTATATTTCTGTAAATAGAAACATTAAAATTGCATTTTTCTATCACTGAATTTAAATCTTTTAAGTGGCGCTGTACATGTATTATTTTCATTTATTCATTCTCTTTATGCATTTAAATTGCATAAAAAGTTTTAATAACATAGACGTCTTACGGAAACACATTATGTTATCCAGGCTGACCCAAGGCCACCTCTGGAGGTCCTGATGTCTCCTACTCGAATCTCCAGTGCTCCCGCATTCCCCGGACCCAGCCAGGGTGTCCCGAAGCTCCTCCTTGCCGACTGAGATGTCGATCCCACTCACTCACAGCTCCGTCGTTTTTGTTGGAGCCGCGACTCTTACCGTGGCCAGATCCGGGGCTTGGCCTAGCCGTGCTGCAAGCACGGGTGCCTTGTCTCTCTCTTTATCTCCGGGAACTTCCAGAATCATGCCCCCAGTCATCGCCTCGCTTAATGCCGACTTTGGCTAGCGGGACTTTCTGTCTAGCCGTCGCCAGCACTTCGGCGCACAATGTCTTCGTTCCCTCGCTCAACGTTAGGGTCACCGCAGATGATCGCGCAAGGCGAGGGAGAACCACCTTCCTATTTGCCAGCACCGACCCTCCTTTTGGGGGCAGTTGCGAGATCTCCGGCGCCTTGGCAGCACATGGTCTTGCCAAGCACTTCTTCTTCTTCCTAGGCTCGACAACCTTCCATTCACCACCCTCCTGCCCTCTCGGGGACGAAGATAATTGGGTGGCGTTACCCGCAGCCGTGGTTGCCTTCCTCGGTCGTGCTTCTGAGCTATGTCGCCAGTTTTGTAGGCGTTCTTCTAGGGCCCTCATTAGCGATGGCCCGAGCTCTTCTAATTTTTTCTCGAGGGCGGAGCGACACTCCCCCCCCCCCCATCATCCTTCTTGAGGCGCCCCTTGAGGAGCTCTGAATTGGAGGCGTCGCGCTGTGCACTCTCCTGTCACATGCACACGGCTCTTCCGGATTGCTCTTCCCGAACGACCTAAATTTCCTTCTCTAGCACCGCCACACGCATCTCATCCAACTTAATAGTTCCAGTGCCGCAGGCGGACTCCGTCCTCCTGATCAACTTCTACCAGCGGCAATGGTGCTTCCCGCCTCCTTCAGGATCTTAATGTAGGTGTTTTTCAGATTCGACGATGTCGTCGCCACCTTTATTATCTCCTCGACCCGCCGAATTAGTTCAGCCCAACTCCGCGGGTACATCTGGGGCTGTAGATGTCAGCTTTCTTTTCCTACCCCTGGACGTCGTTGATGAGGACGAGGCCCCATAGGCCAGCTCGTGATCGCCTTGGAGAGTTTACTCACATCGTTTGGTCAGTCAGAAAGAAACCAAGCGACACAGCTAACGTCACTTTGTGTTTTAAAATATATTCTATTGAACAAAGAATTTTCCCCGTTGACCGTGGATTCGTTATTGAACCTAAGAACATTGTCTTTAACATCTAAAGTGTCTAATCACCACGTATAATTGTCAAACTCTGTTAAATCAACATTTGTACATATAATTGTAAATATAATCTCTATTGAACAACAACGATGGCTTGTCCTAATGAAGATACGTTACACGCCCCTAAGTCTAACGCCAACCCGACATATATATACTATGTAGCGGCACATGAGACATCGGACGATTCAAATCGGGAATGACTCATATTGTTGTGCCTTAGGGTGTTAACGCTGTTTCGATTTGGTAGGTTCAAGAAATAACAAACTTTGGACCAAAACATTATCAACGTTATTTGTAATCCTCAACCGGAATTACATTCGAACTTTTTATAATAACAACAGTAGTTATGAATAGACGAACGTGCTCTCTAGGAGTCAGTATCATCATACAGCATCTTTATAGCGAATCATTAAGAGAGTCTCTGGAGCGATCAGCATAGCGAATTATCACAGCAAGTCATACGAGCGACATACACTATATTCACAAAGGATATAACCTAACAAACACGAAGATGGTACCCCGCTGGGGGTAACCATCCACATGCTATATTTTACTAAATATCTAAGCTATAATATTTTACCAAATGTCCTGCTGGACAAATTGTAAAATTTAAATAAATAATAAAAAAACATACACTATCTCTGTACTTATATTCAAAGTGACTTCAATATAATTGACTATTACATTTTACCACTCGTCTCTTTAATACACTAACACGTTTAATACCACCTCATATATTTTGTTCGTTTCGCTTGATTCAATCTCTGATACTTTTGTAATGTTCTAAGTTTCAATAATACACTTTAATACAGTAGTATGATAGCTTGTAATACCGTGTTTAAGACTCTGAGTCCATCTTTGTACGAATTCTTAATTGTTCCTACTTATGTTATTCGTATTTATTGTTCGTATTCTTTGTCAGACTGTGATCTATGAATCTATTTGAGACATGGCAGTTTTAGTCAGTAATAAAACTTTTTGTACTCTATTTTTACGATTATATGAGAAAACATCTATTATAATATAACCTATTACATTATAATTCACCAGGTGTGTATTTTTTCTCTTCTCTGTATAGTACACGATTTCACGTTATAAACTCTGTCAATCATCTGAAATTATATTATAAATTCAATGTATAAGTTGTTAAAAGATAGGTTTAACTCTTTAAGGTACTTACCGAAACGAGAGAAAAATGTTTAATAGAAATAGGTGTTCGTTTTATGATAAAGCAAAAAATAAACTTAAATTCAATATTTAATGTTCCAGTCACGAAGATGACAACGCAACTTATCAGCAACGGTAATATTACTAGAACACGCGCAAAATAACTAAGAAATAATAAAAAAGAAAAATAATATAGACTCAGACATAATCGACAATAATAATAACTATAACAACAATGTTGAAATCTTCCTGAAAAAATTTTGCTCTAAAACAGTCGAAAGTAACAAAATAATTGAAAATTTAACGACTCGAATAACAATTGCCCTAAATTGTCTATCACAACCCTGAACGCTCCATAAACAAAATAAAATATAACGCATATCATTGAATGGCAGAGTTAAAAGAATATGTAGCAAGTACATCAAACAAACGAGTCGTATTTCAAGCTTCCACATTATACACACTATGGTACACCCCATCCAAATATAAAACACATCTACTCTATCAAATGGATAAGATACAGGCTACGATGATCAAAATAAATTTTGAACTGTAAAGATATAGGTGGGATTCGGAAATACAAAAGTTTATTTTATTCACATACAACAGCTATACATATATATTATCCTCTGAAGACCTCGAAAACCTAATACCTCGGTACCAATAACGATCAGTTAGAATACATAACCACGATGGTCAATTCGAGTGAAGGTTCATCAGACGCCCATACTTCCAATCCTTCTCCGACAAATAAATTGTAAATTTTCTGAATGCTGTTTAGTAGAAAAATCTGTTACTCCTATCTATCTGTAAATGTCTTCCATCGATGTACTATATGAATTAATATTTTCTTCTGGTCCTGCGGCGACTGTTCTATAGAATTTTTCCGTATTTTCGCCAACTTTCGATATGAAGACACAACATATCTTTTATTCTTCCATCAGATTCTTACCTAAACGAAAGTATCTTCCTAACGGATTTATAACATCCATTCTATTTAATGCAAGAGTCACAGACGAGTTTTATTTTAAATATAAAACATAAAAAGCCAAATAGTAAACTAAGTTCGAGGTGTGCGTGACTTTTGTATCTTTTCTCGGTAAAAGTCAATATAGTGAGACTTGCAGTATCTGAAGACCTATTATCTGAATATTTTATTATTCAGACGTTCCACCACCCTAAACGTGTTATTAATTACACAAAATTTCTACTTATGTCCTTCTATAATTTCATATCTTTCTATTATTTTAGTGTTGAGCTAGAACGCGTTAGTATTTCGCGTATAATGATATCAAGGAGGAAACGTGTCGTATTAAGTATTTAAAAAAAAAATAGGAAATATATACTTCAAACACCAGAAAAAGCTGTGAAAGCATTGCAGAAATTGCAAAGATCTACAGTTGATAACGTCAAAAAGCAGATACATGTAATTGACAACTACTGAGGTGTTTCAAGAAATAGAAAAACTATAAATGAAGAAATAGGTATCTAAACTCTGCTGTATAATAATTGTTTCTATAAATCAGCAATAAGGAAACGTCAGTATTTAAGTCTAGCTACGTTATTGTGCGAAGAAGTTTTAAAATTTGGATAAATATTGTTTCCAACATTTTAAGTTCGCATGTTGAAAAAGGAAGTCCACAAGAAAGTGATCTTCAGACATAAGAAAGTCTTCTTATTTCGAAACGTTTATGACATTAATGGACCTAAGTATCTCGAGACAGCGGTTCCCAATCTTTATGCTACTACACCTCCCCTAAAAAAATTTCTTTCCGCGCCTCCCTACCTTTTACTTTTTGAATAGATATAATAATGTGGCGGATCGGTAACAAAAGGACACCGACAGGTAGAGGACATCAACGCGAACGTAACGCCTCTCGGGTGATCTGAGTATCCAACCGTCAACACCAGAGGGCTACTACGACGACAACGAGTCTGTCTCTTTTGCTAGCGGACGAATATATACAAGCATAATACAAATATCGCAGCTAGCGAGACTCCCTCTGTGTTTAAGGCGGGGACTACCGGACATAGCCTTACTGACGAGTCCACCGGTAGTCCCGGGACGAAACGCGGCAAATTCAAACCAACTGGCGTCGGCGACGACTGGCTACAAGGAGGAGCGGTGCAAAAATAAAAATTATGCCGATTCTCTATCCGCCATAATAATATAAACGCGTTTTAAATAATAACAAATGCTGAAAACTACAATTAACAGAATAATAACAAGATTTTGTTATAACATATACGTACTTTACGATATAAAGTTTTATTTATTTGTAGATATTATGGTATGAAAATTAATATTTTATTAAAAAATATTGGCGCCTCCCCTGGCAATACTCTGCGCCTCCCACGTTGAAAACCACTCTCTTCAGGTATAAATAGGATGATTCAACGCAGCTCAAGCTATTAACAAATTTATTTGATATAGCAGTAAAAAAGATATGGAGTTCATAAATGAATTAAAAAATATTACGTTTATATTATATTGTACTTTTTGTAATTGTTCTTGAATTATTCTTTTTGAAAAATGAAACGATAATGATAATAAAACACGCGTGTTCTACCATCCGCAAATTCCCTCATTGAAGCAGTCATCACTCCATTAATTTCCTCCATAAATTCGGATAATGGAAATTCTACTGTCCAAAACAGCTTGTAATTCACGCTTCAATCATTCTTCGAAGCTTCTTCGTCTAGATCGTTATGAAATAATTTTTGTTGGCATTAACGAATATTATAGCGACAACCTTGAAGAAACGCTCCCAGAGTTATTGCACCTGTTATTGATAAAAGAACGGTTACCATCAGTGGCGTAAGAATGGGAATAATGTTCGTGTGGCGCGCTGTTAAGAATAGAAATCCGCAAGTTAAGATCTTTAAACAGAGATTTATTCAATGAAAATAATATCAATAACAATAGTGAAACAATAAATACAATAATACTAATATAATAAATTAAAATGACAAGTATTTGAATGATAATGATATAATATTGAAAGTTTGAACACGGAAGTTTATAATATTCTGAAACGTTTTCAATATGTACGATAACTTAGATGCTTAAAATCTATCTTATTGATTAAACTGACTGCTCATATGCAGGCTAGACCAAGGGACTTTGTAGATAAAGCTCAAACTCAGTAAACTCAGTAAGTTTCATTGAGCAACACCGCTACTAAGGAGCTCCGCTCCTCGCTAGATCATTAGACGTAGAACGAACCTTAAATCAACATTAGGTTTAGCCCAGACTGTGTCCTTAAGCCAAAAGTGTTCCTACGCTAGCTAATTTAATCAAGTTGATCTTGAGAGCTCTACACAGACAGATAAAACCGTATCAGGTAAATTCTAGGGTTTCGGTGATTAAGCTCTTCGCGAGCTCATTAAACTTGAAGCGAACCAACCGATCGTGAGTCTCTTGGTTTCTCAAAGATCTAGTCTCCAAGTCGGTTCTTGAAGCTACTAATCGAGAAACTGAACCGAACTACCAGCCCTCTGTTTATGCATGATAGTCGTGATTACGTGGTGCACTCACGTGGATGTGCGGTATCTGGCCTCGAATATATTTTGTTGTTAATTTTTTATAAAAAAATATAAAAAAACGAACGCAAGTTTATATTAATAATAATCCTGATTTGAACTTAAAGAAAAATACATAATTTAAAATATACAATTTTTTATAAATAAAAATAAAAATAACATAAAGCAGTCATTTTTTTATTGATAGTCCAGGAATGAGGATGGCAATGTCATAGTACTTCTAAACTAACTCTAAACTGTGGCTTATTTGAAATATGTTGCGAAGAGGCTGACGTACAAAATAAAGAAAGTTAATTTTACAGCAAAAGAGTTGCTTTCAGAATCCATGATAATTACACATTCTCTTGAAAAGTACTATGAGTTCTTAAAATCTTAAAGTCTCAAACTCTTTCTCTTTAACACAAAAATATCACGAAAAGTTTGGGAACATTATTTTTCAAATTATTTGTATGCAAGAATGATTTGATCTGTTTGCTTCTTTCCAGGAATTGTCCAGGATACATATTACCAAAAACTTTTTTTGAACAGGAACAGAATTATACATGCAAAATTTGTGAATCAATTGTTCCTTATGTGGAAATTGAAAAAATGTTAGAAAATATTGGTATATACCTTTCAACTATGAAGAAAAATGACATTATTGCATGTAAAGAATTTATAAGTCGTTACGAAGGTATCCTCCACCCAAATCATTTTTACAATATTGATGTAACGATTGCTCTGGCTCAATTGATTGGACAACAAACTGGAGGATTAGCAGCAGTTGAGAAAGATCTTCTCATCGAGAAAATAGAATTATGCAAAAAACTGGATAAATTGCTCAAGACACTCGTTCCTGGTAATGTATTTTATTTAAGAAATGATAACTAACGACAATTATTCCATGTTACCTTTACTCATTTCTGACGAATTCAACGAGTCCTATGTTTTAAAATTAGCTGATTAACTTCACCACAGATACGCAAAATACTCAAATATAAATACATGATGGTAGGATTTCAAGGAATTCCTGAGAACGTTTTATTATTTAATTTGCTTACTCGATTAATATTTTCTGATGCCACTGTTGTTATTGTTGCAAACTGCACACCCTAAAAAGGATGCGAAATTTATCGTGTCAGGGATCCCCGGGGGATGAGGGTAATTGTACAATTTCCAATTCGTCGTTCTCCACTCTCTCCACCTCAGGCACCGTGATGATGAGCACACGCATAAACTCGGGTTACTTCCGAGCTAACTTTTTAACTTCCTGGTTAAGCCGAAGTTTAACCGAGTCCATCATGTCATTTCCCCTCATTTCTAGCCATTCCTTTTCCCAGCACTGCGAAGCTCTTCTAGGTGTAGTCTACTTCTCTGTTTCAAAGTTTTTAAAATATATCTTTTCATGATCAGTTCTTTCCCTCCCATCTTAATCTCCCGTGTCCACCAGTATATAATATTTTTAGCCTTTAGCTTTGTTCTCTTTCTTTTCATGGTTTAGCTACATGTCTTGACCATGCCTTCTTCTTTTGGTCCCCTCATGGAATTTTCAAGTACAAAGTATTAATGTTTCCTTCAGTCCTTTCCCTCCATAAATAATTAATAAATAATAGCACGTCATCTACGCCGTTTTTCCCAGTGGCTCTCTCGGATTTCATATTGGGGACTTCACGTCAAGGTCGACCGCAAGTGACTTCAGTCCAGTGGCACCCTACTTATACAATCATCCTCATCCGCAATCAATAATCCTGTGGCTCCCTGATCTTATTTTCGCGAGGAGGGGAAAATGCACTTACGCATACCCAGTGACCCGCGTCACTGGGTTAAGTGGGTGCATTTCATTGCCCTGCCCAAGCTTACCCCGGTCTCCTCTTGGCTAGTCAGGTCAAGTATCAATGCCAGATTGTCGACAAAGGTCATCGCGTTCAAACGAAGGATATCCTGAAGCTCCTTCAGGAGGCCGCCGTAGACAAGATTCCATAACAGGGAACCCCTCGTGTTCTGTGCGCAACTGATCTCGCTCCCCCTGGAACATCGCGACCTAGTCGCCTTTCTCATTACAATAGTCTTCAAAGGCGCCGGATGTGAATACCGTCCCACGATCGGAGATGATTCTCCTCGGATTCCCAAAACTCACAGACTGTTTCCTCAAGCGACTAATAACCTCGGCAGAACCCGTCGACTTGGTGGGGTACAACCAGACGAACTTTGTGAAAGCATCAACCACTACAAAGATATGCTGATAACTCTTCTTCGTAGAGGGTAATAGTCCAAGGTGGTCGACGTGATAAGTGTCAAATGGCAACTCCCCCTTGTCGATGGTGTTCAGCAACCCCTTCTGTTTTCCCTGCTTTCTCTCCGCAAGGATACAGTCGATGCAACTCTGCACTACCTTTTCCACTTTCTCGCGCATTCCCTTGAACTAGTAGTCTCTCCTTAACAACGCTTCTGTTTTGGTGGTGCCAAAGTGGTCACGTTCGTGAGCTCGTCGAACGACTTGAGTTTGCATCGACTTTGGCACGACCAACAGCGGTGTATCTTTTATTTCTCGGTATAAAATACCGTTCTTTAGGGCGTACCCGTCGGCCCCATGCTGCTCGATGTTGTCTCGAATCCATCGCAGGTCATCCTCTTGCAATTGTGCTCCTCTCAATCGTTTAATAACCTCTCGTTCGTCCTCGTCTATCAGCATGACCTCGGGTAGCGGAACTCGACTCAACGCATCGACATGCATCATACTGTTCCCGGGTCTATGCTCCACCTTGTAGTCAAATTCCTCTAAAAGGATTGCCCACCTCGCAACACGTACGCACAAGTCCTTTTTTCGCATCGTTAATGCGAACGCCTGACAATCTGTAACGATCTTGAACGGAATACCGAGCAGGTAGACACGGAATTTCTTCCGATTCAGATCGTCCATGTACGTCAGCATGACCCCCGTCGTGATCAATTCTTTAAAAACCACATTTATGAACTTTTGAAAAACGGCCGGCAAATTGCATAATCCAAATGGAATCTTAAGGAATTCATACTAGCCCGTGGGGACTACGAACGCCGTATATTTTCTGCTACTTTCCCCAACAGGAACATGAAAGAATCCGTTCTTAAGATCCAACGTACTAAATACCCTCGAGCCGCGCAATAAATCTAATTGGTCTTCGATCAAGGGCAGTGGGTATCTATCCTTAACTATCTTTCGATTCAATCGTCTATAACCGACGCAAATTCTAGTCGAGCCATCTTTCTTTTTAACCAACACGATCGGACTGGCATAATCGGAATGTGACTGGCGTATTATTCGGTCTTCCAGCCACATTTCGATCTGTTTATCCACTTCGACCTTGTCTCGTGGAGATAGTCTTCGCGGCTTTTCGTAAACTGGAAGATCGTCCTGCAGTATTATGTTCATCTCGATTCCTACTTCGCGCGTTTTCTGTGGCCTATAATCTCGGATCAAATTCTCTACTGCCTTCTTATGTTGCATGTTCTTGACATAGGACAAATCTACCTCACGTGCCCCCGTCTCTACGTCTATTTTAAGGACCTCCGGAAGCTCATCGGAATTTTCGTCCTTCATTCTACGAATGGAGATGTCTGCCCTCTTCATGCTTATCTCGGCGGTATCTAGGTAGTCTGTGTCTATTAACAACGGATGTTGCATCGTAGTGTTCGGAACTACATGTAGCGTTATGCCATACGACTCATCGTTTATCACAGTATTTGTTGAAAATTTCCCGAGCGTAAGATTTCTTTCGGAACCGACACCGCGAAATCCAATGATTTCCCGACCTGGTGTGGACGCTCCAATTTTTAAATACTGATCCGCCCGCATTAAGGTCAGTTCACTACCAGTATCTATTACCGCGCTCAATTCGAAATTTCCGATCTTAACGTCTTTACCACGCTTCGTCTGCAACAAATTTTGCACATTATAAACTTCTTTAAAGGACTCACCCAGATTGTCGCACTTCGATGCAATGTGTCCGTACCCTCTACACTTAAAACACTTAGGTCCCCCCGACCTATTCGGACTCTCTGCACACACGTGCTCTTCGTCACCGCAATTGTAGCATCGCGTCTTCTTCGCATCTGCAGTTCGACTGGGCTTCTTATTCTTCTCGGTTTTGGCCGGCTTCGCAATCGACTTTGCTCTACGACTCTTCTGCTCCTCGTACGTGATTAATCTCTTCCTCAACTCTTTGATTGACATAGCGCCGTATAGTATAGACTTATTGCTCTCGTCGACTACTGTCACGTCTACTATGTATTCCACTTTTGCTTCCTCCTCTATATCCACATGGCTAGCTATTTCGAGCATGCGGTACATGTAAGCCTAGCATGCTTCATCGCTTTTCTTTTTCGTTTCCCCAAGTTTCTGATGTACTTGCCGACTACTAACCTTTTTAGAGAATTCTTTAACTAGCCTTTTCTTCAGCTCATGCCAAGTCCTGGCATGGCACTCGAAGCTCGCAAATATTTTCGCTGATCCCTTCAGCAGCTTCCTCGCGTAGATCGTCTTTTGTCCATCCGACCACATGCACGTATCTGCGACTTCCTCGAACGACTCGAACCATCGCTCGACATTTTCGCCTTTGTCGCCACTAAACGACTCTAATGCGTCTTCAACGTCTTTGAAGCTCAATGTCGAACCAACACATGCCCTTCGATAATGTTCGTCACAGTCCTGAAACACCCTTCGTGTACCTCTCTTCTATTCTCTTATGTTTTTTCTACCGACTTCGTCCTCACTTTCGTCGTTGCTTTCTTCTTCCGACGATATATCGTTTCCATCCATGGCCGCTTGTAGTCGTGCGCATAATTCGGTTTTTCCTCCTGTCATTTTTAAACCTAAACTAGCGAGGCGCTCTTTCAACTCCTTCGTCTTCATTTTCTCGAGGTTTTCTTCTTCATCTCGATCGCGCTCAGCTTTCTGCACATTTCCTAAGTCTCGCTGGTCGGTTGACTCTTCACCGCCCGTCGATCCCTTAGGATACGATTGTGCAGCCCTACACGCTCGATTCAGCCTTGCAATCAACACTGACCTCGCACCAGATGTAGGAAGATTCATTCGTGCGAGCTTACTCCTCAGATTAGATATAAATTTTTTCCCGACTATTTACAATTTATTTACAATAAGTTGACTATACCAACATTAATTAGACAGAAAACGATGGTTGTTTAACTGGAACTAAATACAAAAATCACACTCTATTTCAAGCAACTCTCGCAACTCGACAACGCTAACAAATCTATTCCTCGACTTCTAGACTAACACTGACCACACTCACTGACCAGATTCACATTCACTTCTCGATTCGCACACTCTGACCTCTCGGTCAACGCTCCTTGAACGCAAAATCGTCCTTCTTCTCTAGCGTTTGTTTCCTTTTTTTTCTAATCTCACTACGCCCATGCTCCGCAAGAACTAGGTTTTTTTTATTGTTTGTTTTTTAATTTTACAATTTGTCCAAGAACTAGGTGACCTTAGTCACATAGGCTTTCTTCGATGTAAACTAACAACTGCAGGGCAGACGACACTGTTTTTATGATTTGACCGATCTCTACTTAGGCCCTTTGTTTTCACGATACTACATTTGCAATGCTGTTGATTCCTTCATATACATTTCATCAAATTTTCTCATTATTTTTAAAGCTGTATTATTTGTTATTAAACAAATTCTGATTGTTCGTTTGTTACTCTACGATAGATGTAGTTCATCGCTTTTAAGTTCTTTTCATCCCAGTTATCTTGCGCATCCGTGTCCATTTTCTCTCGTGTAGCCGGTTTATAAGATTTTCTACACATTAAATACATTAATATTCTTTTCTTCCACATTTTGTAATCACGTCCATCGAATATTTGCAGTTTAATTTCATCGTCCCTTGGCATCTTGATTCGTTTTTTATTTTCACACATTTTTTCTTCTTTTTCAAAAATAGTTTTCTTTATTATCCAGATTCCTTTTATTTGTTCTACCAATAGCCTTTCTATCTCTTCAGAACTTATTTCCAATTTTTTTAAAAATCGACTTTTATATATTCACTCCCGGTTACACGTGGTTCCATAACCTTGAATCTCGGCAACCACGATTTTTGCTACCATGTTGAGAATTGTAGATCTTTGAAGCCGAAATAATGTTACGGAAACACTAAATTTACACTTGGAATTAATATTGGAATATTTATATATTTATTTTATGGACGATTTCTAATATATTCATCGATACACATTTGCACGCGTCTCAACACTTTCTCCTATACCCGACTGTTAACCGACTGAACTGTTTACATTCATCTGTGTTCGAGACGCTACGCACACACATACTTTCACATACTGATACTCACATACAAGTATCTCTACTACGCATTTAACCCAGTCCAGCACAGAAAGTTATATATATCTCAATACATACCTTTGGTATTTTACAATAAGACCACGTCGACTTTAGTTTCGCGGGCATACTGGTACATTAGCTCTTGAGCCAACCTTCTTTTTTTTCGTGGAGAAATCCTCATGGACACTCACTCACTGTTGCCTCGCAACAGCCGAGTAGTGTCGGACTCTTACCGACTAAAACTCCACGGTGGTCCTCCTTTGACGTTTACCAAGGTGACCCGGGGTCTCTTTCGAATTTCACCGGGAGCACCTCGACGTCAAATTTCCTTGTTGAAGGGAGGCCTCTCCACACTTTGACTGCGCATTCCTGGGTTGCCAAATTGACCTCATCTTGGGTTGCTTCCACTGCCAGTTGCCCCAGGGGCCCGAAAAAACGGGGGGCGGCAGCTCTAGCCCTTTCTTCGTCAACACCCGCACAGAGCGGTCACCCATCCTAGACCGCCCTGCGCCCGACGCTGCTTAACTTTCGTGATCGGCCGGGAACGAGTGTATCCAACGCGGCTAACGGGCGTTGACTAGCTAGGATTATTATCTTCTAAGTCCTCTCATCGTATCCTTCACCGCTGGACATGCCAGTGATCCTGTTATATGTCTCCTGTTATATGACTCTTCTCTCCGCCGCGCAGATCGCACACCTTGATTCCTTACTACAGCCGTTTATAGCGTGATCCCTATCGCTACACCTCCGACACAGCTCTCTGCCTGGATTCAGTACCGTGCACCTCGCCGCATTATGCCCCAAGATGTGGCATCTATAGCATCTGAGGACACTCGGGATAACTCTGGCTGTTGCTATCGTCAACCCTGTCCTAATCCTGATGATGGATTTCTCACTTGGAATACTATTCGCTGGAACTACCACCACCGCCTGCTGGGTTCTCAGCGATTTTACCTGAATCTATATTTCCTCCTTGATGTCCAGCTCGGTGGCTATCTCCTCGGTCAACTCCTCCCGGATAGAGATGGGAGGATTCTATATTCTTTATCTCCAAGGTCTCCCTACTTGATATTTCCATGTCCTTCTTTATGGCCATCTTCAGTTTCACTGCAACCTCGTCCGCCGATACCTTATTGTTAATTTCAACCAAGATGTTCCCTATCCTGGTCTTCCTCGCATCAGTTGTTTCCCTGAGCACATTTCGCTCCCACTACCTCTCTGTAGGAATCTATCTAGTTAGCGTCCTGGCCAACTTTAACCAGGATCGCTTCGCTCCTTCTCCTTGCTACTATATCCCTTCTTTCTTCCTTACCATCTTTATTTCAGAGTGCCTCCTCATCGGTCTTATCGGCTACACTCCTAATCCCTCTTCGCCTGTCGATCACCGTCCATTCATTATCGCTTTCGGCATTTTGTCTGTTCCTACCACGTGCCTCACCATATGATAGCTCCTCTTGCCTTGGCTTTTTCCTATTAGTCGTTCTTCTTTCTTCCAACGGCGATATTCCTTTCCCTTTTGTCAACTGGCCGACCTCGGTTTGGACGACTATCGACACGCCACCGCGGTGTATTTCCTCTTGTTCCTTAGGAGTCATCTGGGTGGCCACCGTTCTCCTGTCACGACGTTCCCTTTTCATTTCGACGTTGGTGTCAATCCAACGCCTCACATTCCTTATTTCCCTTGCATTATCAGTCTTCAACTTCTCCAGCGTCGGATCACCCTTGCTGGTACCGCTGATTCTCCTCATCATTCTCTCCATATTCATTATAAGGAATCACAGACTCTTAATGAGTCCCGCGACATCCGTTAGGCCTAGCGTTGGATCTTTGCCTTCGTCCGCGGAAGACCCATTCTCTATGGCTCTCTCGTTGTTTCCTTTTACTCCCAACACTTTCTTTTTCAACAATGTCTTCTCTTCCTTCTTCAATCTCTTCCCCTTTCTGGTTCTGTTCGTATCGAGAGTTAGGTAGCTTCTTTGATCCATCTCACTATCCTGACCCAACTTGTCCTTTACTATCGGGCTTCTTTCTAGTCTTCGCCCCGGTTTGAAGACTAGAAAGTCTTAGTGCTATCCTTCATTCCAATTGGTCTAATCGAAGCCTCCTCTAATCTCCTCTCCGTGTCACTGTCCAAGAGCGCTTGATCCCTGATCGCTTTTACCGCGTGAGAGGTGGCCCTAGGACTGACCATCCTCTCGTCGTTCTTCACCCAGTCGTTTGATGACCGTCAGGTACTCCCTCCGTCAGGTACAAGCTCCCTGACTTATCATCAGGTACGTTCTCATATCTGCTAATACGCTGCAGCATTATTCCATAGAATGTCCTCGCTGGTCTCGTAACAATTAAAAATAGTAATGTTATGTATAAAGTAATGTTATTTTATTTTTGAGATTCCAAGATCATAAATATTTTCTTAGATGGGATTCTATATTTCTTTATATACCAGTTGACTTGATGCTCGCTCCTCCATACAAAAGTGTTAATGTAGTATTTGTATTTGGAAATACTTAGTTTAAGAGGTATTTGAATTTTAATTTCATCAAATTCAGTGTGTGAAAAACGAAGAAAATATAAACACGGTGCTACTTTATGCTCTACCTTATCTGTCATACGTAAACTACATCTGTATGCTGCATTGTACACCAAGTAATTTTGGACCTAAATGCTTTAATCCTGTTTTATACAGGAAAAAGATAAGATATGTCGGGTTCACATTATGATTAGGGTTAGAGGCATGTAACGAATCTTCATTTGGATTAGACATTGTTATTATGCAATCGAGAAGATATTTACTAGTACAAACATGATTATTAGTACAAGTGTGGATATTACAGAATTGACAAGTAACCGCGGTGATTAGACACTAGACAATTCGATAACGAATCCGCGGTCAACGGGATAACAAATGTACTTTCTTCCAAAATCTAAGTCGGACTCGACTTACTTGTCTGCGGTACAAGTATTACTAAACTAACTCTTTGTAGAGTATTCACTGATTGTGAAGACGCTATGTAATCCGCTAATAAGACCTCACGAGAGAGAATGACTTTCCGTCACGATGATGCTGCAGAGGAAAATTATATTGGGGTGTGTCTAAGGTCACGAGATCATCGGATTCCTGGAGATATGTCTTCGCTCGGAAAACGAACGGAAACCGTTGGAATGTTTACTGTCGAGTGCCGCTACAACTATTTCTTTTTAAGGAGAGCTATACTATTACTCCGTACCTTTGTTAGACAAAACGTTCATCCCCTGACCGCAGCTCGGCGACTGGTTGTCGCCTCGAGTCTAAGCTCATTATCACAAATCTCGAACAAATAAAATCGGATTGAATGACGACAATTGCTTAATTGCGGCTATGGTAGAATCTATATTAAAGTGTTAAGGGATTTTCTCAAAATTCCAAAGGGAAGGCTTCGGTGTTCTTTCATCTCCGACATATATATAATTCTATTCTTAAAAAATAGCGATGACTTCGAAATCTCATAAAAATGTTTATTTAGCTAGAACAACATTGTCCTAAGAATCTTTTTCATAGGATCATTAATAACGAAGATATCCAGGCACTCTCATTTAAATGCCGTATCTTGTACAGAATACAATTATATTTAAAAATGGCGATCAATTGCAAAAGTTTGCATTAACAACAAATAATTTGGAAATTTTCGATCATCGCCAATTTCGAACCGGTAATAACCGATTTCAATGACCATGAAATGTTTCTCAAGGTCGACATTTTAGACTACTTCATTATACATATGTACAACCGTCGCAAGACTTTAGCTTCCAAGATATTATGTCGTAGACTATGTCACGTAAAATAAAAAGAAGAAAAGAAATTTAAGAAAAAAAAGAAACTTTTATTTTTTTTTATTTACAATACACTTCCGAGCTCTAGCCGTGACTGTTCAAGACTGACTTACTGACTAAAGGACTGGAATCTTTACCTCCTCACTATCATTCGCATATCCCACGTGTGGGATTCCGGCTACCGTCTGTTCTCATCGCTATCGCATGACCAGGTGTTATCTACATATCCTGAGGTCGGCAGATTCCTAGTTTCTAGGCGACGTTACAACTACTTCTGACAGGATGTGTTTCGCAGTACACACACACAGTTCTAGTATTGTCTACTTGCAGTTTTCGTATCTATGTTGTAAGAAGTTATTAAATTCGTTGTTTACTTGTGGTTCAATTGGTCGCATTTTTATTTAACCTTATCAAACTATTTCATGGGGAGTTGAAACAGAAAGAAATCTAATAACTTGTTACTGTTAGAAAATAGATGCGCGTACATCTGTATTGTACGAGCGAGGAATGGAAGAGAGAAAGACAAAAGGAAGACGCCATGAGACGAGCGCATCGCGTGTGTGTTGAATGAATGAATGTGCAATAAAACAAATTCATTCCTGTTTCAGATGTATAAGAGAAAAGAGCGATGTACATTAATACTTCAAGTTATTTTGTTACATATAAAATTGTTATTATGTTACATGTAAATTTTATATTTAATAAAACGTTACAAATTATTACTTTAACAGTTACAACTATTGGATATGTTGAGGTTATTAGACGTATAAAGAGAGAGACGCGTGGATAAATTGTAAGGTAGGAAAATATATTTAAAATAGAGAAGTGAAAGTATAAGTATGAAATAATAATTTGAGCTGGTTCAGATCCGCGCGCTAGCAGTGTTACCCTATAACTGAAAACCCCGAAGCCAATGTCGCCTATCGACTGTTTATGGTCTGCCTTCGTCCCAGTCTTTTGTCTATACGCTGTCGATGGCTTCAGTGCTTTAGAAAGCTAAAAAGACCAGATGTAGAGTTTTCTTAAAAGTAGTGACCTTCAACAGGATATGCCGGTAACGCAGGAGTAAAATAAGTTTAGATTCGTATTAAGCTTTATGTATTACCGTTAATATTGGGGATATTTCAGCCACAACATCGACAATAAGCGAATATTCGACTATCAAAATTATACTGCCGTCTAAACAGAAACTCAACTATGTAGCTAATATAATGTCATTTGCAAGTTCCATACCGTGGAATGATCACTATGATTTCCTGCCACATACGTTGTATATTTTCTGTATGTGCATTACTGTTTTGTTTACTATCTGGAATGTAGAATGTCACAGACTAATAGTATCGAATACGTTTTTGCGAGTAACTTGAAAACTAAAGCCGTACTGCAGACATATATGTATGTCGGAGATGAAAAGACATAGGGGCCTTTCTTTTGGAATTTTTGGGAAGACCCCAAATACTTTAATTTAGACCTTTCATTATAGCGGTACTTGAATAATAAAACTTGGAAGTAGTTGTTTATGATTTAATCCGATTATGTGTACCCGAGAATTATGACAATAGGCTTGAGCTCGAAGTGACACAACGGGTCGCTGAACGTAGCCACGGTCACGGGATGGACGTTTTTATCTAACAGAGGTATGAAGTAATTGTATAACTCTCCTTAAAAATATAATTGACCCGAGGAGCACAGAGAGATACGGAGAGGAGTATATAAGTGCAGTTCGACTTGGACCGAAGAAGTTAGTGGAGTTCTACTTGTGGACGAGTAAATTGAGTTACACTTGAATTGTGGACCAGTGAGTTCAGTTCGACTTGGACTTTGGAAGAAAGCACATTGGCTACCCCGTTGACTGTGGATTCGTTATTGAGCCTAAGATCATTGCCATTAGCATCTCGAGTATATAATTACCACGATTACTTGTCAAATTCTGTAATAAACATATTTGTACTAGCAAATATCTTTTCTATTGCATAACAACCATGTCTAATCCAAATGAAGATTCGTTACACGCCCCTAACCCTAATGATAACTCGACATGTATATAGGGAAAAATTGCTGAGAATGTTGACCTTGATGACATACTTCAAAATCAGTGAAATCGATAAGTTCGTCCGCGTTGTAAATAATTACCAATAATCTTTGTATAGAAGATATATTAATATCATGATATTACTACTAATATTTCTTCCTTTGGAATTTGATACGATAGGTACAAATATCTACTTATAGGGATACATGATAGGTATATATAAGCGAAAACAATAAACATGCAATTGATAAACTTTTACAAATCTATCAGAAAGCAAAGCTGCAACGAAAAAACATTATCTTTAATTTTAATTCCATTTTTTTTCAAATATAACTGTTGTATGCTTTCTTAAAAATCATCAATTACATAAAACAATAAAAATCGGCAATTTCAAAAATTGATACAGTTGCCTACGTATGTATGTGCGAATTGAGCACGATCCTACCTGCAATCAGATCAATTAGTACGCTCACTTACCTCATGCTTTACTTTACGATTTCATTGTATCTCATCCACTTGGTACGGATAGTAATAGTACGCATAATTTGAGCTCTTTGTTTCAGCTGAAAATCGAATTCGAGGTCTGATTCTTTTCGAATTACATGCAGCCCACGCAGAACTTAGTAGGAGACATACAGAAATGGAGATTTTAGTGCCATTATTGGTAAGATGAAATATCAAATTTAACACATACATAAATAATAATATATATAACACAAACACCAGAAATTACCATCTTTGATAAAATTAATGAGGTATTTTTAATTTCTTCGTTGACATGAATAATGGAAAAACACAATAAGCTTGAAAGAGATAAAAACCATCTTGAAAAAGGGGACAAAAGGCAAGAGCTTTAAAAAATTAATAATTTATGAGGACGTATCGTAATTTAAATGTAAATTCTTTATTATGATATGTGCATTATGACATAGTATGTGTGGTTTATCATCGAAATGTTGATTTCGATGAAAAGCATGCAAATTGTACTCTTATGCCGCGATGAGGTGTAATTGCGAAAAAAAATCATAAAAATCCCTTTTTACAACAGTTTTATCTGGACCTGTAGTGAAAATTTAAATAATACGTTTGCTGTCGCGTACATACTGAATATTTCGCCAAAATCGATTGATACAGAAAAAAGTGGTAGGCATAGAAAAATGTAAGAATCATTAGATTTGTTACAATTACAGGCCAAAAGTTATGAAAATTTTTCACAAATTTTTTCATTGTTTCTAGCTCGTAGCAACGTTAATCAATTTCGATGGAAATGTAGTCACGATTACGATTAGCTTCTGCAAAATCGGAGTCTAACGTCAAAATTTAAAGACTTAACACTATGTTTCCGGACCTAGGACATGTGCTGCTTAGGAAGAGCTGTATTCGTTACTTTTAAGGTTAGGATCTTGGCTGTGTCTTTAACTGTGTGCGTAGAAAAACATTTAAATAAAATGGATCTACTGGATCTGCGAAACAATAATTTGCACCATATAATAGCTTCCCTCGAACCAAAAAACTTCTGTAAAAGTAATTTTTTAATAGCTTTGTGGCGGCACTCGACTGCACAAATACCGCCATTTCGACACTAACCAATACCGGACGACGGCAGCGCGGTGGTTAGCGCCGTAGGTATGAACGTTCGAGACTCGGGTTCGAATCCCGGCGCCCGAGTCCGATTTTTCTTCCACGATTCCTAAATAGGAAGAAAATACAGCAGTACCACAGCGGCGACATCTACAACCAGCAGAGCTATCACTATATCCACAACACACATATACACCTCAGCTTTAATCCTTCGTAAAATATTCTACTGTTTTGAGTTAAATGAAACATCCTGTATACGTATACACAATCTTCTTTCCTACAACTTGTACAGGATAAGCTGCTGCCCATGTATCGTTCGATTCGAGAATTCCTGTACAGGCCGCGACTTAGGTTCACCTATTTTCGTTCATGTAAGGAGGTTTGTTCGCGCACAGGGATATTTCAGCTAATTTCTAACTAACAATAACTAAAAAACAAAGAAAATGCAATTCTTTTATTCTTGATTTTCATCTTATTTTAGCTTCAAGAATCACTTCAAATTTTGTTACATCTGTAATCAAACACCCTTTCTAAATATATAGTATTATATAGAACATCAGTTTATATATAGTATTATGTACAGTAGGATAATCTTTACATTTTTACTTCCAAATTTTGTTGTCACGCCATCTAAAATTACATTTGATGAGAAAATAACATCTATAAAATTTGAGTTAATGTTTTGATATTTTTTCCTTCACGTTAATTTTCGGCATATCTGTGTCCCCTCATCCTACATATATTTCATACATATTTTAATAAGTAATTTGTAAACATTTTTTTAATAACGTAAATATTAATGGGTATTTTGACAAAAACGTAAAAGTACACTTAAATAATGCAGATGTGTATTTATTGAATGTTGGTGTTAACGTGGAGAAAGTCCGACGAGATTGTGTTCAAATAATTCGTAAAACAATTTTAAGCAACGAAAAATAAAACACTATCTCTTCTCCGTAAACTGGCGATCATACCACCAACGTGGCTAATGAGAAAAAGCAAACTGACATTCCAGTACGAAATCTTGTTACAAAATTATATTCAGAAGGTAAATCCTTTCTTAAAGTGTGGAAAGTGGGCTCTAAATATACAAAAATTCATAAAGAAATTTCGGTACGATGTAACAATACGCAATACAACAAAGCGAAGAAAAAAATATCACTAGATGCGGATGAACGTTTCATTCATAGATAAATAAAAATAAATCCGAGAACAAATTATAAAGGTTGGAGTCTATGCTGAGGACACGTAGGTCTGTGCGAGAAGAGCAAAATGATTCACGATCTTGGTCGAATCGAATGAATTTTATTCGGCACACAACGCCATTGGTAACACGATGCGATGAGTGTGATTATTTAAGTATGATATAATGATATTGTTCGCATAACTTATAATAAATGCACACGTTGCGGGACGCTAAATTCTTTTCATAAAGAACGCAATTACCGATCACGGAAAGATACAAATGATAGACTTCGGTCGTTCTTGTTTCTATTCTTTTCGGTAATACCCTATAATTAAGTAATTATAGTTTTAACGCGAGCGGTGAGAGACTGGAGCATTTATAATTACCTATGATCAGCGATGTCATCATCGACGACAAATCAATGTCTGAGAAATGAAAAGAGGAGTATGATCGCAGAAAAGTACAGAAAAAACTATGATAATTATTTACAAAAAGTTACTCCTTATCGATTTCGGTTACCTTGAGATATGTTGTCGTTCTAACAACTTTTCCATACTTATGTTACGGTCGCTCGGCCTTAAGTTTAGAGATATTCACGAAGAAATCAATTAAATTTCATTTCGAGTGGTTTTTCTTAAGGTTCTTCATCGTCTATGTCGCTTCTTTCTTATTCTTCTTTTTCGGTATACTTTTCATTTCTTTCACTTTTGAAGGTCACATTCCATTCCGGATCGTATTAAGATTTATTCTATAATTATATCAGATCTAATCTTCGACCAAAATTTATTTAACCGCCCAGCCGTGAAAAATCTTTTGCTCGAAAACTTTTCAACATGTCTTGCAAACATAATTGGCAAGGCTTTATATAAAGGTAATAACCACTGACATGAAAATATGGGTTCATTCTTCTTAAAGCGTCAAAATGTAATTTCCAGTTACCGCTTCTTTCAGCCTCATTGAAGTGTTTTATTATTGTAATCATATCGAGATATTGTATCCATAATTTAGTTGTCATTTCATTCTCAAGTTTTACGATAACATGAAAATTTTGAGACAACATTCTGAAAATCTGTATCTGTGATGTTATCTTGCGTACCGTCTGTTGCAAATTATCAACTTACAGCTATCAACAAAAAGGGCGACCGGTCAGGTCCAACCGATCGGTCGATATCGCATACCTTGAATGACTTAACGCTCAAGATGGTGAAGATTTAATAGATCGAGCGTTAGTAATTTGGCACTTTATTTGCACTTGTTGTATAAAAGTAAAGTTTGATGTTCTGAACACGACGGTTGTTAGATCTTGTTGAGAGTGAAGTATTTCACCCGCACGGTACGACGCTCTGTTGACTGTCCTAGTATGTTGCTGATTCCCCCCATCAGCCGTTGGGTCTCGTCCATCCATCGAGTTATGCTCGCAAAGGAGCGAGCAGAAAGGGAGAGAAAGAAAAATTCCCACCCTTGTAGGATAACGCGATGGAGGGCGCCAGGGTCAATGCCCTCCCTCCTAAGCGCCAAGTTCAACAGTCAAGGAATCTATAGGACTGGCTCGAGGGGGTGCAACAGAAAGATAATTCACCGAGGTTCCTGGAGCACCCCTGTCATACGCGTAGGATGGCCAACGTGGAGTTTTAGTCCGTAAGATTCCGACACTACTCTGCTCGGAGTGTCCATGAGGATTTCTCCACGTGCAAAAAAAAGTGGTCTAAAGGTAGAAACTGGTAAAGATATGTTGACTATTCTAAGGATACAGAATAAGTGAAGTTTTACTGACGATACTGTGTCTGAGGTAAGCTAGGGGTGGGTGTGTCTAAGGACACGGGACCATCGGATTTGTTGATGACAATTTTGGTTAGGAAAGTGAGGGCAGTAGACACCGCTTCCGATTGGATAATAAGAAGGTTGGTGGACCAGGAAGGGTTTTAGCCGCCCTCGAGAGAAAGTTGCTAACGGAAGATACCAAACGTGAGGAAAACTAACTTTCCCGTGTCAATCCGTAGCAAACAATAAATGTAAAGGAAACCTGAAACGAAAGACACTTGTTTGGTCTGAAGGACTTTAACTATGAAAATGCCAAGACCCATGGTGGGTCCTTAAGACTATTGAGGATACGCACCAAGGATGTGCAGACATCTGGCTGCCATCTTGCCCGCGGTGTGTGGCCTGGTCTCCGATGTGGATTGATGTTACAATCTCATCGTCTGTGATTTGAAAAGAAGCTAAAATAATTTCTGATTAGGCTAACTATGTGTCCTATTACTGCTCTTATAAACATGGATATGTAGTGGCACATGAGTCATAGGACGATTCGAATCGGGAGTGACTCATATTGTTGTGCCTTAGAGTATCAACGCTGTTTTGATTTGCGAGGTTTAAGAACAAACGAACTCCGGACAAAAACATTATCGCCGTTATGAATAATCGTCAATCGGAACCACATTTGACCTTCTGTAAATTGACCGGACAATATAAACAGACGAACATCCTCTCTAGGGAAAGGAGTCTTTAGAGCGAATCAGTATAGCGAGTCATACGGTAGAATCAAGTGAGCGACGGTTACAACCGACATACACTATCTCTGTACTTGTACTTAAAATGATTTTAATATAATCAACTATTACATTTTTACCACTCGTCTCTTTAATAAACTAACACGTTGATACGACCACAAATACTTAAAATTTTGTTGACTGGTGTTCGTTGCAAAGTTCGTTACAAAGGGTTGTATAGTACTCAATTATTCGAGGATGTTTATCTACTTATTCGACTATTTCATAACGAACGTAATAAGTGTAGAATATTATACTTATTAATTATTTTGAAAATACTGTCGTCGCACGGCAATTTTCTATAAAAATTTGGAGTATAACAACTTGTAATTACTATTTTGATAAAAAAAAATAACTGATAAATAATTGAACATTTTTAAGATTATGGATCCGCACGTGAAAATTACGTTATCTGCGATAAGCTGTTGACTCATGGACTCCGAAAACTACTAGTCAAAAATAGTCAATAAGGAATTTTTTATAATATTACTAATCAGTAGATTCAACACTATTAGTCTTTGTTGAATATAGTATATTTGTATTGTACGTGCGAGGGAGAGGGAACATAGAGCGAAAACACAAACAAGTATGCATCCCCTACCTAGTATTAGAATATTCACATAACTCTGCTCGCCACGTGGGCCACTCGCCGGAGGCCTAGTGCACGAGATTTCACACTACACTTCTCTCTTTTTGTCTCAACGGAGTCCTAGGCCATACTTGTGTATCGCTCCTCTCTACGTTCTCTCACTCTACACGTACAATACAAATGTATCATATATTCAACTACTTAACTACAAAATACACTTTTTGTATTACCTTCGGTCGCCCTTGTTTCTATTCCTTTCGGTAATATACGCGTGTTCTAACGGTAATTATAGTTCTAACGCGAACGGTAAGGGGCTGAAGCATTTTTTACATAATACGATAATTATACAATATTAACAGACAATTATATAAATTGTGAACAAACATTTCTGCCATCATTTATTTGCACTTTACATTAACAAATATTTGAAGGTTTGTTTCTTTTTGCAGCAGGAGTCAAAGAAGTATTTAGTTGATGGCTATCAATTGCTGAAGTATGAACCAAAAGTTCTACCGGAAGGAAAAATAGCTCAACATGCAGAACAAAATTTACACGAAATAAATAAGCTCTTAAAACGATTCAATGTAACATAAACTTTATCAGTACGTAGTTTGCTCAGTAAGTTCTACGTTTGGGAGTAAATATTAAACGAAAAACAAAACTGTATATATACATAGCCTTCGTAAGCAAACAAATATATTGAAATAAATTTGTTAAAAGAATTTTAATAAGTATAATTACAAGCGGTAGTTATCATGTATTAGCATTCTTTGATTGGGGGGTTCATTTTTAGCATATGTTGGAAAAATTAACACATGGAATCAATGATATAATTTTAGAAACTTCTAACGAATCAACAATCTTTGTTCTTCTGGAAGGGATACGGCGATAGTATAAATTCTCCAGACGCTTTGTATTTTGCCGGCAGCGAAAAATACTGAAAAAATACCGAATGTACAACAGAGAGGGATACTGTAGGGGTACAATACAGTACAGGGCGGGAACAGTAGAAAAAGATTAAAAGTTTACGTATCAGGGAATATCACCGTTGCAACGACAAACCTTCTTTCTTTTCGGTTCCGTGTGAAAAAAGATTTTGCTACTGACAAACCTTTTTTGGCCAAAGCAAGATCAAACATAATACAATTTGACTCATATTTATTTATCTAATTAATAATTCGTTCTTTTTATCATCGTTTCTGGTAAATTCAAAAGTAATTTCAATAAATAAATAAACTCAACAATATTATTATTATAAAATAATAATTTACTATTTTGTGTACAATTTATATAATTCATATTTAATTTATTATTTATTATTAATAATTTACTAATACTATTAACGAAATAGTAAAATAATATACATATATGTATAACTGATTTGCTTTATACATATATGTCATATATGTATCATATATACACATATGTATGAGAGAGGAAATTTCCTCTGTGATATTATATAGATATATATAAACTATAGCTACTTTGCACGTATCTACAAATTTTATATTATTCTTTATGTAGATTCCAAATTTATGTGTTAAATAACCGAGTAATGCAAGTAAATCATGATTGGAGATATAAAAGAATTGTAATAAAAAATTGTTAATTTTGAACTCACAAACATAGACCAGACAATATTCAGACTTTGCTATACTACATTAGAAAATGGAAGAGCATAAAGAAAACAAATAAGATTCAGAAATGAAAGAAATAAAAGGAGACAAAGAAACATCTAGAAGTACAGTGAAATAGATTTAGAAATAGAAAATATATTTACCATAGTGATTATTATTTGTAAATATAAAATAATTGTTAGGAATTCAAGTGTCCCGCGACATTTGTGCGTGTTTGATGAATGGGTATATGGATGCTGGCGTGCTGTTTGTAACACAGCTGATAGATTTATCCATTCAATATAATAATAGCTATTGTGATCCTACCACTGAATATAGAAATAACAACAGGTTATGGGCCCAGGATCAATAATTAGTTATTATTTTTATTGAAAATATTATTAATAGTAATAATATTGAGGAGCGCAGAAGATAACCTAAAAACAAAAAAAGAGGAAGGGTTCGTGATCGATGATTCAGTGTTGAATATCATAAGGGCGCTTTATTGAATATATAATAATTGCTTACGTGCTAATACAGTTATCAAGACAACATAAAAATGTCGAGCGGGGCAAGTTTAAATATTGAAAAGCTAAACAAAGAAAATTACAACACGTGGAAATTGTAAATGGAGGCAATACTCATTAAAGATGACTTGTGGGAATATACAAATGGTTCAATAATTAAACCTGAAGCAGCGGATGAAACCTTTTTATGGAATAAAAGGGATGGTAAAGCCAGAGCCGATATTATTCTTACCATGAATTCGAGTGAGCTATGTCATGTGAAGCATTGCAAAACTTCACATGAAGTATGGAATAAATTAAAGGAGGTTTACGAATCCAAAGGATCTGTAAGAAAGGCTACGCTCCTGAAGCAATTATTATTCACGAAAATGTCCGGTAGTGAAAATATGTCCGATCACTTAAATAATTTTTTCAGTCACGTGGATAAATTAAAAGAAATGGATATTGTAGTCGCTGATGATTTACTGTCAATCCTATTATTATATAGCATCCCGAATACATACGAAAATTTTAAATGTGCGATCGAATCGCGGGACCAATTACCTACCCCAGAAGCGCTTAAGATAAAATTATTAGAAGAAGCTAATTCTCGTCATAATTCAAATGCTGTGAATGATCACCAAGAAGCTCTACAAGTGGAAGATTCCAATAAACACAAAAGGTATGATAAAAGTAGAAATTCTTCAAATAAAAATGGATTTATTAAAGCTAATAAAGTAAAACACATTGAATGTTATCGTCACAAACGTGGACATAAGGCAAATCAGTGTTTGAAGAAGAAAAACGATAATCATAAAGCTCAACTAGCACAAGTTCCTGAAATGCCCAAAACTGAATGCTTATGTGCTTCCAATATTCAGGATGAAGATAATCAGGATAAGAGTATTATTACTGATGTTTCATTGAATATAAACATGGAACTGCAAATGGAATGGTGCATTGACAGCGGTGCTACATCACATATGTGCTGTGACATAAACTGTTTTGAATCCGTAGAGCCAATCAGAAATCAAAAAGTAAAATTAGCAAATGACAAATTAACTGAAATCAAAGGTAAAGGTACTGTAATACTATTTAGTTATATAAAAAACAAACTTAAGAAATTTCGATTGGAAAACGCATTATACGTACCAGAATTAAAAGCAAATTTAATCTCAATATCAAAAGTTACAGCAAATGGAAAAAGGATTGTATTTACAAATAAAATGGCTACAATATTTGGAAAGAAGGATGAAATCGCCATTACTGCTATGTTATTAAATATAAGTTTGGGGTTGATATTTAATAGATTCTATTTTACTTTCTATATTTCGCCACCTCGTACAAAACATCTGAACACACCGGATACACTTAGATAATTAACACGTGATCGACTTGTAAGACAAAAGAGCGTCGTTAGAAGTCGTACCAACTTAGCATGTAGGAACTAGCGATCATACCAACTTAACATTTCTTAACATGCTATTCGTAAAAGGGATTTATATATTGTAGATACAAAATCCGAATATATTGGTATGGTATATGAAAACAGAAATACGCTTATGGATTGGCATTGTCGATATGGACACTTAAATGAATCTGATGTTAAATGAATTTGATCCAGTCAAAGTTACCTATCCAATTTTGGGCGGAAGCTGTTAATACGGCATCATATATTAGAAATAGGTACCCAACAGTTCATGATAAAACACTATATGAAATTTGGCACAAAAGGAAACCAAATGTGAATCATCTTAAAATTTTTGGTACCGAAGCTTATGCATTAAATAAACAGCTCGATAAAAGTAAATTTGAAGCAAGATCAAGAAAATGTATTTTTATTGGATATTCCGATGAATCAAAAGCGTTTCGATTATGGAATCCAAGTAAAAGAAAAGTCATAATAAGTAGAGATGTTTCTTTCTTAAAAAATATTAAGTACCACAATGATGAAACTGAAAACTTGATCAATTTAAATATGAACTGATAAATCAAAAACTTGACAAAGAAATCACAGAAGAGATTCATGAGAAAGAACATGATGATGGTGAAAATATGAATCAAAATGAAAATTGTGTTCAAGATAGATCTGTGGTCAAGAGGGGGCGAGTAAGGCCAAACATAATGCGAACAGGAAATGTTGGTAGACCAAGGAAGATTTATAAAGTTATCCCAACTGATCAAGAAATGGTACAATTAGTCAATGATAATTCGACTGAGCCAATAGATGAATTATTATCTGGACCTCATGCAGAAAAATGGAAAGAAGTCATGAAAAAGGAATATGATGGCTTGATCATAAATAACATTTGGGAATTAGTAAAATGTCCAGTGAATAGATCTCCAATTGGATCAAAATGGGTTTTAAAGACCAAATATTTTGTAGTACCGGACAAGGAAGATTATTATACTATCTAAAGAAATCTTTATATGGATTGAAGCAATCCGGTAAACAATAGTTTGATAAATTAAATGGTTACTTGAAAGAACTTAACCTTAAACAAATTGAAGAAAATCCTTGTGTTTATTCAATACGAGATGGAGAAAAAATCATCATACTAGCAGTTTATGTGGATGACCTAATAATAGCCACTAATAGCCATAAGTTGTTTACTTACTTAAAAGAAAACTTAATGAAAAAGTTCGAAATAAGAGATCTTGGAAAATTGAATTTTTGTTTAAGCCTGCAATTTTATCAAAATGAAGAGACCAAAGAGGTAAAAATAAGTCAAGAGAAATATATTAAAGATATGGTGAGGAAATTCGGTCTTAAAGATGCTAAAATCGCAATTACCCCGTTGGAAGTAAAAATGACGATTCACCTAAAATTGATTCGAACATCTATCAGTCATTGATTGGATCATTAATGTATGCCGCCATAGCTACCAGACCCGATATAATGTATGCTATGAGTGCACTAAGTTGTTTTAATAACAACCCAAAGAAGAGTCATTGGTTATCCGCCAAAAGTGTTTTACGTTACCTTAAGGGAACGTCTAACATTGGTCTGTGTTTCAGGGATATTGGTAATGATCTAACCGGATATGTCGACTCCGACTAGGGAGGTGACATTGATGATAGAAAATCCAGATCCGGCTTCATATTCAAACGATCGAATTGTGCTATATCATGGGAATCTAGAAAGCAAAAAAGTGTGGCAATTTTCAGCACCGAGGCCGAATACATGGCGCTAACAGAAGCCACTAGAGAAGCCGTATACTTGCGACGATTTCTAAGTAAGTTTGATATGATGGCTGAAGAAAGAGCAACCGAAATATATTGTGACAACCAGAGTGCAGCCAAGTTAGTTCAAAATCCAGAGTTCCACGGTCGCACGAAACATATAGACATCCGCCACCATTATATTCGTGAGATTTTCCAAAAGGGAATCATTGGAATTTTCTATATGACCACGAATGAGATGCCAGCCGATTTACTAACGAAAAGCTTGGACAAGCCAAGTCATAGTGCTAGAGACTATTGGTTTGACGAGCATTCGAATTCCGTTGAGAGAGGGTGTTGAAAATGACAACGTGAGTTGCCATCCATATGGAGATGCGTTAGTTACAAGAAATAGTAACTAGAAGATAGTTCTAGTTACAATCGATAGATTTAATTGACAGGTTTAAGATGTTCTTTTGTTTTTATCCCTAGTCCATGTATGTATGTGCAATAAAAGGTTTTTTTGGCTCAGAACAGTGTGATAGATTTATCCATTCAATATAATAATAACTATTATGATCCTACCACTGAGTAAAGAC
The DNA here is from genome assembly GCA_936014575.1 of Bombus lapidarius. Taxonomy (NCBI): domain Eukaryota; kingdom Metazoa; phylum Arthropoda; class Insecta; order Hymenoptera; family Apidae; genus Bombus; species Bombus lapidarius. The sequence continues at coordinate 390,052 of CAKXZU010000077.1, forward strand.
TTCTTGTTCTCTTTCCTTATTTATGGTTTTCCATTGTTCTATTCGGTTCGGCATGCATAGTGTCGGAAGTCGGCCCTTGTGCGTGTGTTGTAACAAATAGACAATGTAATCGACGTACGCGTTTCCAAGCTTTAACAATGATTTTCATAACTAATATCAGATAGTAAAAATAACAATGAAAAGGAAGTACAAGAAAATTTAAATCAAAATATTCCCTAAGTTACAACAGAAAAAAATTGTTCTCTTATATTTTTCAACAAAAAGTTAAATCTAATACAAGATTTCATTAAAAATTAATAAAATTTCCAATTAGCATCAAAATGAAAAAATTAATTCAGAGATCAAACATTAAAATAACAATTTTTTAAACTAATTATCTTTATTTACTTATACTTACTAGCTTTAATACCACCATGAGAAACTTTTAACAAAGATCAAAAAATTCAATATGAAATACAAATTTTAAATATAATTTAATGTCTTCTTTTAATTTCTTCTTTATTAAATTTTATATTATTAATTTTTTATTAATGTATTAACCCTAATGTATTAACCCTTTGCACTCCTATGTCGAGTCACACTTGACATCAGTCTTTATCTCAGGAGCTACTTTGTCGAGTTCCACTCAACATTCTTTCAATTCCACCTTTTTGTAAAATGTGTGAAAGAAAATAAGGATTGCATCCTGGAAATTGTTTCAAGATATATTATACACTTAAAAATTACAAAATACAGCAATAGTGTGAATAAAACTGGTATTTAAGTGAATTTGTTTCTTCCTTTATTTATTTAAATTGTCTTATTTTTTAGTTAAAGTAAATTTCAAATTAAGACACTTAAAAGCATTAGGAGCTGCTGGTAACAAAATTGAAATAAAATTCGGAGTGCAAAAGGTTAAACATATTTTCTAATATAATAAAGATATCATGCCTTAATACTTAAAAAAAGTCGTATCATAACTTTCTTATAACTAGTGTTACAGTAATACAATGATATTGTTAATTAATAAGATCTTAATGTAAAAAAAATTATGTAATACTATCATATTGTAGAGTAAAATACCTAAGATAAAAGATACAAAATAAATATTTAATATTATACTAACACTTCTTACTTCATCTAAGTAATTATGATACACAAAAAAACGATAAATATAACTAGTTAGTCTAAATAAGGTATAAATTCGTTTTACATGTATTGTATTCACTATTGCATATTCTAACTCACTGCATTATAATTTTTTTATCGTGTCAGTATCTTTTAATTTCGCAGGAAGTCTATGGAGAAGTACATACATACATATCTGTATATATATATATATATCGTAGAATATTAACTAGGTTATGTTTAGATCACCACATGGTTTATACCTAAAATAGGCTGTGGTTAGTTGTGCTAAATAATTTCATATTATTTAAATCTACATAACAAAATCCGACACAGTCATGTCCTACAGTTCTTCTACTGAAGCGAATTGTGTTTGTAGTGAAGATATTAAAAAAGATGAGGAATATAATTTTGATTTGATTTTAAAAGAAAAGTGGATGGAAGCCCAGAAGAATGGAGTGTTTCGTTATATATTAAACATTCAAGATTCGAAAATATTGGAAAGCAAATATCACTTTTTAGTCCAGGTAATGTTATTAAATAATTAATTATAGTAAATATTTGTTTAATTTATTTTTAAATATTTTGTAATTGTTACAATTTTATTTAAGTAATATAGTAATTTACAGGATAAAATATTTTACATGTTTTTATTATTCACTTGTTATGTGTAAATGTATGCTTTAATTTTACCATCTCTTGCATAAATATTCGTAAGATAATTTTCTAATTCAAATTTTAATAATTACAAATATGTTCTGTGTATTAATGTCATTAATACAAAAGTATATGTAAATCTTGTTACGTATGCTTATCTCTTAGTTTTAATACTCGCAAGTACAGTTTGTTGATAACTTATAAAATAAAAATAAGCAGACAGAACAAAAATATTTATAAAATCAGTGACAATTTATAAAAATAAAAATGAAATAAATATTATGTAACTGTAATTATATCTAATAATATAATATATATAATATTGTTTATTCCATGAATTTTTATAAGAGTAAAGTTATATAAATTAATTTTATAGTGCAAAATCATATATAAAATAACATTTAAAGAAGTAGCAATGAATATATCATATTTGTTATTATATTGCCAATACAATATCAAGATTGTTTATTTATTAATCAATGTATTATACTTTTAGGAATATATATCTATTAATGAACTAAAATTATTTAATGTTTTATGATTTATAATTATGAGAATCATAATGTCTCTCTCCCCGATTGTATTTCAAAGAACTTATAATCCTTTAACACATTGGCATCAGAGCATTTAGAAACTCATATATTCATATATAAATATAAACTCATATATATATATATATATATCATTCAGGTTCTAGCAAAGGAATCCAAATGACATATATGTGAGTCACAGTATTAATGTATTAAGTTACTCTAGTATGACTTAGTTAATATAACTCTATTTAACACAATGAAAGGAAAAAAATAATTATATTGATTCATATATATGTAAATTCATAATTAACAAATAACAAGGGAACTGCAAGACATTTGTATTACTGATTTAGTTAAAATTCTGCATATGTATAGATCCTTGCTCTGCAAAAGTATTCCATTATAAGGGCAAAGATCCAATATTTTTTGAAACATTAGTGATTGAAATTTTACCACTATACTAAAATGTGGTTCAACTGTGGTATTTAACAAACAATGCAGTAGTATGATGGTAACTCGTTAAAGTCCTATGTTAAGATTCAGGATTCAATTCCTCTGTATACATATAATGTCTGTTTTTCGATATTTTTTTATTCTATTTTTTATTCTACTCTAGTTTTTATTCTATTTTGACATAAATGTTTTTTCTTTTCTTACCTTATTCTTATGATAAATAGCATTTTATATATACAATTATAAATATAACATTTATAAATAAAACATAAATATAACATTGTCTTTCTCTGCATAGTAAATAAATTTGCAATACTGTAGTATTCAGTACTTTAATGCCCATAGGGTGCATGATACATTGTTAGAAAACTTGTAAGTAGAGGAGTTCAATGATGAAAGTTTTGGCTACCACGAACCTCACATTCAAAAAACTTAATATTTGAGAAAAATCATATTGCTTGCCACAGTACATTCATTGGAGTATACAATTACTGATTAACCAGTTAGCTGTTGCGCCTTCTTTGAGAACTTTGAAAATTGTGTACCTACAATGTATCACAAAAAGTGATGAAGTATAATGGCCAAATACAGAGTATGTGTGACTGTTATAATATAGAATTAAGTTGTAATGAAATGACTGTTTTATTTTTTAATTTTATTACTAACATAAATCATCATAACACAAAATATTGCCATTTTTTGGCATGATGAGTGTACCCATCAAAAATAGCTAACTGGTTAAACATGCCTCGCTGCTATAAAAGTCGCCTATTACTAAGTTGTGACTAGCATCTCGTTAACATCTTTTTGCAAAAAAGATTAACATGTGTGCGTTGCCAGAGTGTTAATTGGCAAAATGAGTTGGTATTGATTTGGATAATAATGTGGTTACTTATGACATGTTGGACCTACACAGTTTTGTCTATCTTCTCAGCATCAGACATTTATGGTGGCTGAGACTTTATTAGAAGACTTCTGTACTCATAAGCTTGTACCTGTACCTGTATCTGTTTGCCAATAATGTACTTTATCTCCCAATGGGATGTTGCACCTTTATTTGTACATTTAGCCATTAAGCAGATCTTGGAATACTTATGTCTTGTGAATATGACTTCCAGTAATTTAATCCATAGAAATTGTGGTTAAAAATTTGCAAAATATCTAAACATCGTAAGGAATTGAAAATTAGTAAAATGGCAGCTTTTATCTAAAGTTACTTTTATTTAAAAGATATAGTCAGTGAATGGGGTCAAAAGAGTCCTTCAAACAAATTTATGTAATGATGTGCCATATGATAGTTTACCAAAAAAAACATCTTATATTAAATTTCAACTTTTTTCTCATCTAAAAAATAATTGATCTTATACTGAGCTCGAATTCACTCAACTACTTCATGAGTCACATTATTGAACGATACTTCAAATTAACACAAATTCTAAAATTTCATACTATATTTATTATATATAGAAGATATTAAAATATCCAAAACATAAAAGCTACTTTTTTGCGCGAAATTCTCGAGGAAATCGATTTTCGACACATTCGCCACTGGAATATCTTATTAAAAAGTCTAAAAATCTATAAATTTATAAATTCTATAATTCTATATATATTAGGTTATTCGAAAAGTTTCTTTCGTTTCATAAGGTGATAATACATGAACAACAATTTCTGTTTTATATTATTTTATTGAATTAGGTATGACACATTTCATTATATTTCTATTATTATGTTCGTGCATAATTCAATAAACTAATATAAAACAAAAAACATTGTGCGTCTATTATTTCCTTATAAAACGAAAAAAACTTTTCGGACAACATATATATATATATATGTAACTGTATGAAAAGAATAGATCACGAGAGAAGAACGGTAATTTAGGACTTAGAAAATCGATTCTCGATTTTCCAGGTAAAATTTGTAGTGGATTTGTTATTAACTGTTCTTGTATTGAATTTAATTATTCTCAAAATAAACTCGATTTTTCAGAATCGATCGTCCGATTTACCCTAAGCATTTACATTATTACATATGTATATAATCTGTAATTTTATAAATTTGTCATCTTTCACGAAAAGAAAATTGTCAAAAAGTTTATAATGTTTATAATGTGCCACAATTTTCTGCAAAAATTTTTTTATGATGTCTCTCTTTGTTAAACTATTCATCACCAGCGAAATGCGGTTTGGGAATCTCCTTAATTATGTAAATAAACCCCTTTGAATTATAAATACACTGAAATTCGTCTGTTGTTTAGAGAGATATACATACTTCCAGAAACTGCTAAGCCAATAAATTGTTTAAAGTGCTATATACAAGGTGTTCAAAAAACTGGACAATATTTTATGTAAATCTAGACATTAAATCCAAAAATCAAAAAACAGATTCACAAAAGAAAAAATACATTATAAGGAGAAGATGGAGATAAAATAGTAATTTATATTAAATTGGGGTTAGGTACCCCCATGTGCTGTTCATTAAACACAGGCATTAAATGTCTAAAATATTTAATGATTCAAATTTTTATAAAGATTTTATATGAACAATCCAATTATATATTGTCCTCTGACAAAACATATCATACAAACTTGTTTTAATCATTATATAAATTTTCTTTATTATTAATAATATTATAATAAACAATATTTACTTTTTTAAATATTTAATACTGACAATTTTTATTAATTTTAGCTAAATATTGATCGTGGTTATAAAAGAAGATTTGCAGAAAATATTATTTTAATGAACCAACCTCTCAATGAGAAAAATTATAACTTTACGAAATTTACAGAAGAACAAGTAATGAATTTAAATAATACAGACAAAGATGATATAATTGCAATTAATGCTAGTCCGATTGAATACTGTCATTCTCTGCTGTTGCCACAAAGATGTAAACAATTACTTCAACTTGTAACAAAGCATAGCTTATTGAAAGCTGTTGAGTTGTTTTCCTTGAGTTTGTCTTTGTAAGTATATTCCACCTTTGAAGCAAAAGTAACAGAAATTAAATCTTTAATTAATTTATAAATACATATATTGATTGTTAAAAAGTGCAATGTCAAAGGAAAGTTAATAAAACATATATAGTACTCTCATAAATTTCATTTTTCTTAATAATATTTATTAAGCATTATTCAGTTAATAAAATAAGATTATTGTAGTAATGCATTATGAATAAAGCAGTAATTATTTTATGATTTTATTTTATCTTTGAAACTCTAATTGTTATAGCATAAAGCTTAATAATCAGTGATGCAATTCCAATTTAATAGGAAAAATAAAAATTTTGAAATTTTGGCATGATTTATTAACATTTTCTGACATTTAAAAATATTTACATTATAACTATTTACAATATCACATTGTTGTTTACATTTTATAAGTATTTTCAATTAACCTTATTGTATCATTAAGCCCTTAATCTGTAATGTCGTGTTAGAGACGTGGTACGTCCTTTGGGCCAAACATAAACAACACATGCACTTTGTACATGAAACTTTGTACATTCTTTGGGATACATGCGACAAACACTTTTTTTCTTGTCCGCATTTGGAGGTGCAGTATGTTTTCTTGAAAAATATTAGATAGGTACCCCTAAAAATAACTTCAAAAAGAATGTTAAGCATTGTTGAGGACATTGAAAGTTCTGCTAACATCGCAAAAAGTGATTTGATAGATATTTTAAATAGTGATAGTGACAGTAGTGATATTTCATTTTCTGTACGAGAACGTTGTAAGCGACTGGTTATCGAAGATGATACCGACAACGAAGACCACAGTAATCATCAACAATCAGAGCTATGGATTTGGAAAGAAGAAACTAATGAACCAAAAATTTGGAACTATACAGAGATTTCTGGCATAAAAGTGGCAACTTTGAGTCAGTTAGGTGAAAACAAAAAAGAAGTAGATGTTTTTAATATAATATTTGAAAATATATTTTGGGAAAATATTGTTATGGAAATGAATTGATATGCAAATCAAATAATGAACAATGAAAATAAAAGACTAAAACTAAACGAAACTTGGTTTCCTGTAAACTGTGGTGAAATCAAAATATATTTTACACTATGTATAATAATGGCTGAAGTTAAGAAACCAACAATATAAATAAATTGATCTAAGAGAGCAGGTATAGAAACTCCAATTTTCAGAAAAACGATGCCATTCAAAAGATTTCTGCAAATAACTAGATGTTTGCATTTTGTAGATAACAATTCGGCTAACAATACAGATAAATTATGTAAAATAAAACCTGCGATAAATTTTTTGAATCAAAGATTTAAAGAAGTATATACAACGCAAGAGGACATTGCTACCGATGAATCATTGATGAATTATAAGGGACACTTATCCTACAAACAATTTAACCCATTTAATCCATTGCAAAATTATGTGAGTCAAAATCGGGTTATTGCTATGATTTTAAAATATACATTGGTAGTGATAAAATAAATTCTAGTGACAGTGCATCCAAAAGTGTTGTCAAAGAATTATCACAGTCAATATTACATAAAGGACTGTTTAAATCTTTAATTAACAGTAAAACTAATGTTGTTGGAACAGTGTACTCCAACAGAAATAATATGCCAAAAGATTTTTCTAAAGTAAAATTAAAAAAAGGGTGAATGTAGAATGAAGAACTGCAATGGAATACTGGCATTGGAATGGAAAGATAAACGAGACATTTATATTCTTTATTCAAAACACGAAACAGCAGAAATGACTGAACCAGACAAAAGTTGATTCAATTGTACTGTGAAAGCAAAATGTGTCATTGAGTATAATAAAGGAATGATTGGAATTGATCGGCAAGACCAAATGTTAGCATGCTTCCCTGTGATGAGGAAATGTATGAAAGGATACCACCGAAAAGTTCTCTTTTATCTCTTTGATATTGTTTTGTTCAACTCGTACATTTTATTCAACAAAATAAATACTAGAAAAAAAAGGACTTACGCTGAATATAGAATTGAAATAGCCGAATCATTACTAAAAAATATACGGTTACCAGAGCATAAACGAAGAGGACGATTGTCGAAGGGAGATTTATCAGAGAGACTGCACGCGAAATATTGGAGTTATTTTCCAAAGCATATAGACCCAACAATATCGAAATCAAGGCCAGCAAGAGCCTGTAAAGTTTACACAAAACATAAAAAACGTAGCGAAACAACGTGGGAGGGCAAAATATGTAAAGTTCCATTACATGTACCAATATGCTTCGAAATATACTACACAATTGAAGGTTATTAAATTTTTGTAAATTTTATCAAGACATTAATTATTTAAAATATGTGTTTATTTAGAAATTGTAATAAAAATGTTATTGAAATATTATTACAAGATAATAAATCTTTTTATTTATTTATTTATTTATTATTGCTTAGTCCGTGCCTTTCGGCTTTGGACGAGCTTTCGGTTTTACATCTTGTTTACCTATCACGCTTCTTATATATCTACCTCCCCTCTTATCCATTCTATTATATTGCTCTCCGTTAATTATTCTATCTCTAAAATTATGGCAACTTTTGGACTTTTGACTCCTTGCTATGCTTCCTTATTGTCGTTCCTCCGCGTCTTGTATTGCCCTTCTCTTCTCCATTATTATTATAGCATTTTTTCTGTGTCCTTTAGTCCTCCCGTTATTTCGCATTCTTCTATTACATTTCTCAGGTCTTCTTCTTTTCTTTTATATAGCCTGCATCTTTTTTCTCCCTCTTCTTTCCAGTATTCTCTTACTTTGGTCTCATTTCCACATCTGAATCTTGCTAATATCTTTCTGTCCTTCCACTTCATCCTCCCTTTTAAGTATTTTGATTCCCTTATCCTTTCCCCCTCTCTTTCTCCTTTCTTCTATAATTTGGTCTACTGTCACCCTTTCTTGTTCTTCTCTTGCTTTCATCTCTGTCCCTCTATTTCTCACCTCTTTTAGTCCCTTCTTTCTCTTTCTTGCTCTTTTCCCTTCTTGGCCATTTCCCAGTTTTTCTCTCTTTCCTTTATGCACTCCTTTACTAGTTCCTTTTTTGACTGTATGGCTTTCCCTTCATACCTTGCTGCTCTTCTTAATGCTTTTTCTTTGATTTCTGTTAGCTTGCATTCTTCTATCAATATATAATTCGGTGTTGTCATATCTAAACCTAAGATCCATTTCACATATCTTTTTTGTATTCTATCCAGTCTTTCTTCCATGTTCCAGCCCCAGCCTCTGCTCCAAACAGCGCCACGCTCTCTACCAGTGCTCCAAACATCTTCATTCTCCTCTTGTAGTCCTGTTTAAAAATTCTTTTTCTCATGCTCCATGTTTTCTTCAGTGTTATTGTTGCTCTCTTTTTCCTGTCTTGTATGTGTTTCTCATCACTACCGCTTTTCTGTAGTATGCACCCTAAGTATTTTATCTCATCCACTTCTTCTAATTGTTGCTCTCCCCATTTCTATTTTCTTTGTCGCCTCTTGTTCTTCCTTTTTTCGAAAACTACTATCTTGGACTTTTCCGTGCTCAGCTCCAATTCGGTTTCCTTTAAAAATTTTTTGAATCTCTTTAGCATTTCCTTTAGCTCCTCTTCTCCATCCGCCATCAGCACAATATCGTCTGCATATGTCAATGACCATACCTTCCTTTCTCCTACCACTATGCCCCCGGCTTGTCCTTTCCTTAATTCTCTTTTCAGCCCTGCCACGTAGATTATTTCTCCATTCCTTTCTTCCTGGCTGGTGTCTCTTTTCCCGTCGAGCTGTATTTGTCCAGTGTATTTTTGAAGACTGCCTTATTTCCCGCTTTATCAGTGCTTCTTGGTCTTCCCCTGTTTGTCGTCATCTGCCGTTTCCCTACCTTACTTTGTTTTGCCGCGCTTCTGACCTCCTAACCTCTTCTTTTCTAGCTTTTCTTATTTGTAGCTCTCTCTCTCTCTCTTGTTCTTGTCTTCTTTTTCGCTTTTCTTTTGCTTTCTCCTCGTATGCTCACTCTTTATTTTCTCTTCTTCATGCCACTTTGTGCTTCCTTTTCCTTTTTCCTTTCATACTTCAGTTTTTCCACAGAGCTCTCCGTCCGCGTGTTACCCTTGCCCCGAACCGAACCGAAAGTCCCATAAATCTTTCTTTTTCAATGATCAATTCGTAGTAGTTATTTATCAAACATCTTACAACATAAAATTAGTTGTGTAGCGGCACATGAGTCAGAGGACAATTCAAATCATGTTGTTGTTTTGCCTCGGATCAAGATCATTAGGACACAAGTAATGTAAGAACAAATAGACTCCGGGCAAAACAATGTCGCCGCTACGCATAACCGTCGAACAAAGACGAATTTGAATCTTCCGACTCCCCCCCCCCCTCCGACCAGTATAAATAAACCGACGTAACCGAAAAGAGTTTAGTATCTACGAATATTTACGAGCATCTTTCTGTATCAAAGAGCGATCCAAGTGTTATTACGAGTTATCTACCGAGTTACGCGATGAGCATTTATCAAGTATTTATCCGCGATTTTATTTTACGATTTATACTTTGTATTAACGACTCAGCGAATATAGGTTGTACATTAATTTATTATTTTAAATAGATTCGACGGTTACGACAACAAACGATAACCTCCAATAAATCTCATGGTCAAATATCTATATATACCTGACTCTACAGTTGTACCTTACTCATGAGAAGAACGATGCGATTTGCACAACTTTGAACGCTCAGCCAGACCGTGAAATGGCTTGACGTCTGACCGACCCTGCCGTTGGTTACAGCACGCGCTGTTGGAACTTAAATCGTAAGGTAATGAATTAACTATTCTTGGATTTGTGCAACATGCAACAATAAATGTTTTAGCCGTTTGAGTCTCAGGGGTCGAAAAATCGCGAACAGCGCGCTAACGCTTGTTTAATCGATTGCGAAGAAAAACAACAAGCGGTGTAATAGCGCTCGTCATATTTGTTATTTTTATGACATAGTTTATAAATATTTCAAGTTTTGTTTAATAAAAATTATTGAGAATATAACAATGAAATACAGAATACCGTCAGTCGTTCTTAGCGTCCAAATGTACTGGGACCTTTTGACACCAAATTTAAACAGCGCGATCGCGCTGCTTGGGACTCAAACGGTTAAGTTTGTGATTTTATTGTTCAATAGAATCTAACTGTTAAATTCTGATCAAAGAAATAATATTACATATTTCAAAATCTAATCCATATTATATTTATACTTATAATAAAATAATATTTTTAATCTACTATTTTAAATAACTAAGAGCTTAAATATATTTGAATTTTCGATATAAGATCTACAGAAAATAAAAAGAATAATTGGAGTAAATAAATAACTAAAACTTAACAATTTGATAATATGTTGTTTGCAGATATCTCAGGGTGGCTTTTAACAGTCTTTGTGCTTTGGCTTCTGTGAACCATCTTCATTGGCATTTATACTACTTGAGATGGAGGATGTTACTGGAATATATTGTAACTACATTTTTATTCTGTTATTCTTTATATATATATCCCACTAGTCCAGGCGAGTTACATTGAATTAAATTAAATCCATTTCATTAAAAAATTCTAATTATTGTTCTATCGCTTAAAGTGGTCCTATTGACAATTGAGAATCAGAATCTGTTCAAGGTAAGAGATTATTTTCAACAATACACAATCAGAAGTGGTATAATTGTAAAAATCAGCCTCTTCTCTTACTTATTGGCTTATATCTGGGGACTGAGTGGAGATCAGAGAAAATATTGTGTTGTAGGTGATTAAATAACCTATAAAATGAGTTGTGTTTTGTTAAGATAGCACCACCAACTGAACTGCAATCTGGATTAAAAAATTATCATTATCACACAAGAATATCTGTGTGAAAAATTAATAACTTACTGTATTAACAAATTATAACATGTGTTACAAAGTTTTATTCTTTTTAAAAAACAAATGAAAACTTTAAAATTTATAATTTTGTAATAAACTTATTTCCAGGGTGGTAAGGAGGTGTTTAAGCATACTTATACTTAATTATAATTATATATATTATATACTTGATTGAATGCTGAATGAGAGGGCCATTCTTTATTGATAGTCTTAGTGTTTTTGTATATGTAGTGTATTGGATAGTTGCTATGTCAAGGAATCAATCGATTGGAATAGGGCAGTCATCACGATAATCGTGAGTATCAGGCTACTATTATAGACTGTAAGTACTTAATAAGAATGTTATGTTGCTATGACAGAGGGGACACATGGTACTCTGTTACTTCCAATTGTATTGATTTCTTTGTGACTTAAACATTCATAAACAATTGAAACATTTAATAAGACTCGCAGTAGGGAAATTTTATTTCGATTCCTTAGTACTTGCCTTATAAATAAATGGAATAATTCTGGAAATAACTACTTAACAGGCATTTCTTGAATTAAAAAACATTTATTATTTCTTTATTAAAATATCATAAATCAACAGTTTCACATATCGTTTTTTTTTATTTTTTTTTATAACTCGTAAAACCAATTTTATTTACTAAATATTGTAATAATGATAATAATGCACACGATGAGCAAGCTAAATTATACAGTTGTATGTACAAAGAAAATTTAAAAGAAAAGTTTTTAGTATTTATATGAACAAAATGATGAGTCAATAATCGTAGCTTTTGCATAAATCATTATTCGCTGTCATAAACAATTAGAAACATGAAAAATAAACATAATATGTACAATTATCATGGTTAGAAGAAATGTAAGAAATTTTTTGACAATACAGTAGACAATACAAACGACTCGAGGAACAAGATCATTTGGATAATAAAAGTTCACTTGCTACCTCCAGCAGTTACTCTTATTATCACTTAGGATACTGGATATCAGAAGGTAGTGACTCTTCCTCTCCACGCGATTACTTATGCTTTGAAAACTATTTAACTCTTATTACTATTTATTTGTATAATGGCTGCATGACATTCGTTTTGTATCAGTTACTACAAAATAAATGTATAAATAAAATTTCAAATAAATGAAGAGGGTAATGAAGTGGATTTATAATGCTCAGGTCTGCCACGATATCTTAGCTTGATGCTTTTGCTCGGAGCGAAGTTTTGGCTTGACTTTCAACGAGCTCTTATCGAATTTTTAATAGAACACTGGATAAGTAATGATGCTCCACTATACATAAGAAATAAAATTATTTATAGAAATTATAATAAATGCTATGAATATGAAGCTAGTGCAGAACAAGTGGTGAAAACAATAAATTATAATTTATTAAATTTATATATGCTTGTGGTTTCCCTCCATGTCAAGTTGAATTGAAGCAGCAAATTTGAAACGTGCATTATATATCTAACGTTTGGAGTAATACTCATTAAAAATATCCTCACACTAACCGGATCGGGAACTAAAACATGTACGCAAAAGCATACAAAATTGGCTAAAAACTCTAACATTTCCAGTTTTGGACTGTTCTGCACAAAACTTCGACCTCAGACCCACAGAAAATCTGTGGGAATTATTAAAAAGACGAATGTTCCACCGCTATCATCGCTCGCTCATCGAATTGCATAATAGAATTAATAGAAGCAACGCGAGCGAAAATGAAGAAGAACAAGGGGACTAAAGTGGTAGGATGCGGAATACTGAGAAACGAGAAAGGCACTGACAACATGTCTTGGGAAGGCCAAAAAAGTAAAACAAGTATGACATAAGAAGGGTATAAAAGTATAAAGAGCAGAAAAGTATAAAAGAGTATAAAATAATAAAGAGAAGAGTATAAAATATTATGTAAAGAAAAAGAAGGACAAAAAATATACGAAAAGATGGAAGAGGTAAGGAGTTGTAAAACAAAGGCAGAAATATGGGCATATGTTAATAGGAGGAGAAAGAAGGAAAGCAAGACAAGTGCTCATATCAAGATAGAGGAGTGGAAATAACATTTCAATGACCCATTATAAGATAAAAAAGGGACATGCAGGAGAATTAGAAGAAAGGGAAATAGAGGATTAAATAGGAAGAATAAACAAGAGAAAAGCAGTAAGCAGAGACAAGATAAAAAATGAAGCATGAATATATGGTGCAGGAGAAGCCAGAAGGAAACTAAAAGAAATAGTAAGAAGAATCTGGAATGAAGAAGACCTCTCGAAAGATTGGAGAAAGGGAGAAATAATAGCCATAAATAAAAATGGTAGTAAACATGAGGTAGACAACTACAGAGGGCTATTACTATTGAACACTGCATATAAGGTTTACGCAATGATGTTAGAAGAAAAACTAATGAAAAAAGCAGAGAGGAAGAAAATAGTGTCAGAAACACAACCAAGATTCAGAATAGGTCGACACACGATAGATAACATATGTATATATTAAAATGTATATGTAAATTCTATAGAATTTAAATTACTCGCCAACTGACATTATTACTTTTGCTTTGTTTTATTGGCAGTCATTTTGATGAATAGATTAGATCACGAGAGAAGAATGGTAATTTAGGACTTGGAAAATCGATTGTTGATTTTCCAGAATCGATCGTCTGATTTATCCTAAGGATTTACGTTATTACAAATCGATGTTCTCTACGCCATGACGTTGAAGATTATTCTCCGTATCAGTAGAATCTATAAGAAAATTAGAAGATGAAGTGAATTATGTTTTTCTGCTGGAATATCAATCAAGAAGTTATCATCCTCGATTATTCAGTTCATCAATTGTTAAGAACGCCTCAAAAAGTCTAACCGAGGTAGGTCAATATAGAAATATATGACACTCACGATGGATGATGAGACTGCGGCGTCATACATCGATACGAAGTTAAACTTTGTATTTCAAAATACTTACTTAGAAGAATCAGAAATCATCTCCAAAAAGGAAAATAAAGACTGGAAGTAAGTCTAGTTTTGACATGGAAAGACTGTTGGAAATTCTTCAAAAACAAGATAATTATAAAAGAGAAGGAACGTACTTCACTTTAAAGCAGTTTCATGGAACTCAAGAAGCCACAGATTAGATATTAAAGTACCTACAGGATGACCCAGATACTCCCGGGACATGGCGTGTTCGGGGAGTACCTGCGGAAAATCGGACGGGAGACGACGGACATCTGTCACCACTGCGGGGAGGGCAAAGACACGGCGCAGCATACGCTGGAGTCTTGTCCGGCGTGGTAGCTGCCCCGCTACACCCTGCGGCACGTCATAGGCGAGATAGAAGCGATCATAGAAGCGATGCTGAGCGGGTCACAGGAATATGAGGCTGTCCGCCTCTTCTGCGAGCGAGTTATGCTCGCAAAAGAGCGAGCAGAAAGGGAGAGAAAGAAACAACAAGCTACAACGGACCGCGACTAGAAGGAGGGACGGCGCCAGGGGCAATGCCCCCCCCCCCTAGCGCCAAATTCAAGAGTCAAGGAATCTATAGGACTGGCTCGAACGAGAGGACGTGGGTGGGGGGGGTGCAATAAAAAGATAATTCACCGAAGTTCCTGGAGCACCCCTGTCATACGCGTAGGATGGCCAACGTGGAGTTTTAATCCGTGAGATTCCGACACTACTCTGCTGCTGCCGCTACTAGCGGCAGCGGAGTGTCCATGAGGATTTCTCCACGTGCAAAAAAAAGAAGATTAGATATTAAAGTATGAAACAGAGTGGGAAAAATTCAAGATCCAAATTATGAGTAGAAAATCAAGTGCTTGAAGATGCATTTGGAGAAAATAGCACTAGAGTGGTATCAAACAAATCTGTTGAAGAACAAAGAATATAATTGGAAAGATTGGACGACTTCATTTCTCAAAGTTTTCAGCAATGAAGGTTGGTCTTCATCACGATATGTGTATAATTTCAAATATATTTCAGGTTCGTTCGTTGATTACGCTAAAAAAAAAAAAAACGCTTTATATTTGAAATACAGAGGAAGACTATTGAAAACACAAGAATTGATTTGATTGTTATCGGATTACGTATTCACATTGAGGATAGAATCGATAAAGAAACGATACACTCAACGGATGATTTGATAAAAATTTTGGGACAGTATGAAGATACTTATCACAAAAAAATTTAGTAACGAAGTTCAGATGAAAGGAAAAGAAATGCAGGAAATGAAGGTATGTCTTGATAGAAATTCAAATCCATCATTCGCGAAACTAGCTTTTGCGAATCACTGAATTTTCCTGGCCGATTCCATTCGGTAGAATTATGCAGGAACATAAACAAGAATGTTCAGAAGAATTTCAAACAGGTAAATTTACTTGAAATATTCGCATCCGAAAACGAGAAGTCAATAAGATTGGATGAGAATGAAAGAACTAAAAACCCTGAAAAAGTATATAAGCCATTGATAAAACACCGAGTTAGAATCAATGATAAGAAAGATGTTAAAGGTGTTTATGACACTGGAGCCAATGTAAGTTCTATTAACCAAAAGATTATTTATCAAATAAAAACAGATCTAACCGAACATAAGAGTGTTTTCAAAACTATCGGTGGCAATGACTTCACGAGTGGCCGGGCGAAACCTCGAATGAAGAAAAATAAAATAGAAGAAATAATGGATGTCTTCGTGGTACGCAACGATAAGTTCACATACCACCTTGTTCTAGGGTTGGACGGCATAAAAAATTCAAATTAATACAAGGTAAGAATTTGAGAATTGCTCAAAAAGTTAAAAAAAATTGTTATAAATAGGTAGATCACAAAGAAGAAGAAATAATATTCGAGAAAAAAGAAGAAAGAAAGAATGATCAAATGAGAAGAGAGATAAACTTCACTGAGTACATGGAGAATGATCAATTTGTTGACAACCTTGAACATTTAAACAGTCCAGAGAAAAAAGAAGTGCTTTGTCTTATAGAGAAATACAGAGAGGTATTCGTCAAACATAAATTTGATGTGGGAGCTGTGAAACTCCACGAGAGTTCTATTAAGCTAATCGAAAACAAGTATATATAAAAAGAACCATATAGGTGTTCGATTTCGGATCACAAAGAAATAGAATTCCAAATTACGAGTGCTTGCAAATATTCTTAGAAGGAACGGACTGAAAGAATTTTGCATAAACTGCATTGAGGATATCTTGGTTTTTTCTGAAACATTCGACCAGTATATCACAGGCATATAGAGCTGTTGATGGTGGCTATTAAGAAATAAGGCTTATGCTTGAAACTGGCCAAATGTAATTTTGCAAAAAGTTCAGTGAAATACGTTGGTCACATCATCGAAAAAGGCGGTGTGCGACCAGGAAAAGATAACCTCAGAGCAATACGCGAATTTGAGCGTCCAAAGAACAAAAGAAATGTAAGACAATTAGTAGGAAAAATTAATTTTTATTATAGATACGTAGAAGATGCTTACAAACTCTTGGAACCACTTCATTACTTACTGAGGAAAAATGTGGAATTTAGCTGGACTGAGGAATGTGGGAAGTCATTCCAAAAGATTAAGAAATATCTCTGTCCAAGTTTGATTCTATCAATATATGATCAAAATAAAGAAATATTCATGACAGATGCAAGTGGAGACCGGTTTAGAAGCTGTTTTGAAGCAACCCCGAGACAACGGAATATTACAGCCTATTGCTTACTTCTAAAGAAAATTGAAACTGACAGCATCGAAGAAGAAAGCGATCCGTCTCGAATGTTTTGTTATTAAAAAAGCGATTCTGTATTAACAACATAGATTAATCGGCAGAAACTTTACCGTTTTGTCATTTTCATTGATTATTTTTCAAGAGCTGTTCTCATGCCCATGTCAAAAACGAAGCGCTCAGACGATATCATCAAACTTACAAATTCGACGGGAGTAACTGATTCCATAAAAATTATTCTCGCAGATCGATATCCGGTAATGGCATCCATAGGAGTCCAAGATTTAGAAGTTTGTAAACCCTCTTGGAATGTCACAAGACAAGGAGTAAGATATTTTACTACATGATAGAATACAAGAACAATAGGCATAAATATTTGCGGATTATTGCCAAATCCTAGTGGAGAGTACTGCAAGACGTATTAATGCTATTTTACAAGCAAATGAGTTATAGTTGAAATACTAATAAATATATTGAAACTGAAATATTACATTGTTGAAAACGAAGTGTTAAAATGAGTCAATCAATTCTTTTTGTTACACATAAATGAAAACGTTCATATTACGTATCCTCTAAGCATGATAATTGTATATGTTATGTTCATTTTCATATTCGTTACTGTTTATGGTAATAAGTGATTATGTACACTAAAGCTGAAAGTATGAATTCACTTGAGCTGTGACTCATCTTAGTTCTTTAGTGCATGTTATACTTACCGTCATAGCGCAAAATTGGTTTTCGAAATTCAAAAAATGCAAAAAATGCCATTCTTGTTAAGTAATTGCCGAAGAATCGAAATAAAATTTCTCTGTTCTGGAATTATTCCACATGATTTAAAAAAGAAAATGTTTCTCTAGGACCAATTGGCTCTAAGATAAATCTAAAAAAGAATCGTCAATACTAAACTATTAAACATTAAAAGATGCAGCAGGTGCCATCCTAAAGTTTATTACTTGTATTATATGTGGATTGTTTTTTGTACTGATTGGATATCTATAAAGGATAGAAGAACGTTTGCAGAGTTGTTCGGAGCGTACAGTCCGAGGACTTAAGCGCCGCGGGCGTCACATAGAAGATACAGAAAATCGCAAAATTAATAGATCACCGGTTGTCTCCTCACGTCGTAGCTCGAACTTCTCTCAAGTAAGGTAAAAAATTCGGACTTTGGATATGATAGTAAAATTTATTTTATGAATCCAACAGAGTAATGGTTCAGGGTGTTATAACAAAAGTGTATTGAGTGCTGATTTGCTAAGGTTTATATACTAAGGTTTGATTCCTCTGAAGAGGTTATCGTCGGGTGCCTAACAGACGTGGCTGTCCTGTTACTATCTGGTTATTGTTTCGATGACTATGGCATGAAAGATATTTTGTCAGACGTGGTTATCCTATTACTATACTATCCTATGTGCTATATATTCAACATTTAACACGTTTCCTTACATTTATATTTGTTACAGTAGTAATATATTGTAGTGTCGTGTACTATTAGTAGATTAGTTTATTTATAATAAATGGATTAAACAGATGTTGATTAAATAGGAAACCATGGTTGTTTAACGTGAATTAATCACAACAACATATTATTATTAAGACAACTAGATAACAACTAGATAGTATCTTTTGTCTTAGTTCCACCACGCACATGCTCAGCAACCGCTTGTTTATAATTCGCACGACACCCTCCAGGCTTCTCGTCCATGATACTACACTCGGCCCTACTGACAATCACATCTGCCCTCATATGTGCTCATCTTCGCTAGTTTCACTCGCATCACTAACTTCAACGATGTCCCACCATTTCATGTGATCAGCCGCCGTGGAGGTCGTTTGCGGCCCCTCGTGTTCGCCTTTTCGCTGCACCATGTAACGGTCATTCCGCAAAACTTTCACCACGCTGTACGGCCCAAGGAACTTCGAATTCAGCTTTAGCCCAGGACTGCCCTGTGTCCTTTCGATCGCCACCAGATCTCCTGTCTTGTATGTTGTCGCCTCCTTACGTCTTTTGTTAAACGCCTTTCGTCAACAAGAGGTCAGATTGATAGCTCGTCTTCGCATTACTTCAAATTTTCTCGTAGCTACCTCATTCTCGCTTTTCATTCGCTCCATAGAACTCGCGCTAGGCCTTGTTTGTTCGACTGTACAGTTTGCACGATACTCTGTAAATCCTACGAAAATCTCATCACAATCGTTCGTGTCGTCTTCACCCGACGTTACCGCGGTTATGTCCGTTGTAACCGATTCGTCTAATACATTCTTTACTACTTTCCTCGATAGGATCATAACATGAAGAGATCCGTTACATTTGTCAGATTGGTTCTTTGGGCGATTGGTAACACGATTCACTTCTTGTAACCATTGCCCTCTGTCGGCTGCTAGTCGTTGGGCGAAGTTCAGATTCTTCGGACCGCTAGCTATTACCATCTGTTCTATTTCATATCGTAAATTGAGCAAATATGTCTTAAGTGTTTCGCGTTTTTCGATATCCATAGCTACGCGTCGTTGAGTCAGCGTGCGGTTTTCGTTTTGAATTGCGTAATTTAATTCATTGAGTTGTTGTCGGAACTTGGAGTTGAAGGATTATACGCTTTCTGTTGCTCCTTGTTTTAAATTTTTCAATTTGTTCCAGCAACTACTAATAGTAGTCGATGTTGCTACGTGTTGTCTGAAACATGAATGTAAGTTTTCAAGCGAGTTAATCTTCAGGTATCGTATATTTCTTTTCGCGTCGTCGGTTTTGCTTTCGATGAATATAAGGTCTAATAGTAGCTCTCTATCACTTGCCTTGCACACTTTGTCATGGCTCTTGCTTTGAGAACTGATAGGATAAAGTCGTCCGCAATTACGTCGTCTCGACCCCGTACTGTTAGTACATATGGCCTTTTCTGCTTGGACGTTTTGTTATTCATCGCAGTCGTTTCTTGATCTAATTGTGACGTGACTAGTTTTACTTCGTAATCTTTGTAAAGCGTCCGATCTTGTTAGTTGGATTCATGTTGAGAGGTATGACACTTTCAGCAGAAGAAAAATCACTACCTTCAGAACGTATTTCGGCTCCATTCTGTTTCCAATTTATCGTTCTTTTGACCAAGTAGGTGTCCGTGGTCCTTTGCTGTAGAATTCGTGGAGTTCCCGTTGAAGTTTCCTCTTGCAATTGCACATTTTCTTGGCAACTATAACATTTAGAAAGATGTATTTTTTAAAATTCAGAATTACTTAAAACGAAAATGATGTAATATCTGTTTCCCTTTTGAACGTTTTTTAAAGACGAAAGATAGGAACCAAATCTTTTGTGTCTTTCTCCATTTAGCGATATTGTTAAAATTACTTTTATTGTTGAAAAATCATGTTATCTTGATTAATAGATTATATCTATATAAAATATTGATCGTTAAACTTTGAAGTAAATTGAACTAAACAGGAACATGATCTCAACGTAACATATGAATAAGAACAAAATAAATAATAAGAAGTAAGAAAAATAACAATTTTTACATATGCTGTAAGCTCAGTCCCAAGATATGAGCCAATGAGTAAAAAAGGATTAATTTTTACAGTTACACCACTCCTAATACGTTCGTCGCTTAGCGTGATTCGGCTAAGTTTCCTGCGGGGCCAATATTCGACCGCCGATACGCAGAACGTAAATAGAGCGATAAGCGGGAATTCATTGTTTATCGCCTTCGATTCATTGTAAAGAAAAGATTATTTAGTTCTGAAATTCCGAATATCTCATGGCAAATATCTCAGATCTTTCATTTGATCAAGAAGCATACTTGTAAGACGTACATCAATGATTTTTTCATCCTCAAAATGTTCAGTAAACAGCGTGAAAATATATCTGAAAGTAAGGAGAGTAGTGATGATGATGTAGTGAATTTTAGAAAAAAAGTTATAAATAGAATTTAATCGAGTTCGGATTCGGATATTGAGGAAGCATGTGCAAGCGAAGACCTCAAAGACATGTTGGAAGAACTTGCCATAGACGAAGAAGAGAAATTTGATTCTATTAATAATTCATTGAACAATATTCAATGGAATGAATTCGCCAACAGGCAACAGACATTTTCACCGGAAAAAGCGGACTTCTGAGGGATTTACCGTCTGACATTAGCGCAAGTAAAGTGTTTTCGCTATTCGTTGATGAAAAAGTGATAAGCCTTTTAGTCACAGAGACTAATAGGTATGCAGAGCAAAAATTACATCAACATGAAGTGACCGGTCAAACTCGACATAAGAGGTGGAAACCCACCACTTCCAAAGAAATTATCATATTTATCGAACCAACGGTTTGGATGGGTCTAGTACCGACACCGCTTGTTACATGTTGGTTAACGAGCCGTATTTACAACTTTTCATTTCCACGCAGCAGAATGTCCCGTAATCGTTTTGAATTGCTATAGGCAAACTTGCATTTTGCGAATAACGAAACTATGGAACAGAGTAGCAGACTTGGAAAAGTTTTACCACTCATAAACATATTGATAGACAATTAACAACAAATTTTTCACCAGGCAAAGATATCGTAGTCGACGAGACAATGGTTCCTTGGAGGGGACGTCTAACGTTCCGGCAATATATACCGACGAAATCACATAAGTGTGGTATAAAATTATTCAAACTGTGTTCCACCGAAGGTTACACATGGTCTGCAAAAGTATATTCTGGACGAGAAATCACCGGAAATGAGCAAGTTAGCATAGCTGAAAACGTTTGCATTGAACTTGCAGATAAATTGCTAAATGAAGGACGAACTTTGTTCGTCGACAACTTTTATACGAGCTATCAGTTAGCAGTGAAATTTTTAAATTTTAGGACTCATGTCGTTGGAACTGTACGGCACAACAAAAAATATATGCCCTATTCCGTAATCTCGTACCCGTTGAAGAAAGGTGAAATGATAGTACGAGAAGATAAGAACGGTATTGTGATGCTCAAATGGAGAGACGTTCGAAATGTTAGAATATTATCAACAAAACATGTACCCATTATGATTTCAAGCTCGAATTTTACATATCACGGATGTCCTCCGAAACAGAAACCTTTGACGGTAATTGCATATAATAATGGAAAAATTGGTATCGGCAGAAGTGACCAGATGGTCTTATATACCACTACGATACGGAAAAGCATCAAGTGGTATCGGAAATTAACACATTTACTCTTAGGAACAACTATAGTAAATGCTCATATTGTGTACCAAACAGCCACAAACAAAAATATACCGATAAGAAAATTTCAGGAAATTCTCGTTTTCGAATGGTCCAATGTGTCCTCAGAAAATACTGTGCCCGACAACCTTCGGAAGAAAACGAAGGTGCCCCACCATTTGGAGATACGTAAGAATCAGGCAAACTGTCTCACGCGAAGAACTGAGAAAAAACATAAAAAAAAAATACAACATATTGTTCAAAGTGCCCAAAATCATCCCAAATGTGTTTGGAATGTTTTAACGAATACCATGCGATATAGCATAATGTAATATTATGGCAACAGAGCGTGGTTAATGTTGATTTTGCTGGTTGGGTTGTTCGGGGGATTTAATCAGTGAATTATTTAATGATTTAATCAGTTTTCATTAAGTTAAGAAAAGTTCGAGACATTTATGGAAAAGATTACGACACCAAAGGTTAAGTAAGAAAACAATAGGAAGATTTCGAACACGTGGGAACATTCGAGAATAAACAAAAAAAAAAAGAAAAATTAGAATGAAAAGAAAGGAAATCACGATACCGGTGTTCAATGGAGAGGACTACAATATGTAGAAGAAAACAATTACAATGTTTCTGAAGCTTAAAAAATGTGATACTGTCGTAATTAGAAAAAAGACTAGTACAGATAATACAGACTGGGATAAAAATGATTTGAAGGCAATAAATATAACTTACAGCGCAATCTCAAATAAGCAATTAGAATTTATTAGCGAGGAACAAACGGCATATGGAATAATGAAAAAGTTAAACGAGATGTGTCTGAAGGAATCTACATCACTACAAATTGTGTGCAGAAATAGAGTGGAAAAGATAAGGCTTGATAAGCTAGTAAATGCATGAAAAAATGCGGGTGCACAAGTGAAAAAAAGAAAAAGCTGATTTACATGCTAAATATCTTACCCGAAGCATACAGCTATATGGGAGATATGGTAGATGCATTGAAGAAAGAAGATCAAATAGTAGCGTATGTGAAAAATAAAATCGTAAAAGCTGAAATGGAAAATAAGTTTGATCATGTAGAAAGAAGAGCTTAACGCATTTGCTGCAAAAAATGGAGAATGCTTCAAATGTGGGAAAGCAGAGCATTTTGTGAGAGAGTGTCAAAATGGCGTCCAAGCAGGAGGCAATAACGCTCATTGGCGTGGATCAACACGGGCTCGCGGTAGAGGAAGAGAAAACAAAGGCTATACGAGCAGGGGACGCGAAAACTTCCATCGTCAACAAGTAGCTGGCACGAGCGAGCAGAACAATTCAGGGATAGGCGCATGGATTGTGTCACAGGGTCATAATATGGTAATGGGGATGACCCTGTGTGCTAAACGTCCTGCAGGACCACGGCCATAGAGGCAGCGACCAGATGGTGTGCCAGACCCAGAGGACAGTGGTAGGATAGACATTTCTAGTCTGCACCCGGCGGCAGCCCTTCTATAGAGCTTAGGACCTTATGATATAAACCTA
The DNA here is from genome assembly GCA_936014575.1 of Bombus lapidarius. Taxonomy (NCBI): domain Eukaryota; kingdom Metazoa; phylum Arthropoda; class Insecta; order Hymenoptera; family Apidae; genus Bombus; species Bombus lapidarius. The sequence continues at coordinate 414,025 of CAKXZU010000077.1, forward strand.
TTCAGAATCCGCACACGACAAACACATTCTAAAATCCAAATTTTTTATCTTACTTACGAAACGTTCGAACTACGACGCGAGATCACCGGTGATCTTAATTAATTACGTAATTTCTTGTGTCTCCTACGTGACAAAATTGGCAATCCCTGTCAGGGATCAACAAAGAATTATGGTAAATTGGCTTTCGCACACTATGGAAACAGTAGAGCCGAAATACGTTCTGAAGATAGTGATTCTTCTTCTGCTGAAAGTGTCATACTTCACAACATGAATCCAACTAACAAGATCGGACGCTTTACAAAGATTACGAAGTAAAACTAGTCACGTCACAATTAGACCAAGAAACGACTGCGGTGAATAACAAAGCGTCCAAGCAGAAAAGGCCATACGTACTAACAGTACGGGGTCGAGACGACGTAATTGCGGACGACTTTATCCTATCAGTTCTCAAAGCAAGAGCCATGACAAAGTGTGCAAGGCAAGTGATCGAGAGCTATTATTAGACCTTATACTCATCGAAAGCAAAACCGACGACGCGAAAAGAAATATACGATACCTGAAGATTAACTCGCTTGAAAACTTACATTCATGTTTCAGACAACACGTAGCAACATCGACTACTATTAGTAGTTGCTGGAACAAATTGATAAATTTAAAACAAGGAGCAACAGAAAGCGTATAATCCTTCAACTCCAAGTTCCGACAACAACTCAATGAATTAAATTACGCAATTCAAAACGAAAACCGCACGCCGACTGAACGACGCGTAGCTATGGATATCGAAGAACGCGAAACACTTAAGACATATTTGCACAATTTACGATACGAAATAGAACAGATGGTAATAGCTAGCGGTCCGAAGAATCTGAACTTCGCCCAACGACTAGCAGCCGACAGAGGGCAATGGTTACAAGAAGTGAATCGTGTTACCAATCGCCCAAAGAACCAATCTGACAACACTACACCAGTATCGAATCGAAATGCTACCGATCCACAACCACGAATTTTTACTCAGTCATCTAACCAATCATCAGGTGACCGCATGAAAATAAATATTCCAAGTGTTAACGAATCGGACACGCATTCGAGATTTCCTGCTCTCAAAATTTTCTATTCGCCAACCAAGGAAAGGTCACATCTTGAGTAAACCAAACTACGAAGAATCCAGAAGGAACGTACCTAGAGTCAACTGCGCCACTACCGGAAGGTTATTATCAATCGTATTTGCAACGAAGAAACAGAGAAAGAGCCAGATTCCTCGTCGACAGTCTGTTATAACACTCTGAACCGTTACTCTGTTGTATTGGTACATTAAATTTTACTATCTATTGAGATATTTGTAATTTTGTGTGCTACACTGGATTATGCGCGTAGTAGTTACACACATATGAATATGAGTTATTGTGAGAGTATGTACGTGCGCAACGTCTTGTAAAACAGAAGAATGCGACTCTTCCGTACGCATGATGGTAAAAAATATGGTGCGACAAAAAGAATGCTGAGATGCGTGCAATGTGTATCTACGAATATCTTGTAAATCACATATTATATAAATATCAAGCTATTTTAATATCACTTCCACGTGTAATGTGAATGTTCCTATACATTTATTTCGGCGACTAAGATTCACAATTCACAACTTGGTAACAAAAGTTCGTGGTTGCCAGAATTTAAGGTTATGGAATCACGTGTAACCGGGAGTGAATACATAGAAGTTGATTTAAAACGTTTGAAAATAAGTCCTGAAAATGTAGAAAGGCTATTGGCAGAAGAAATAAAAGATATCTGGGTATTAAAGAAAATTATTTTTGAAAAAAGAGAAAAAGGGGTGAAAATACAAAACGAATCAAGATGTGAAAGGACGATGAAATCAAACCTCAAATATTCGACGGACGTGATTACAAGATATGGAAGAAAAAATGTTATTGTGTTTAAAATGGAAAAAGTATGATGAACCGACTATGCGAAAGAAAATGGACACAGATACGCAAGCCGACTGGGACAAAACGAACCTAAAAGCGATGAATTACATCTATTGTAGTATAACAAATGAACAATTGGAACTTGTTGGTGACCTAGACCCTGCTTTAATAATGAGAAAATTTGATGAAATGTATTTGAAGGAATCAACAGCATTGCAGATTTGCATAAGAAATAGACTCGACAGGGTGAAATTGAGACACTTTGAAGATTCAAATTCATTTTTCACGGAGTTTGAAAAAACGATTAACGAGTTAAAAAGTGCTGGTGCAAACGTAAGTGAGCGTGAAAAGCTCGATTACATCTGAAAACGCTATCAGAGCCATTGAGTTATATCGGGGACTTAATAGATTCATTGAAAGAAATTACAATGTGGGAAACGCGTAACCAGAGTAAAAGTGATAGGAAAAGGTCAAATGTATTCAAAGTTGGTAAGAAATTGTACAAACATGTGCAGAGGCGGAAACAATGGCCGAAACAATGGAGGAGCGCAATGGCAAGGAAGTACGTACCAGCCGCAGCAGAATAAAAAATGTGGAAATTGGAGACGGACAAATTTTAAAAGGAACAAAAGTTGGAAAAATGTTGACTTACTTGGCAGTAAACAAAATGAAAATTAAAATCACAATAGCCAATGGTCTATTTTACGTAGAAGAAATGGACAAATACTTAATTAGTTATGCGACAGTAATGGATGAAAATAAGATTACTTCAGTAAGAAATACATCAAAAATTTATAACAAATACAATAACTTGATAGGAATTTCAATCAAAGAACATGGTTTATATATAATAAATAGTTATATTGAAAGGCAAAAGTCTCATGCAAAAAATGTAAAAAAGATGACATTAAAAGGTAAATTTCACAAAATCTTGGGACATGTAATAATTTTAGTTATTTAAATACGAAATGTAAGAAAAAATAAGTCGAGGGAATGCCAGACAATTTTGAACAGAATAGAATTGAAATGTGGAACCTGCATCCAGAATAAAATGCACATTTTGCCTTTCCAAAATAACCGCGAATTTTAATAAAGCAGAATTTTATAAAAGACTACAGTCGCTCTACATAAAATGTCACTGCGTACTACGACAACAGTTGCTCTTTGTAAAATGCCGCGTATTGTACATACGACGAGCGATTGAAGTTATTGCACAGCAAGTATCTTACTCTGGACATGTAGCGTTAGTATTTTGTTTTGCTTCATTTGTTTCTCGCGGACGAAATACCTCAATACATCAAATGCCAAATCAGTCTGGAGATATTTGCCCGAATGTTCGTAGCGAATAAAGTTAGTGTTTACTGAAGGAAAGTAATTAAATTTACTTCTTTCCCAACAACAGACAAGAAGATATGCTTTGTAGTTTTTCAAATTTGTTTACCTTTATTTAGATTAATTATTTCTGAACAGATTTTATCCTACTCCTAAAATGATGGCAAATAACAGAAAAAGACGTATTAACCTAAATCGGAATTATTTGGAGCTATCAGAAGATGACCAGATAAATTCAAATTTATTCGAATTCGAAGAAGACACTTGAACTGAATCGAACGAATTATTCCAGGCAAATATTCATAAATTTAATTGTGAGCATTCGGGAATAAAAATATCAATTAGTTATTCGGCAACAGTTTTACATTTTTTTAATTGTTCCCTTCCGAAAATTTTATAAATTTCATTGTTGGCAAACGATTATCGGAGTAGAGTTGATGAGAATGCTAATACGATAAATTCCCGACACACTTCTCCTCCAGAAATTTATTGCTTTCTCGCCATCAAATTATTAATGCCGCGAAATAAAAAATTGTCATATTGTAAATATTGGTCTAACGATGAATTGTTCAAGAGCGAAATTTTTGGAGAAGTTATGAATACAGATCGATTTTTATATTTGCTAAAAATCTTACATTTTAATACGAATAATGTGATTGCAGATGGTGATAAATTATATGAAATACGGCAAATTTGCGATATGCTCAGACAAAGTTTTCAGAAGGCATTTTTAGCTTTCGAAAACTTGTACCTTGATGAGGGTTTACTCCTTTATACAGGAAGGTTATCGTTTAAATAATACATTCCCTCTAAAAGAAACAGATTTGGGATAAAATATTTTATTTTATGTGATAACCAATCTGGGTATGTACGAGGTCTTATTATTTATAGTGAATCATTGAGTACTGTAAACTACGAAAATGAAATTATCGGCGAATCAGAGACTATAGTCGTGTAACTATTGAAACCTTATTTAGGCAAAGCCCATACATTGTATTTGGATAATTGGTACACAAGCCCAGCACTTTTTATCCTTTTACATAAAAATAGACCTAATGTTTGTGGAATTGTAAGGAAAAGGCGAAAGGGCACGCCAATTATCCAGAAAAGTGGAAGGTGAATATGTTTAACAACAGAGATGTTTATTCAATGTTGTACACTTGGCGTACAACTCGTGGTTACAACTGTCGGTTCGTAATTCGCGGTTAATAGTTCGACTCCGGCGGACGTGCGGTGTTAGTTCGGACAATGATCGCTCACGATGCGTCGCGGGGCTCTAGCCGATTAGTAACTAACTCTCCGATGCTGCAGAGGAAAACTCTTCTGGGGTGTGTCCCAGGATACCGGATCATCGAATTCGTTGAGGAGTGCCTTGGTTCGGAAACTGAGGGAAGCAGGTGTTGCTGTTAATTGGTTAGTTTCTGTTTGGTGGTTGGAGAAGGGTGCTGACCGCCCTTGAGAGAAAGTTGCTAGCGGGAAGCATCGTACGTGCGGAAAACAGACTTCCCGTATTTTCCACGGTATGTGAGGGACAAAGACTATTTCTTCCTTTGGAGAATTTTAGCTAAACAAATCGTAAGATTTATACCGGATCCTTGAGCTAGCTGAAAATATTTCGTGAGGATGTGCCGGCATCTGGCAATCATCTTGTCCGAAGGACAGGGTCTTTGTGTAGCCAGCCACGAGATAGAAACCGTTGGAAAGTTTACAGTCGAGTGCCGCTACAAATTAAAATATAGACTACCCAAAGAATTCGACTGGAAATGCAGCGCAGCATGAAAATGAGAATAAGGAAAAAAGGTAGAGCAAAGGGGGAATAATAACGGGTATAAATAGGGAACTAAGAGAAATAGAATGTAAATGAGTGATAATATAGTTGATTGAAAAATAATATACAATGACAAGACTTATAAGATAATGGTGGTTTATAATCAAGATACAAAAGGGACATGGAAAAAAATAGAGGAAAGAGTAGACGGAAGAGAAGAGGAAGTGATGATCATCGGCGGAGACTGGAACGCAAGAACGGGAGAAGAGGGAGGGTCGATAAACGAGACCTAGGGAAAGAAAAAAACAGACGATCAGAAGAAGAAGGCAATAAACATGGAAGGAAGAACAATGCTAAGGTATTTAGAAGAGAGAGGCTGGACGATAATCAATGGCTAGACTATTTGATTGGAAACCAGGAGGCGACAGAAGAAATAATTGACATGAAGGTCGGAAAAAGAACAGAGTCGGACCACATGCCGCTAGAAGTAGAAATAGGGGACCGGAATTACAAAAAAGCGAGGGAAAGAAGAGAAGGAGAGAAGGGAATGGACAAACGAAAGCGTGGAAAAATACAGTAGAAGAACAATAGAGGAACTGTGGACAGAAATCAAAAACAAGATAAAGGAAGCAATGCCAAAGAAGAAAGTGAAGATAAGGAAATGGGGCATGGGAGAGAATGTGTGGCACGACAAGGAGTGGAAAGAGAGGAAAAGAGAGGTGAGAAGGAAGATGACAAAGTTGAGGAAAGGAAAATGCAGCAGAGAAGAACTAATGGAGGATAAAAAGACATTCAAACGGTGGTGCAAAGAAAGAAAGGAAAGACACGAAGAAGAGGAAATGAAGAAAATCAGGAAGATTAAAAAATAACAAGAAGCATGGAAGTACATAAACAAGTATAGAAGAAGAAGAGAGGGCATAGATGAAGAAATAAGCGAAGAAGAGTGGAGGAATTTATGGAGATTCTAAAAGGAAGAGAGCACAAAGAGGACAGGAAAACAGGGGAGCAGGGAGAGGAGGAGGAAATAAGAAAGGAGAGGGAAGATAATATAGAGAAGGAAGAGGTGATATACCAACTAAGAAAACTGAAGGAGAAGAAAGCAACGGAGGAAGATGGGTTAGAAAATGAGGTATGGAAATATGCACCGAAGGAAGTGGGGGAGGCGTTATGGGAGCTATTAAGGAAAATATGGAATGGGGAAGGGATACCGGAAGATTGGAAAAAAGGAGTAATATGTTCGATATACAAGAAGGGGGACAAGAGAGTAGCGAAAAGTTATAGGGGAGTAACATTAATGGACACAGCATACAAGATCTACGCGGGGATACTGGACGAACGGCTGAAGGCAGAGATACTCAGGGAAACTATATGCCTGCTTTGCGGACTTAAAAGCGGCGTTCGACAGGCTAAACAGAGAGATATTGGAGGAGAAAATGAAAAAAATGGGGATTAACGGAAAAACTAATTCGAAGGATAAATAGTTGTACGCAGAAACAAAGAATGTGGCGAGACGTTGGAGTGTGAGGACGTGCTTCGGTTCGTGTTGAAGTGGTCACCACTTCTAAGAAAACTCTACATCTGGTCTTTTTAGCTTTCTCAAGCATTGAAGACATCGACAGCGTATAGACAAAAGACTGGGACGAAGATAGACCATAAACAGTCGACAGGGGACGTTGTCTTTGGGGTTTTCAGTTATAGAGAAACACTGCTAGCGCGCGGATCTGGACCAGCTCAAATTATTATTTCATACTTATACTTTCACTTCTGTATTTAAAATATATTTTCTACCTTACAATTTATCCACGCGTCTCTCTTTATACATCTAATAACTTCAACAGTTCGCTCTCGAAAAATTGAGTTACTTGTATCCACTCGAGGAATTATATGTGTGCAATTAATTAAAATCAGTGATTTAAGTCATTATATAGTGACTGAGACAGTGTGACAGGAAAAATTGACTGTAAAGGACATATAAATTGGTTATAACTATCGTGGTTTGTACGGTATTTATATATGCGAATGAGGTAATATTTGGTAGATATATTTGGTAGTTAATGGCAGTGGATCGATTCAGTATAACATGACGATTTGATTATGTTGATATAATGAATTAAATATGTGGAAGTGACGAAGTTTAAAACAAGGTCGATTGAGGTTTGAACTGTCCCTATGAAATGAAATGATGTTATTTAGTGGGCTACGGCAACATTAAGAATGAAGATAGTAAACAGTTCAACAGTTTATTTAATGATGCCTCCAGGCAGCAGTCATCGTGGCTGCCTTCATCTTATTAATTTCGATATTTTTGCTACTGATAACTGTTGCTGTTTTAGTTCAAGAATTTGCTTTTTTCAGACTCGTTTAATTTTTTTCCGTGTTTCACATACTTACAAATTTATATAATATTGTACTGTAATCTTTACTCTTTGATAGATCATGAAGTACTGAGCAATTTCTAAACATATTAACAGAATGTTTTATCATTTTGTTGTTAAAATAAAACAATTTGTTTTTGTTACACTAAACCTCATAATATTTTTAATTATTTTCAACGAATCGCGTATCCTGAACTCATAATGTTTTCATATTATACGTTACAGACGAAAAACTTTACACGCGTCATTGAGAAATTGAAGATTACACAGCTTGGTTATCTTTTTGACGAGGAGTGTATCTCTGCTGATATTGGGGATATGCAATACAATGTATATGTTGCTATAAGGCAAGGGCATGAATATGATGTTAAACTGGTGCTACAAAAAGGCGTAGATACTGACATTCCAAATAACGATGGTAAAAACCACTAACGTTAAATAATAAACATGGTCGTAGCAAACATAGTAAACGTTAAGATTTTATATTAAGCTGAACAAGAAGATAACAAAATGAAATATGATGAATCTAATGCTAATAAAAGGCAAAAACTTCATCAAAATTATAACTCCGTTTTGTTGAGAAAATGTTAAATTAACAAGATTATTAAGCAAAAGTACAAGGAGGTGTTGTCAATGCCGCAGAGGTTAAATACAGGAGGTATGGAGAAGATAGCAATGTAATATTTATAGTTGTCGATACTGATCATTAATTAGGTGCTGAACTGAGTCGATTTAAAGAAACACTAAGAGCGTTGGATAAACAATCCCTGAGACAACGAAGCGATAGACAACATTAAAAAAGATTTAAACTGGGAAATATCAGGAATTAAGATTAGTGATCAAAGATGGGAATAACAAAAAAAAAATTATAACTGTCGAATATTTGTATAAAATAACAATCCAGGAAATAAACGGTGATTATGTCACGTAAAATAAAAAAGAGAAATTTGAGAAAAAAGAAACTTTTATTTTTTTTGTTTGCAATACACTTCCGAGCTCTAGGCGTGACTGTTCAAGACTGACTGGGTTGATCTTTAGGGGGTGTATTTGAATTCTTTTATTCGTTGGAGTGGGAATAGGCCTTGATCATATATCTCTGGGAACGGATAGAGTGACCGGATGTTATCTTGTTATGTGACAATTAGAAGGTTATAAAGTAACTTCAGGCGCTGATTACCAGTCATGTTTTTTTATGTCTACTATGGATTTTGATATAACATTTGAATCGGATGTTTAAGGACCAAAAAATATCATAGCTCAGCTCAAGACCAGCATTTTCTACAGCAACACATTTATGATAATCAGTGTAGCAAATCTCAAGAGAATAAGAAATTTCGTTTTACTAATGAGTTACATCTTATCACGGAGTTGTCTATCAGGTGTAATGGACAATGGTGATCGCGTTAGCACTCCAATCAAATTAGCCTTTAACGCAATTTTTGCGCGAATTTATAGAAATAATGTTGAGAAACAAAACTTATTTGTTTACCGCTGAGATTTCTTGCCCGGAATTTGTAAACGATTTCCAAACTCGTCGGAAATATGTATCTTATGTTATTAAATATGGGTTTGGGGTTGATTTAATTGATTCACGCAGATTCAAGTTTTACTTTCTATATTTCACCACCATGTACAGCCATCTGAACACACCGGATACACTTAGATAATTAACACGTGGTCGGCTCCTAAGACAAAAGAACGTCGTTAGAAGTCGTAGCAATTTATCTTGTAGGAACTAGCGATCATACCAACTTAATGTTTCTCAACATTTTAGATATAAAAACGAACCTAATAATCAGATCGCATAAAGTTTCCAATAAAAATGGTAGGTATTAAAAATATGTGCAACAACAAAGGGACACCGAATATGGAGTATAAGTCGCATCGAATTGTCTACATATCTCCAATAGCAGCGGGGAGACGCTGATTTGGATATTTCAACATCAATTTGCAAAACTGCAGTTGCATAACAACTGACAAGGATGAATGTTGATACTGTGTAAACTGACTGATGTGCGGTGTATGGTGAGAGATTGGTACTTCGATTATGATAATTATGGCAAAATTTATTATATAAACTGACAGAGTAAAGATACAGAATGTCGTAAACAGAACAGAAGAGACCAGAATAGAGTGTCTTGTGCTGACTTGGGGGGTTTTTTATATCAAGCGTTTAGCTCCTATGGTGGAGTTATCGCTGGATACCGGTCGCATGGGTATGCTGCTACTGTTTGATGACTATGGTATGCAAAAATGTGATTATCCTAGCGATGTATTTCGAGACCCCTGTGACATATGCGACGCCAGATGAGGAGTCTAACGCGCATGGGATTGTCTAGATATCTCCAATTGCTGCGGAGATACGTGAATATTTCAGCCCCAATCTGCAATACTGCAATCGCACCGCAAGTGACAAGCACTAGCGCTGATATACGGTAAACTGATTGCTGTGCAATGTACGTAGCATCAGATGAGGAGAAATTTTCATTCTAAACTTGGATTAAGAAAGTTGTAAAAAGCGATATCTATTATTCTCGTCGCAATTCTGACCAATTTTTTCAAAATTCTTTCGTATGTCATCTAGTAAACTAATTACTTCATCTTCTTAATAAAACTAAAGTCGTCTGATCTAATTTTAAAAAAAGCTATTTCATTTTAGATGATTTTCAAATGTTGATGTGAGTGATTGTAAGTACAGTTAGTCTGAAAAGTTTATATATGTAGTATCTTCAATGGAATATAATGTTATTATATCCTAGTATTTGTAATTTATTTACAATGAATGGATTGTACAAGTATAGACAGAAAAACGATGGTAGTTTAATAGGAACTAATCGCAATAACACGCTACAATCTAGACAACTCTCGACACAACAGATCCAACGTTCTCTCTCACGCAGACCACACTCTCTCGACAACGCAGCTCGCACTCTCTGACTTCTCGATTCACAGTCTTCGACTTCTCAACTCAAAAACTGACTGCTCTCGCATGTCTTTTGTCTTCCCGTAGACCCACCACACACGTGTTCTGCGAACGCTCGTGGCAAAGCCACGTAGACCTTTTCTATGGAACCTATTCATTCGAAGGACCGACGACACATTGATGGGCCCATCGGCGCCTCGGCTCTCGGGACATTGTTTACGGTTTAAAAACGCTAACTCCTAGGCCTTATGTCCGCGATACTACATATATAATGCCATTAATAATTATAAACTCAACCACATTTTTCATAATATTAAAACAGAAATTGACGAAATCGTTTATGTAATTTCATATAATACAAAACAACATGGAAGATATAACAAACGAAAAGTTCTTCTGAAGTCTGACAAAAATTAAATGTTCTCTTGAAAGTGTGTTTCTGACTGTGAAAGAATATAAACTCAAAGTTAATTTTATTACTTCTTTAATTCAATATTCAGTTCTTAAATTTTCCTTTACTTTTGATTACTTCTGTTAATCTGGTACCTACCTGTGTACCTACTTGTGTGATAGTGTACCTACACTATCCACTAACTTATTTAAGGTTTCGTTTCGAATATCTGCCCATGAGAATTTTATTCTGTTTCTCAGTTCGATGATATTTTCTATACACGGTCTCCCCTAACCGTAAGCGTTTCTCGTTAGAATTCTTCACAGGTTTTCGATCAAAATCAGATCTGCTATTCAATGCTGATCATGGTAATAATGTTATTCCGAAATTTTAGGGCCCCTCTTCTGTAGTGGCGGCTGTATGAATAAGAACACTGTCTTGTTTAAAAATTGTTGTTTTGTTTTCTATTTCAATTGTGAAAAGCAATATTTCTCCATGTAAAATCTCCTGATATTCTATAGCGATCAATTTAATTTTTTCAAACAAAATCTCACTTAATATATCCAGGCATGATCAGTGGTTCTTTGGGAATGTTGAAGAAACAATGTAGAGAGTGTGCTTGAGTCTATAATTATTTACAGCACTGTAGATCGAATTTTGCGTATCTGACTTGTCAAAAGAGCTGAAAACATATTTTGTCACAAAATTATTATACACACATATCGATAAAGTTATTGTCAATGTATTTTTAAAACGAATTTAAAAAATATAAATATTTAACTCACAAAATTGTTGGGACAAAATTACATAAAAAATTATAATACGAAACTTTTAATTTCTTCAACGCCAAGACAATGACTGGACATTACTGATGCTCACAAAGCAGAGGGAGAATTGCTACAAAATATCTACTAATACAGTATTTTAAGCCTTACTATTTTAATGAGTTCATAACTTACGTAATATTGTATTTTATATTTTTCTACCTCTTATGTCTTAATAAAAGGGAATTTGTAAACAAAATGTATACGGTTGGGTCAAAATTATTGTATACCAGGAGCAGCACAGCGTGATTCTACATCTTTGGTTTGGTAGGGATTGATGTAAAAAAGTTGTAAGAAAATTGAAACTGATACTGAAACTCATGGTCAAAAGATTAAATTGTTTGTTTGCACCATATTCTATTCACCATGTGGATTAACTTTGCCAAAGGAATCATTGAGAAACGATGTTGAAGTTACATTGGGTCTGACATTAGCATTGATTACGATATATCTATATCTCGTAGTTAGGCAGGAAGCGGATAACGCAATATTAATCAGAAAACAGGAAATTATTCTTTAGGGCGTGAGATAGCCCACCATAAGTAGAATGAAGTAACAAACTTCCTGATTTCACATTATTATTGTTGAGAATTTTGGATCTTTGAAGCCGAAATAATGTTATGGGAACACAAAATTTACACTCTTAATTAATGTTTGAATAGTTATACATTTATTTAATGGACGATCTCTATTATATTTATCGATACATATCTGCACGCGTCTCAGCACTTTCTTCTTTACCCGACTGTTAACTGACGACCCTTCCAGATGCTTCTAACGACTGGACAGTTTTCATCCATCTGTTTTTGAGACGCTGCGCACACAAATACTCCCACACACTAATATTCGCATACAAGTATTCTTACTGCACGTTTAACCCAGTCCAGCACAGAAAATTATACATATTTCAACAATTATAAAATTATTGTACTTACTACATGAAAAAGATCTTTCAAGCAAGAGTTGAATAACATCGAAGAAATCAAACTTATTGCAAATTATTTGCAAACTTAGTCCTTGTAACGGCGCAGGAGTCAAAGGACGACGCGAATCGAGAGCGAGACAGTATCTAACAGTATCTACAGTATATCCGAGTATCACGAGCATTAACGAGTATTTATTTATACTTTTTACCAACGACTCACGTATACAGGCTGTACATTAATTTATTATTTTAAATATATTCGACGGTTTCAGCAACGAGCAATCTCGTCCTTTAAACCTCACGTACCAACTATCCTCTACACATAAACATCTGCATCCTCGTATTGAGGACTGATCTTAGAGTACAATGCAAGCTAAAAATGTAAACTCTTGCCCTTGAATTTTGAGATTAAGGTCAATATTGCGGCAACTTTTTTGCAATGATCTCTACCAAAGCGAAGGTGTGGGTCATGCTGTAGTGGTGGTGACACATAATTTTGATTGACCCTGCTTAGTAAACGTTTCCTTAAATATATCTTATTCTTTAATTTTATTTTATTCTTTTATTCTCTAACATTTTATAGTTAGTTTTGTTTTAAGTGTTAAGAGTATTTAAGTTTGTATATTTCTTGACCGACAATGTTTCTATACCGGAATCAAAAGTGTAATCCCGGCTTTAAAAAATATCCTGGCATGCAGTAAGAGAGTGCCTTTGAAGTGTCCATATACTCATACTTACTCATTGCCGACATACCAAATATCCCACATACTTAACACGTTGACGCCGGCGTGACCCATCGGCGGGTTACACGTGTGTGTCCCCAGGGGCGGCGACGGATCACACATGTATTTCACAAAATAGGTAGTACAAAATAGGTTTATATAATTTTATCTCAACATTATAAGCATACAATAGTAAAAACATAACAATTCAATACTATAAACATAACATAATTATTTCCTTTCTTCATGCAATTTTTTAAAACAAGTTAGGCAGAGTGCCGACTAGCCCCCACAACGATCACAATATGTTGTTACTTTTTTGGTTTTTTTTCGCCATATACTCTGTACCTTTTATTCTAGAAATGCGTTTACAATTTTCCTTACACCGCCGTTTCATTTAGGTTTAGGCAAAAGTACCGATACGTGACGGTACGACATAGCCATGCAATATTTGTGTGTCGGAATTACATTTTTTTAGCGTTACAATTTATAAATTAGATTTAAGCCGTTGTAGAGCGGTGCTTATATACGATATTGTTTTTTCTAACTATCTCTGTCCTGAAAACCTGGTCGCAGAAACAGGTCAGTTCGGTAGTGTACTTTTGGCTTCGGTGGGGCTATGGGATTTTGGAAAGAGGTGCGGGAGGGAGGACGGGGCGGGGAAGGGAGGGGTGTCCGGTACAATTATTTACAATATTTACAATGTTTATAATACTTACACTATTTTACACGGAGGGAGATTTGAGCGTTGCCGTTTTATGGCTCTTTCTCTTGTTATTCTTTTTTATTATGGTTTCGGTATCCACCAATGTTTCTTTCAGTCCGAACGGTAAACATTTCCATTGCCACTGTCCAGTTTGTGTTATAAAGGCTGTCTTCTCTCCCCTTTTTTTTGTTGGAATTGACCAGAACGCTGAATTAATGTCAAATGTTGTGAAGAGATGGCAACTTCCCGCTTTGACTGTAAGTTCCATGCTTGGGAACGGTTGTGACTCCGGAACTACAATTCCCTTTATCTCCAGGAAATCGATACACAGTCTATCTCTACGGTTCGACTCTTTTTTAAAAGCTAGTGTCACCGGTGCTGCAAATGGTGAACTGGATTCCTCTATGAGGGTCGTGTTCTAGTAATTTTGTGATCTGGAATGCTACATCCGTATGGTCTTTTTGATATGTATCTGTTTTCCGTTAGCTTAATAGAAGCCTCTTGTGATTTCCTAGTTGCCACATCAAATTTGTGTTTGGCGAATACGTCTTTATATTTCTCTATAAGTTGTATTGTTGAAATGTATTTGAAATTTTAGGCATATCTTACTGCAGACCAACCTTTATTGCTAAAGGCTTTGAGAAATGCCGTCTTTCATTATTATTTATTATTATTATTTATTTTAGTCGGTGCCTTTCGGCTTCGGACGAACTTTCGGTTTACATTTCTTACATTTATTGTTTCCGCTTCTAGTGTTCTCTCCTCGCACCTTGCTGCTCTTTTTAATACTTTTTCCTTCATTTCTTCTAGCTTGCACTCTTCTGTCAGTATGTAGTTTGCTGTTGTCCTATCTAAACCTAAGATCCATTTCACGTACCCTCTTTTTATCCTATCTAGCCTTTCTTCAATGTTCCAACCCCATACCTCTGCTCCAAACAGCGCCACGCTCTCTACCAATGCTCCAAACATCTCCATTCTCCTCTTGTAGTCCTGTCCTTCTCCCAAGCTCCATGTTTTCTTCATTGCTGTCATTGCTTTCCTTTTCCTGTCTTGTATGTACTTGTCATCACTGCCGTTTTTTTTGTAGTATGTACCCTAGATATCTTATCTCCTCCACTTCTTCTAGTTCTTGCTCTCCCCAATTCCGTCTTTGTCTCCTTTTATTCCTTCTTTTTTCGAATACTACTATTTTTGTCTTTTCCGTGCTCAGTTCTAATCCTGCCTCTTTTAAAAATTTTTGAATCTCCTTAGCATCTCCTTCAGCTCCTCTTCTCTATTCGCCATCAACACAATATCATCCGCCTACGTCAGTGACCATACCTTTCTTCCTCCTATCGCTAAGCCCCCGGCTTACCCTTTCCTTAGTTCATCTTCCAGCCCTGCCACGCAGATGTTAAATAACGTCGGGCTCAGCTGCATTTTCCTTTCCTGAACTTTGTCATCTTCCTTCTCACCTCTCTTCCTTTTTTTCCACTCCTTGTACCACACTTTCTCTCCCATGCCCCATTTTCTATCTTTACTCTCTTCTTTGGTATTGCTTTGTTTACCTTATTTTTGATTTTTCTCTACTATTCCTCTACTGTTCTCCCCTTGTAGGTCCAGTCTTTGCATTCCTCCAAGTATTTTTCCGCGCTTTCGTTTGTCTATTCCCTTCTCTCCTTCTCTTCTTCTTTCTTTCTCTCGTTTTATAATTCCGCCCCCCCCCCTATTTCTACTTCTAGCGGCATGCGGTCCGACTCTGTTCTTTTTCCGGCCTTCGTGTCAATTATTTCTTCTGTGGCCTCATGGTTGCCAATCACATAGTCTATTACAGAGTTTCTTCTCTCCCCAATATAGGTCCACTCCTCTCCTTCTTTATCCCTGCCGTTAATTATCGTCCAGCCTCTCTCTTCCAGGTACCTTAGCAGTGTTCTTCCTTCCGCGTTTATTGTCTTGTCTTTTGATCGCCTGCTTCTTTCTTTCCCTGGGTCCATCTGCCTTCCCTCTTCTCCCGTTCTTGCGTTCCAGTCTCCGCCGATGATCATCACTTCCTCTTCTCTTCCGTCTACTCTTTCCTCTATTTCTTCCCATGTCCCTTTTGTGTCTTGATTATAGACCACTATTATCTTGAACGTCTTATCCTTGTATGCTATTTTCCTTTCCACCATATTATCACTTATTTCTTTGTATCCCAGTTCTTTCAATTCCTTTTTTATATCGGTTATTATACCTCCTATTGCTCTTCCTTTCTTCCTTATTCTCCTTGCTGCCCTACATTTCCATTCGAATTCTTTGGGTAGTCTGTATTTTACTTTTTCCCAATTGCTTTCCTCTACCCATGTTTCTGTGAGTCCGATTACGTCAAATGTCTTTAAGTACTCCCACATCTCCTTGTCTTTGCCTATTAATCCTGCTACGTTCCAAAAGCACATTTTCATTCCCCCTGTATTCCCCCCCTTTTCCATCTGTACCATCTGTTTTCCACCTTTAGTTTCATGTAGCCTGTCCTTATGTGTTCTCCCTTTTCCCTTCTTGTTCTTGCCACCCTTCTTATCTGAGGTCTGCCTCCCTTCCTCGTGAGGTCGTCATCTATATATACTCCTTTTACCAGTCTGCTTTTTCCTTTCATTTTTCGTACCTTTTCTTCTCCTGACTTCATCGTTGCCACCATTATCGTCGTCCTTTCTCCCACTCTTATCGTGTGTGCCTTTTCTACTTCTGTCTCTATTCTCATTCTTTCCCTTATGAACTCCTTTACAGCCTCTTCGTTGCTCCCTTCTTTCCAATCCACCCCCTTGATCGCTATGTTCCTTCTCCTTTTCTCTCTCTCTGCCATTTCCCGCTCCTCCTCGATTCTTCTGATCCTGTTCAATAATTCCTTCCTTTCCCTTTCCCACTCTTCTTTCTCTCTTCTCTCTCTTCTTCCCCTTTCCTCTTTCATTTCTATCTTTATCTCCTCTTTCATTTCTCTCATTAACTTCTCCAGTTGCTTTTCAAACATTCCTTTTATTTCCTTTATCATTGCCTCTAATCCCCTTTCCATTTTCTCCACTTTTTCCATCATTACCTCCCTTCCTTCTTCCCTGGTTGGTGACTTTTTTTCTGTCGGGCTGTACCTGCCCAGTGTGTTTTTGAAATCCTTATCTCCCGCTTTACCCGTGTTTCTTGGTCTTCCTCTGTCGCCATCTGTTGTTTCCTTGCCTTACGTTCTGCCTCGCTTCTGACTACCTAACCTCTTCTTTTTTTTTGGTTTTTCTTATTTGTATTTCTCCCCCGTTTTTGTCTTTTTTCACTTTTCTTTGTTTCCTCCTCGTATGCTCACGCTTTATTTTCCTTTCTTCGTGTCTCTTTGCGCTTCCTTTTCCTTTTTCCCCTCACACTTCACTTTTTCCACAGAGCTCCCCGTCCACGTGTTACCCTCGTCTCGAACCAAACCGAAAGTCATTCTTCTAGGTAAATATCACAAAATGCAAAGTTTAAGCCCGTATCGATGTATGACACTGCCGTCTCGTCATCCTTCGTGAGTGTAATGTTTCTATAGTGGCCTACCTTGGTTACCTACCTATGTTGTTTGCGGCCTTCTTCACTATCGATGAACTGAATAACTGCGAATGACAATTCCTTGCTCGATATTCCGTGTGAAAAACATAACACACTTCATCTTCCGGTTTTCTTATGGATTCTATGCATGTTATTTTCTCCCCTCTTGCGTTCTCGTTCGTGACGATACGAAGGTTCACTTTTAACGGCATGGCGTAACGAAAGTCGATTTGTAAGGTCGTTTATCTCGGGGTAATTCAGGTGATCGATTCTGAAGTCTGAAAATCGAGTTTATTGTGAAAATACTTGAATGAAATACAGGAGTAAGCAACAATTAATAATAGTAATAATGAAATAAACAACAACCAATTAATAACAGCAAACAATAAATAACAAGCTCTGTGCAGTCTTCCTGAAAATCGACAATCGATTTTCAACGTCCTGAGCGTTTGAATGTTTGTAAGTAGTTGTAGCATGATTGTGATTTGTTGGGTTTGTTGTCTGAGAACTGCGTTTTGTTCGCTTATCATTTTTGTTAGCATTTCGGTGTTTTTGATGGATTGTTTGAGCAGTTGCTTGATTTCTGTAGCGTCATTGTTGTTATTGCTCTAATTTTGGTTGTCTAAGGGTGGCGATTGGTTGATTACTTGGGCGTAGCTTCGGCTACCAAAGGTGTTGGTGTTACTGTGGTTAATGTTCACTACGCGCTGTACATTTGGTGTTGTATCGGTTTCTGTGATATTCTGTTGCGCGTGAAAGTCATTGTATGTGCTGTTTCGAAGCGACGGAAACAGTTTACGTTGCAGTTGTTTTCTGACTATACAGCCTTTGTAGCTAGCTAGCTAGGTGGTTTCCATTGCAATTGTAGCATTTTACATCATTTATTTTTCCCATGTATGGGCAGTTCGTTGTTAGGTGCTTTTCCGCGCATTTGACACACGCCGGGTGTCTGTTGCAGTAATTTTTTGTGTGTCCAAATTGCTGACACCGTATGCATTGCGGTATGTCTTTTTTATGTCTAGGTGGCTCCACTGTTATTATTGTGTATAGAACTTTTTTAATTTCAAAAATTTCTTTGTTATTATTTTTAGGTTCAAGTTCTATTAGAAAAAAAGGTAATGGTTGTTTAGTATCGTATTTGGTTATGTTGCTTATTGTTCTTACCTGGTGTCCGATTTTAGCTAATTCCTCGCATATATTGCTTGTATTCGTCTTTGGGTGTAATCCTCTGATTATTGCTTTGCAACTTTTGTCCATTTTGACCTGCCAAGTGTGATACCCAGCGTTTTTTTCTTTTAGTGCTTTTGTCACTTTTCTAAAAGATTCTGGGTTGTTAATTTGTACTTTTACTTGGTCCTGTTTTAATTGTTTTATACTATAGTTTTCATTTCCTGCCGTGTTGTTTAGTAGTTCGATGAGGGGGTCTATTATTTGAGCGTCTATGTAAATTGGTGGTGGTTTGGCGATGCGGGTTATTGGTTTTTCGGCTGGATTTGTTTCTTTCTCCTCTGGCAGTGAGCTGAAGGAGTTTCCGAGAGTAATTTCTTGTAGCCATTGTTGCTTCTCTGATTTTGCAGCCCTCCTAAAGTTTGTGTGTGTTGATATTTTTCGTTTCTTTTTTTTTTGGAAGTTACCTCCTTCCAGATTTCATCCTGGTGAGATAGTTCGTTGTTGATATTATTCTTCTCATCATTCTTTTATGTAGTTTCCATTTCTATTTCCTTTGTAGCTGAGAAATCCTGATCTTCGTTTATTGATTGATTTAGGTTTATTAAATCCGTAGTTTTGTTTATAAAATACGATTCGCCTTTGTTTGTTATTTTTATTGGTGGCATTTATCGCATTTTGGATTTTCCACCATTTGGCGATGGGCGCTGTCGGAGTTAAGCTCAAGGCTGGTTGTTATCTTTAATTTGTTTACGTTTAGTACTTTTGTCACTGCAAAATCCAACAGGTCAGGTATTTTATTGAGATCTGTCGGCCAGTACGTTGCTCTTCCTGTAGATAGTACGTTGAGGTTGCTGTTCCTAATATATTTTACTAGTATTCTGCCTCTCGGTGTGTTAATCCTCGAACCCCATAACGTGTGCTTTGCATTAAGGTCTCCTGCCGCGATATATTTGTCGCCTAAGGATTGGAAGTACTCTTCCCATTTTTTAAGCGTCATTTTGTGCCTCGGTGGTGCATATACTATTGATACCTGGAAGTAATTGTCATTGGTTTGTATTGTGACAGTGGTTGCTTGTAAGTGTTCCTGATTCGTTTGACTATGTAGGCGATGCTTGATGTCATTTTTTATTATTACTGCAGTTCCTCCATGTGCTTCACCTGAGGGGTGTTTGGTGTCGTAGATGGTGTAGTACGGTATTTTCATGTAACTTTCTAGAGTGAAATGTGTTTCTGAGACAAGTAGTGTATCAATATTATTATACAAAAATGTTTTAGTTTCGGGGGCTCGCTGTTGCAAGCTATTGGAGTTCCAGGCTGCTATTTTTATCATGTTCATTTCTATTTTTTACTTAACAAGTTTGTGAGTAGTTGTAACATGACTGTTGTTTGTTGTACTTGTTGCCTTAGTGTTGTGTTTAATTCACTTACCATTTTTCCTAGCATCTCTGTACTTTTAATGGATTGTTTTAGCATTTCTTTGATTCCTATAACGTCTTCGATGTTGTTGCTTTGATTCTGTTTGTTTGTGAGCGTTGCTTGGCTAATGTTTTGGGTTACTTGCGCATAGCTTCGATTACCTTGGGATTAATGTTTCCGTTTATAGCGTTTGGTTCATATCGTGCTATCGATGTTGTATCATTATCCGTTATACTATGTTGTGGTTGGTAGTTATCGAACGATCTATTGCGAAGTGGTGGAAACAGTTTACGTTGTAATTGTTTCCTGATTTCACATCCTTTATAGCTGGCTGGGTGGTTTCCATTGCAGTTATAGCACTTGGCTTCTTCTATTTTTCCTGTGTATGGGCAGTGTACTGTTAAATGATTTTCTGCACAT
Organism: Bombus lapidarius; assembly: GCA_936014575.1. NCBI lineage: Eukaryota > Metazoa > Arthropoda > Insecta > Hymenoptera > Apidae > Bombus > Bombus lapidarius. The sequence continues at coordinate 434,438 of CAKXZU010000077.1, forward strand.
TTAACACATGCTGGGCTTCTGTTACAATAATTTTTTGTATGACCGTATTGTTGACACCGCATGCATTGCGGTATATCTTTTTTGTAGCGTGGTGGTTCTACAGTTACTATTGTGTTTAGGATTTTTTTGATTTCGTAGATTTCCTTATTATTGTTTCTTGGTTCCAGTTCTATTAGGAATAATGGTAGTGGTTGTTTTGTATCATATCTTGTAATATTATTTATTGTTCTAGTTGGATGTCCAATTTTTGTTAGTTCATCACTTAGCTTTTTTGTACTGATTTTCGGATGCAATCCTCTTATAACTATCTTGTAGCTTCTTTCCGTTTTTAACTGATACGTGTGGTATATAGCATTTTTTTCCTTTAATGCTTTTATCACATTTCTATAAATATCAGGGGTGTTTGTTTGAATCTTTACTTGGTCTAATTTTATTTGTTTAATTATATAATTGTCATTCCCGACTATATTATTTAGTAATTCAATAAGTGGGTCTATTATTTCGGCCACGACAAATATTGGTGGCGGTTTTGTAATGTGGCTTGAATTAGTTGTTGCTTTACATGTCGGATCAGCATCAATTACTTCAGTTAGTGAGCTGAAGGAATTTCTTAATGGTAATTCTTGCAGCCATCGCTGCTTTTCTGTATCTAGGTTATCTGTCGCACTCGTGTTTGCTATAGTTTTACGTTTCTTATTTGTCTTTGCTATTTTCCATGTTTCGTCTTGGTAATATCTTTCATTGTCATGGTTTTGCTCCTCCTGTCTCGACTGCTCTTCCGTTTCTTCTATAGCCATGTCGTTTTGGTTGTTGTTTTAGGCTTGGTAAATCTACCGACCTGCTTATATAATACATTTCTCCTTATTGGTATCTGCTGCTGCATTGCTGGGCTTGCCCTCATTATCGTTATTCGTTAATTTTTTATCACTTTGAAACACTTCTCTGAATCACTTTACCGGAGCACACGATTGATTACACACGTTTGTTTGCCTCGGTTGCCCGAGCAGAACTCGAGGTGCGATGTGTCCGATTTTTCCACACTTGAAGCACTTAGTTTGCATTCCTTCATTCGTCGGTACTGGGTTTCTGCTGCGTGATATAGCTCCTTGGTTCGTGGTTGATCGCTGGCTTTGGAGTCGTCTCTCCGGGTGTCTGTTCATAGGTCGTACTTGTCTTCGTTGTTCTTCCCGTAAATATCTTTCAATGTCTCCAGCTTCTTTCTGGGCTTCTACTAGGGTTGCTGCTTTGCTCCATATTACCATCCGTCCTACGCTTCAACTGGTAGATCAAGTCATCTGGGCGAGTCGTTTCCATTTTACTCCGATTCTGGAGCCGAGTGTTCACTGATTAAAGAATCCGTTGTCTTGAGATTTTCCGGCAAAAGAACGACTGATATAGTAGTAATGCGAGGAATAGGAAATATTTGTATTAAAAGTACGTCTCAGAATTCGTCCACCGTATGTATTGTATTAACTGTTTTACATTGGAGATAACTTTTCATGCTGAAAATATGATATTATGATTGGCCGCGAAATTTTAAGCTATGGTTTTGACGTAAATATTACACGAAATAGCCTCGTTATTAGTAAAACAAAGATAATTAATGCCTGTAGTAAAACCGCGGTTTTATTGATCCTAACGTCACCGTGCAAAGAAGCCCTTACAGACTTAGCGAGGAAGAGCGACGGATAGTACGTGAGAGAATAGACGAATAAATTAGAGCAAAAATTGTAAGTTATTATTATTATTATTAATTATTGTAAGTAAATACTAGTTATTTCAAATTGAATTAACTAGCTCGATGATGGTCCAAACATCTCTTCCTTCCTCGTGGCAAAGGGACAATGTATACATCTATTCAAAAGACGCGAGTAACATGAAAAAACAAAAACTGGAAACAAATAAAATAAACACAAACATTAGTCAAAATAAACCTCAAACAAACCACCTACAATAGATTCTCAATACTGGAATCCACAGACGACACCATGGACATAGCCGAAACATCAATTAATTAACATACCCAAAGAATTCCCCCTCCCCCGCCTATCTTCATTGGTGATGTCATCGACGTACAAACAATGATTAAGTCCATTGAGAAAGACATCTGCAAAGAGGACTACAAGCTAAAAATAAACAACCTGTGAACAGACACCCAGAGAGACGACTCCAAAGCCAGCGATCAACCACGAACCAAGGAGCTATATCACGCAGCAGAAACCCAGTACCGACGAATGAAGGAATGCAAACTAAGTGCTTCAAGTGTGGAAAAATCGGACACATCGCACCTCGAGTTCTGCTCGGGCAACCGAGGCAAACAAACGTGTGTAATCAATCGTGTGCTCCGGTAAAGTGATTCAGAGAAGTGTTTCAAAGTGAAATAAAATTAACGAATAGCGATAATGAGGGCAAGCCCAGCAATGCAGAAGCAGATACCAATAAGGAGAAATGTATTATATAAGCAGGTCGATAGATTTACCAAGCCTAAAACAACAACCAAAACGACATGGCTATAGAAGAAACGGAAGAGCAGTCGAGACAGGAGGAGCAAAACCATGACAATGAAAGATATTACCAAGACGAAACATGGAAAATAGCAAAGACAAATAAGAAACGTAAAACTATAGCAAACACGAGTGCGACAGATAACCTAGATACAGAAAAGCAGCGATGGCTGCAAGAATTACCATTAAGAAATTCCTTCAGCTCACTAACTGAAGTAATTGATGCTGATCCGACATGTAAAGCAACAACTAATTCAAGCCACATTACAAAACCGCCACCAATATTTGTCGTGGCCGAAATAATAGACCCACTTATTGAATTACTAAATAATATAGTCGGGAATGACAATTATATAATTAAACAAATAAAATTAGACCAAGTAAAGATTCAAACAAACACCCCTGATATTTATAGAAATGTGATAAAAGCATTAAAGGAAAAAAATGCTATATACCACACGTATCAGTTAAAAACGGAAAGAAGCTACAAGATAGTTATAAGAGGATTGCATCCGAAAATCAGTACAAAAAAGCTAAGTGATGAACTAACAAAAATTGGACATCCAACTAGAACAATAAATAATATTACAAGATATGATACAAAACAACCACTACCATTATTCCTAATAGAACTGGAACCAAGAAACAATAATAAGGAAATCTACGAAATCAAAAAAATCCTAAACACAATAGTAACTGTAGAACCACCACGCTACAAAAAAGATATACCGCAATGCATGCGGTGTCAACAATACGGTCATACAAAAAATTATTGTAACAGAAGCCCAGCATGTGTTAAATGTGCAGAAAATCATTTAACAGTACACTGCCCATACACAGGAAAAATAGAAGAAGCCAAGTGCTATAACTGCAATGGAAACCACCCAGCCAGCTATAAAGGATGTGAAATCAGGAAACAATTACAACGTAAACTGTTTCCACCACTTCGCAATAGATCGTTCGATAACTACCAACCACAACATAGTATAACGGATAATGATACAACATCGATAGCACGATATGAACCAAACGCTATAAACGGAAACATTAATCCCAAGGTAATCGAAGCTATGCGCAAGTAACCCAAAACATTAGCCAAGCAACGCTCACAAACAAACAGAATCAAAGCAACAACATCGAAGACGTTATAGGAATCAAAGAAATGCTAAAACAATCCATTAAAAGTACAGAGATGCTAGGAAAAATGGTAAGTGAATTAAACACAACACTAAGGCAACAAGTACAACAAACAACAGTCATGTTACAACTACTCACAAACTTGTTAAGTAAAAAATAGAAATGAACATGATAAAAATAGCAGCCTGGAACTCCAATAGCTTGCAACAGCGAGCCCCCGAAACTAAAACATTTTTGTATAATAATATTGATACACTACTTGTCTCAGAAACACATTTCACTCTAGAAAGTTACATGAAAATACCGTACTACACCATCTACGACACCAAACACCCCTCAGGTGAAGCACATGGAGGAACTGCAGTAATAATAAAAAATGACATCAAGCATCGCCTACATAGTCAAACGAATCAGGAACACTTACAAGCAACCACTGTCACAATACAAACCAATGACAATTACTTCCAGGTATCAATAGTATATGCACCACCGAGGCACAAAATGACGCTTAAAAAATGGGAAGAGTACTTCCAATCTTTAGGCGACAAATATATCGCGGCAGGAGACCTTAATGCAAAGCACACGTTATGGGGTTCGAGGATTAACACACCGAGAGGCAGAATACTAGTAAAATATATTAGGAACAGCAACCTCAACGTACTACCTACAGGAAGAGCAACGTACTGGCCGACAGATCTCAATAAAATACCTGACCTGTTGGATTTTGCAGTGACAAAAGTACTAAACGTAAACAAATTAAAGATAACAACCAGCCTTGAGCTTAACTCCGACAGCGCCCATCGCCAAATGGTGGAAAATCCAAAATGCGATAAATACCACCAATAAAAATAACAAACAAAGGCGAATCGTATTTTATAAACAAAACTACGGATTTAATAAACCTAAATCAATCAATAAACGAAGATCAGGATTTCTCAGCTACAAAGGAAATAGAAATGGAAACTACATAAAAGAATGATGAGAAGAATAATATCAACAACGAACTATCTCACCAGGATGAAATCTGGAAGGAGGTAACTTCCAAAAAAAAAAGAAACGAAAAATATCAACACACACAAACTTTAGGAGGGCTGCAAAATCAGAGAAGCAACAATGGCTACAAGAAATTACTCTCGGAAACTCCTTCAGCTCACTGCCAGAGGAGAAAGAAACAAATCCAGCCGAAAAACCAATAACCCGCATCGCCAAACCACCACCAATTTACATAGACGCTCAAATAATAGACCCCCTCATCGAACTACTAAACAACACGGCAGGAAATGAAAACTATAGTATAAAACAATTAAAACAGGACCAAGTAAAAGTACAAATTAACAACCCAGAATCTTTTAGAAAAGTGACAAAAGCACTAAAAGAAAAAAACGCTGGGTATCACACTTGGCAGGTCAAAATGGACAAAAGTTGCAAAGCAATAATCAGAGGATTACACCCAAAGACGAATACAAGCAATATATGCGAGGAATTAGCTAAAATCGGACACCAGGTAAGAGCAATAAGCAACATAACCAAATACGATACTAAACAACCATTACCTTTTTTTCTAATAGAACTTGAACCTAAAAATAATAACAAAGAAATTTTTGAAATTAAAAAAGTTCTATACACAATAATAACAGTGGAGCCACCTAGACATAAAAAAGACATACCGCAATGCATACGGTGTCAGCAATTTGGACACACAAAAAATTACTGCAACAGACACCCGGCGTGTGTCAAATGCGCGGAAAAGCACCTAACAACGAACTGCCCATACATGGGAAAAATAAATGATGTAAAATGCTACAATTGCAATGGAAACCACCTAGCTAGCTAGCTACAAAGGCTGTATAGTCAGAAAACAACTGCAACGTAAACTGTTTCCGTCGCTTCGAAACAGCACATACAATGACTTTCACGCGCAACAGAATATCACAGAAACCGATACAACACCAAATGTACAGCGCGTAGTGAACATTAACCACAGTAACACCAACACCTTTGGTAACCGAAGCTACGCCCAAGTAATCAACCAATCGCCACCCTTAGACAACCAAAATTAGAGCAATAACAACAATGACGCTACAGAAATCAAGCAACTGCTCAAACAATCCATCAAAAACACCGAAATGCTAACAAAAATGATAAGCGAACAAAACGCAGTTCTCAGACAACAAACCCAACAAATCACAGTCATGCTACAACTACTTACAAACATTCAAACGCTCAGGACGTTGAAAATCGATTGTCGATTTTCAGGAAGACATTGCACAGAGCTTGTTATTTATTGTTTGCTGTTATTAATTGGTTGTTGTTTATTCCATTATTACTGTTATTAATTGTTGCTTACTCCTGTATTTCATTCAAGTATTTTCACAATAAACTCGATTTTCAGACTTCAGAATCGATCACCTGAATTACCCCGAGATAAACGACCTTACAAATCGACTTTCGTTACGCCATGCCGTTAAAAGTGAACCTTCGTATCGTCACGAACGAGAACGCAAGAGGGGAGAAAATAACATGCATAGAATCCATAAGAAAACCAGAAGATGAAGTGTGTTATGTTTTTCACACGGAATATCGAGCAAGGAATTGTCATTCGTAGTTATTCAGTTCATCGATAGTGAAGAAGGCCGCAAACAACATAGGTAGGTAACCAAGGTAGGCCACTATAGAAACATTACACTCACGAAGGATGACGAGACGGCAGTGTCATACATCGATACGGGCTTAAACTTTGCATTTTGTGATATTTACCTAGAAGAATGACTTTCGGTTTGGTTCGAGACGAGGGTAACACGTGGACGGGGAGCTCTGTGGAAAAAGTGAAGTGTGAGGGGAAAAAGGAAAAGGAAGCGCAAAGAGACACGAAGAAAGGAAAATAAAGCGTGAGCATACGAGGAGGAAACAAAGAAAAGTGAAAAAAAGACAAAAACGGGGGAGAAATACAAATAAGAAAAATCAAAAAGAAGAAGAGGTTAGATAGTCAGAAGCGAGGCAGAACGTAAGGCAAGGAAACAACAGATGGCGACAAACAGAGGAAGACCAAGAAACACGGGTAAAGCGGGAGATAAAGATTTCAAAAACACACTGGACAGGTACAGCCCGACAGAAAAAAAGTCACCAACCAGGGAAGAAGGGAGGTAATGATGGAAAAAGTGGAGAAAATGGAAAGGGGATTAGAGGCAATGATAAAGGAAATAAAAGGAATGTTTGAAAAGCAACTGGAGGAGTTAATGAGAGAAATGAAAGAGGAGATAAAGAGAGAAATGAAAGAGGAAAAGGGTAGAAGAGAGAGAAGAGAGAAAGAAGAGTGGGAAAGGGAAAGGAATTATTGAACAGGATCAGAAGAATCGAGGGGCGGGAAATGGCAGAGAGAGAGAAAAGGAGAAGGAACATAGTGATCAAGGGGTGGACTGGAAAGAAGGGAGCAACGAAGAGGCTGTAAAGGAGTTCATAAGGGAAAGAATGAGAATAGAGACTGAAGTAGAAAAGGCACACACGATAAGAGTGGGAGAAAGGACGACGATAATGGTGGCAACGATGAAGTCAGGAGAAGAAAAGGTACGAAAAATGAAAGGAAAAAGCAGACTGGTAAAAGGAGTATATATAGATGACGACCTCACAAGGAAAGAGAGGGAAATACAGCAGCAGATAAGAAGGAAGGCAAGAACAAGAAGGGAAAAGGGAGAACACGTAAGGACAGGCTACATGAAACTAAAGGTGGAAAACAGATGGTACAGATGGAAAAGGGGGGGAATACAGGGGGAATGAAAATGTGTTTTTGGAACGTAGCAGGATTAATAGGCAAAGACAAGGAGATGTGGGAGTACTTAAAGACATTTGACGTAATCGGACTCACAGAAACATGGGTAGAGGAAAGCAATTGGGAAAAAGTAAAATACAGACTACCCAAAGAATTCGAATGGAAATGTAGGGCAGCAAGGAGAATAAGGAAGAAAGGAAGAGCAAAAGGGGGTATAATAACCGATATAAAAAAGGAATTGAAAGAACTGGGATACAAAGAAATAAGTGATAATATGGTGGAAAGGAAAATTTTTCAAAAATATTAAAGGACGTCAAGATACATTCGTCTCGCGAAATTTTTGTAAACATATCACAAAAACGGTTCATGATTTCTTTGGTCACGTTGGAAGAAACCGTATATTGAAGAAAGTCCGAGCCTTTTATTATTTCAAAAATATGGACCGAAAAGTAGTCGACAAATTCTGCAAACAATGCGAAATTTGCATCAAGAATAAAAGCAGGACGAGAAGACCGATCGAATTTATGTCGAAACTTGGACCAGCTAAGGAACCTTTTGAAGTAATGTCATTCGATACGGTCGGAGGCTTTTCTAATACCAACTCACCAAAGAAATATATGCACATTCTTATTGACCATTTTTCATGGGCCGTTTTTATGTCCACGCCAAAAACACACGCTCAGGCGACATCACAAAACTTATAGACTCGACGGGAGGAACCGATTTCATAAAAATTATCCTGGCAGACCGATATCCAGTAATGACATCCAAAGGAGTCCAATAGTACGCAAGAGAAAAGAACATTAAATTAATTTTCACCTAGATAGACTGTCCATCTTCGAACGGATTGAACGAAAGAGTAAATCAAACAATAAACAGGATCCAATGCAAAATCAATTCAAACAGAAAAGAGAGAAACTGGACAAAAATCGCAGAAAAAAGTACAATAACAGCAGAAGAGTACAATAACACCAGACACAGTGACACGGGATTTGCTCCGAATCATTTATTGTATGGAAAAATAATTGAAATCGTCCCTAAAGGAATAATTGACAAAATTAACGATTAGTACTATACATGGAAACTAAAAATCAATGCATGCAAATGCGAAACCATACTGTTTAAACCCAAGTCAAGTGAAATCGGCCCAACAGAAAGAGAACACTGTAAAAAAGAGAAAAAGCAAACTAAGGGGAGCTCATACCACACAAAAATTTCGTAAAATATCTAGGCGTAAATATAGACGACAAAATAAACTTCAAGCAGCACATCGAAATTCAACTCTCCAAAGCCAGCAAAGCATTGTGTTGGCTTTTTTATTTTCTTAATCTATTTATTTTCCTTCACAATTAACTTTTAATAATCTGTAACCTAAGCATCGAGAAAAAGAAATGTTTTGGTATTACATGATTACTAACTCACATTATATCATTTTCATTCTGGCACACACTAATGTTTCTTTAAATATTCTATTTTTTTCTTCTTTATTTTTTTTTTTTTTTTTTTTGACATCAAAGATAAATAAGAAAACTAGTTATTTCGGCTAACACCCGTACCGCTCTGAATGAAATCGTTTCGCTGAAATGGTGGTGCTGAAGGCAGTGAATCGAAACTTCCCATAAACAAAGCAACCTAGAGAAAAGTACTACTGCAAAAATCGACCAAGAACTTTCTTAGCAATACAAGGCTCCCAAAAGACGTGGAAACTCAACCCTCCGCCAAACCTGATGGAACAGGAACAAAAGGGCAGAAAGTAGCCAAGAAAGTAAAGTAAAAGCAAAGAAGAGAGCACAACAGAAGACGCGAACAAAAAGAAACGAAATCAAAAGAAAAAGGAGAACCGCGAAACGTCTCCAGCGTTTAATCTCTCCACTTGTAAAATAAATGTAAATATCCTAACATATTTAAATGACGTCCTTTCTCCATCCCTTCCCTACCCTGTTCTCCTTCCATCTCTTTTCACAATCAACCTCACAAAAACCAAAGATAAACTACCGATTTGTTCAGCTTTAAAGCATACAATCAATTACTGTAATGTAAAAAGCACGTAAATCCTATTCCAAATATTAATAACTAATAGTAATAACTAAAGTCATGCCGTCACGTTTAACGATACTTTTGCCAGAGCAACTTCTCAACTGAAATTCTTTCTTTATTGAGTATGTAACATATGTAATCTGTATTTTCTTGGGCAATAAACGTTATAATTAAAAAAATTAAAAAAGCACTCGTTCTCGTCCGATAACGAAAGTTAAGATGAAAATATTTAAATGGGTGACCGCTTGGGAACTCCGCGTAGTGTTGACCTTTTTGTTTTTCCAATCCTTTTTACTCTCCTTAATAATTTTTATATTTTTAATAATCTATAATCTAAACATGGAGAAATATAAATGTTTTAGTATTACGCGACTAATACCATATATCATTCATTTTTGCACACATTTATATTTTTTCAAATATTTTTTTTTTACATTAAAAGCAAATGAGAAAATCACTTATTTCAGCTAACGCTAATACCGCGCTGAATGGAATCGTTCTCGTCTGAAGGCAGTTTGAGAGATGGGGTAGAGTTTGGTTCTTTTGATGTAAAAATTTGATTCCTCTTTGGGGCATGCTAGCAGAGTCTTTTTTGGAGATATTTTTTTTTTGTTTGCCTAATGTTGATTTATAGAGTTTGCGAATTCTTGTTTTAGACACAACTTTGTTTTGTGCAAAAGGTACTTTAATAATTCTATATCTTCTCTTTTATCGTAGGAAGTTTTATTTTAGATTATTTATTTTGGATGGTATCAAGCTTTTGTCTCGTATTTTTTTCTTTTTTTTCCTTTTTGTTATAAATATAGGGCTCGAAAGCCGACTTTTGTTTTATTTTTAGTACGGATTTTTGAAGGGCGGCTTGTACATGTTTTTCTATTTCGTCTATAAATGAGTCAATTTGCCTCTTTATTAGGTTGACATTGTTGTGAATATTTAGCTCGCAGCTCTTTTCGAGCTGATTTTGTAATTTTTCCCAGTTTATTACCTTTGTACCTGTACCTGAGTCCGTCACTCCGTGTTTCTAGGGTTAGGAAGTCAGATATATATTTGTTTATCTGGAACACGAGAGCGTTATGATCGCAATCCTAGTCTATGGTTTTGAGCGCGTTATTTGCCCGTAAATTAAGGAATTGTAATTGTGTGTCTCCAAGGCATATGGCTAGGTATGAACCTCCTTTTGGGCAAGAGTCAATCCCTTCTTCATGCGTTTTAATGATTGTTATAGTTTGTTTAATTGTGTTTGTTGTCCATTTAGAGCTTTCAATATGATTTTTTAGAAGTCTTCCATAAGTTTATTACGTTCAGTTGGGGTATGGTTTTAATTGGGTTTGAATTTTGAATTATGCACGGTAATAAATTTGTTTGATGTGGTTGATTTTCGGAGACTTGGTTTCGGCTTATTCCTTGTCTTAGGATGTCTGAGAACTTTAACTATGGATGAATTTGCCCAAATTGCGGCTTATTTGAGCAACGCACTTGTTTTTTATTCTTTGCATTTGTTAATATTTCCTCAAAGCTTCTTGCAAAGTTCAACGAATTTTGGGCATTCTTTATACAAAGCAGGGTATCCGTAGTTTTTACAGTTCACTTTGTCTTTGTTTACCGTGTCTTCCTTTTTGATTTTGCACTCGCTTGGTCTGTGCGGCGGCACCATGCAGTTTACATTTGTGACATTGCGTTATGTCATTTTTTCAGACTTTTCCCCATTTTACCCTAAAGTAATTTAGACGATTCATTTTTAGTAGGTTACTAATATTGCTCTGTGGGGATACTTGTGAGATGTATATGTTGTCCGTGATATTAGTAGCTGCTGGCTGTAGATGTCGCTGCTGGGGTACTGCTGTATTTTCTTCCTATTTAAGAATCGTGGAAGAAAAATCGGACTTCGGTCGCCGGGGTCGATCCAGGGGTCCGAACGTTCGTAACCTATGGCGCTAACCACTGTGCTGCCGTCGTCCGTTAGTTGTTAGTGTCGAGTGGCGGTATTTGTGCTGTCGAGTGCCGCCACACGTGGATTATGTAAATTGAGAGCAATACATTGTTCTCTATTGATCTTTTTGTTGAGAAGCGCCAATCTTTGGACAATTTCATGTCGGACATTTGCAATGCTTGCAACTCTGCAAGTATTTTCGTCTCGGAGAAGCTATTGTTTAGAATCTTTAGTCAGATCGTGTGATACTTCTCCGATTTGGGTGTATATGCGTAAAAGGCTGTCTTAACTGCAATTAGGATTTCTTTCGCTTTGTTAAAGTTTGGTGTACGTTCGTAGGAATAGCGCCTGTTTATCTGCGTGTATTCGTTTAATGTGGAATGACTGTGTTTAGAGTCTCTTCAACGAGTTTTTCTGCGTTCTTCGGGTCTTGATGGGTAATGTATATTGGAGGCGATTTGTCTCTATTTGCGGGGCCTGTGGTGTCAACGTTCTTCCTTGCAGAGGCTAGTGGCCTGTCCGGGTTGTGTCTGGCTTCTCGGTAGCGTTGTCGCTGGAGATGGGCCCCCTGCGTTGTCCATTTCGCTGAGCTGCGCCTGGGAAGTTGAGGGTTTCGTTGATGATGGTATACCTCCCGGTCCATTGTTTACTCTCTTTCAAACTTGTGATTTCCCGTCCTGAGGGGCCGTATGCCTACTTGCTTTCTTTCCTATGTCTTTGTTCGTTTTTCCTATTATTGTGGATTTTTTTATTGTTATTATTTGAGGGTGTTGCTGTGTCCAAGATAGCCTGAACTCTCGTGATTGCAATACGCTGAACCTATCTTTCGTTCGTATTGCTGATAACGGGGAGCTATTTGCTGAATTTAGAGTTTCGTTCTTTTCGCGGTCCGCGTCTCCTGTTGTGCTTTCCTCTTTGCTTACACTTTCCTGGCTCCTTTCTGTCCTTTTATTCTTGTTCACCAGGTTTGGCGGACGGTTGAGTGTCCGCTTCCTTAGGGAACCAAAGCTTGTGTTGCTAACAAAGTTCTTAATCCATTTTTGCTGTAGTATTTTTCTTTTGGTTGCTCTTTTCATTCTTTTTATCTTCTTTCCTTCTCTTTTCTTAATTTTTTTTTATAGTGAGCATTATTTATTACTTTTCGTTATTGAATATCACTGTATAAATTGGCAAACTCACTAACAAGTCTTACGCCTGGTATTTTTGGCCAGTGCGGTCCGACCTGTTGGGGGGTTCACTGCACTCTGATGAAAAAGAATGCGTTCAGCTCGGTATGAGCGTTCGTTGAAGCAATCAATTTTGTTATTTAATATTATTGAATAAAAAATATTTACGACGTGCAATTATGTAGGAGGATAAAAAAGATATGTAAAATCTTGCCCAGCTTCGTTTTCAAGAAAATGGACTGCGAAGTCAAGAAGGGGCAATTTCATAATTGATTTTCGCGAAAACAAAGCGAAAAATGTCATTTTACATTTTCGACTTCATTTTCGCCTCGCGCAAGGAATCATTGTCCTACGGTTTGTGTCACAATTTTCGGCACATGAATTTTTGCATTCTTTCAAACGACATACGTATTTATAATACTTGTACATTCTCCAATTCCGAATATTGAATACATATAACATTATCGGAAAATATAAACAAAGCAATATACAAGTAAGCGTGTATGCGAGAATGACACAACGTATGGTGATAATCGTTTAATGCTAAAAAGATATTTTCTTGATGTATACGGCCATAGCTTATTAAAACTTAGTCAACCGCGCCCGCACAGGCCAACCTATACGCTGTCCACCGTGCACTTTTCTAAGTAAGGAGGACTAATATTCACTAATACTTGAAAAACAAAGAAATCTAAAAATTATTTAAGTGGCCAATTATATTTTGCGGTAATGATTTTGTTTAACGATTTCACATATTGTTTATACAAAACATCAAATTAAAAGTATATATTGAAAGCATAAAAGATATAGGTAAAATTAAAAGAGTTAAAGATGACTAAAGATAAATGACACGACTTGCACGTGAAGTTAAAAATTCATAATGCATTTTAATATTTTTTTACAGTGTGGTATCGTGCGACTATAACTTTATTTAGTCATAACTGATAGTGCAACTTTTTAATTAATTTTAACACCATTAAATTGGTGTATTTTATTACATATTGCACTTTATAAAAGCAGAACAAGAGTCGCAATTAATTGGGAACAATTCCAGGTAAATAATAACTGATAACAACAAAAAAGAAAATGCATTGGTAAAGTCAAAAAGGGATAACTCCCCGTTCGGTCACTCAGCGATGTTCTTCAAAGAGGGGAGATCTGATAGTTCGGTTGGCTAAGTGTTAAGAAAAGTAAAAAAGAGCCAACACCACACGGAGTTCCCAAGCGGTCACCCATCTAAGTACTAACCGTGCCCAGCGCTGCTTGACTTTCGTGATCGGACGAGAACGAGTACTTTCAACGCGGTATGAGCGTTGGCCGAAGTAATCAGTTTTGTTATCGCGTGTTATCGAATAAACAAAATATTTACGTAAACATACATGTATGTATGAAGATAAATGGTATTTTTAGATAATGGTATTTCAGATATATAAAACTTTTCCTGGCTTCGTTTCCTAGAAAATGGATTGTGAAGTTCCGTCATGTAGGTACGCGCATACTTAAAAAATAGCGAGTCAAGTGGACGGAACTTCATAATCCATTTTCTGGAAAACCAAGTCTCGTGTCAAAAATTGTCACTTCATCCTCGACTTATTTTTGTATAGCAAAAATCAGACCCTTTCGACTTGCACCATCATAATACTCTAATTTTCTCGCCTACTTCAATTTTGGAACTATTTAGTTTCACTGGATTGCCTATAACTACCAACAGCAAAATACTAACATTTACGGACGACAGGGCTGTTGTAACAACGACCATACCCAACTCCGCGTCATTTCATACTACCTGACAGCGGATCGTTAGATTTTGACTTGACCTTTGAAACATCGTCCAACATTGCATTTTCGGAACGGAACCTATAGAAACTGCAAGCATTCGACAAAAAGTCTTTTATAGTCTTGAGTCTAGTCTTGTGTACAGTTTGGCCGTGATGTGAACTTCATCGTAATATTATACTTAATCATTTTCGTGAATAAAAGCCTGCAAAATTATAAAAACACGGTCAAGTTAAGTTACTCCTTTTTTATCATAAATTTTACGTGATACTGCACTAGTCAGCTGAAACTGTAGAACGGCTTCTTTGGTCTCTATTATAGACATACAGGCAATGTCGGCGATAATGCGCAAATGCCGACAGGCAGAAAGAGTCGGAAAACTTGAATAGGGCTTAGCGGCACTCCACAACAAAACTTTCCAACGGTATCAACGAAGCGCAAGTGCCGACATGTCTAATGAGCCATCGATATCCGTACGGTCCTTCCGCCGAATATTTGGAAGAAGGCATAGGTGGCAATGGTGACGGACGCATAACGAACGCGTGTGTAGTAGGGATATTGACGGATGACAAAAAGAAACGAATCGGATCAAGAAAAAGTTAAGTTGTAACCGAGAGGAGAGAATCGTCAGTTGGGATCGAGAGTTGTACGTAAAGAGTCGAAAGCGAGAATTGTTAATAAATATACCGTAAAACACCACCGAGTATTTCTTTGGCACCCTATACGTCCTACACCAAAATCACCCCAGGGCTGACGGCCATCAATATATTTCGGCACCACTGCCCTTGATCCTCGGTTAGCCACCGAAGAGTCAAAAGTCCTCAATCGAGAGTCGGTATATCACACTCTGTCCTAACATTCTTAACCGTCACTCTGTTGAATTCACATAATATACTCTGCTAGCATATCTAAAGCCGAAAATTTTCTTACCTTGCTCGTGAAACGTTTAAACTTAAGCGAAATCATTCGAACGACGCGAGGAAACGATCAATGATTTCTTAATTTCACTACTCCCCGTGCCTTCGAAGTAACACAAGCACTCTAATCCAGAAACAGCAATCATATTACTACCAGAGCGTATCGGAAAAATAGAAAACTGCAAGATAAAATCAAACCCCAGTCAATTTAACCACATTACATCTACAATACAAAAACGGAAACCACCAAATATACAACTGAATGGCATGTACATAACACAAACAAAGCAAGTTAAATACTCCACCTAGACTCATAACTTACATGAAAGCAACATACTAAATCAATTGTAGACAAAACACGAATAAAAAGGAAACAGATGTACTAGTCGAAATTCTAAAATCAGCATAGGAAATAAATTAAAAATATCCAAAACGATAATAAAACCAAGTTGAACGTACGGAATACTACCATGGGGGACAGCTGCAATGAGTCAGGTAAATAAACCAGAGTCGCTTCTAAAAAATACTTAGAACAGCAGTCAACGCCCCATGGAATATCAGAAAAGAGGATATACCCAAAGACCTAAAAATACCAATGGTCAAAGAAAAAATCAGCAAGTACCCAAAAAAAAAAATACAAGGAAAAAATGGCAACACATCCAAACCAGCTAGCTGCTGAAACGAGCAAAACCCATATAAAAAGAAGACTAAAAAGAAAACAACTGACTGACCTCAATAAGGAAATAAAATATACATACTCGAAGATGGTATCCCGCTGGTGGCAGCCATCCACATATTATTTAGCAATAAAGTTAGAAAAATTTCACAAATGTCCAGCTGGACAGATTGTAAAGTATAAATTAGATAAAAAAAAATGGTTTGCGTGTTTACCCACAAAGGAGTAATCTAAGTGATGAAAGCTTTGAATAATACTTGTTACTTGCGAATACCCATACTTAACCCTGCTGCGGTCTTCCATTCAACTAAATTATTCGCTAAGAGTTTGAAGAAGAAAGTTACCTTTGCATATAAAGATTCGTTTTTTTTTATTTTATCCTCTAACTAAAGACCAGGAAAATGTAGTAGTATGTTACTATATCCTTCATAATAACTTTCATTGCAAAGAACCGGTACATTCTATTATCGCAAACAAAATTTTGGCGTCAGTGAAATTTTTACGAACCCTTATTTTCTCTTATTTCTCTTTCCGATATATTTATAACATTCTCTGCTATTTCTTTTGCAACTTTCCTACGCGGGTCATATTGCTGTTTTATAATACAATTTTGTATCAGTTCGTTCACTAAATTTTCTAAGATCGCACCTCTATTTCTCAAATATGTCGGTTTCAACAGTCGGATAACATTTTACTCTATACATTTAAAGAATACAGAAGGTCTTAGAGAAAGAAAGGAGGGTAGTAAGAACAAAGAGACCCGGAGACCGCAACAGGGTTAAAAAGAACATGAATTTAATTTGTAAATACTTTGGATTCTTGCATCCTGATATTAACCGTTTGCTTAATCTATTTTCATTGTTAAGAAACATTTGAAACACTATTTACAATACAAATATAAAATACTTTATTTTCTATACCACATTGTGAAAATAGAGATAGTTTAATTTTTACTACATATTTAAAATATTTTATTCGTACTGTAGACCAACAACTACTTAAAATAGTATCTAAAATACTTTTTCCTATAAATTTGACCCAGCGTTACTAAAGCACAGTTAACATATTCGCAAAGAAAATTCAGAAATAGAAATAACTTTTAATTATATAAATATCTAACTCATCGGTTTCATCAGTCGCTGTAAAATACTGTTTCGAATCAATTTTACAGTCTCTCACACCAGTAGTGACAAGTTTAACCGTGATTAAAAAGGTATCGTAATCAGTATTGAAGTAGTCGAGCAATAATAATCTTTGAATGTTTTGAAAATCATATACAGTAAATAGAAAAATAATTATTTGCTGATGATATTATGATACATAATTTAACCGTTTGAGCCCCAGGGGACTTTGAAAAACCAGGGTCGAAAAGTCCCGAACGGCACGATAGCCTCTTAATCGATTGCGAAGAGAAACAAGCGGCACAATAGCGCTCGTTATATTTGTTATTTTTATGAAATACATCTACATTTTTATATATACGTACTATTAGTTTATAATTATTTCAAGATTTGTTCAATAAAAATTATTAAGACAATAATGAAATACAAAATACCGTCAGTCGACTTTTGGTTCGGTGCGAGGCAAGGGTAACACGTGGACGGGGAGCTCGGTAGAAAAAGTGGAGTGTGAGGGGAAAAAGGAAAGGAAAGCGCGAAGTGACACAAAGAGAAGAAAATAAAGTGGCAACACTCGAGGAGGAAATAAGGAAAAGTGAAACGAAGACAAAACAAGGGAGATTTACAAGGAAAAAAAAAGAAACCAAAAGAAAGGAGAGGTTAGGCAGACAGAGGCGAGGCAGAAAGTTGGGCAAAGAAGCAACAGATGGCGACAGTCAGAGGAAGGACAAGAAACACGGGCAAGGCGGGAGACAAAGAGGAGAGCAAAAACACGCTAGAAAGGTACAGTTGGACGGAAAAAGAGATGACAACCAGGGGCGAAGGGAGGGAGGGAATGACAGAAAGAGTGGAGAAAATGGAAAGAGGAGTAGAAGCTGGGAGTAGAAAAGAAATAAAAGGAATGTTCAAAGAGCTGGAGGAGCTAATGAGGGCAATGAAAGAGGAGATAAAAAGGGAAGTGAAAGAGGAAAGAGAAAGAAGAGAGAGGGAAATGAAGGAGAAAAGAGAAAGAAGAGAGAGGGAAATGAAAGAGGAAAGTGAGAGAAGAGAGAGGGAGAGAGCAAGAGAGAGAGAGAGAGAACAGAGAGACAGAGAAAAAGAACAGTGGGAAAAGGAAAGGAAGGAATTAGTAAACAGGATCAGAAGAATCGAGGAGGAGAGGGAATAGATGAAGAAATAAGCGAAGAAATGTGGAGGAATCACTTTATGGGGATTCTAGAAGGAAGAGAGCACAAAGAGGACAGGAAAAGAGGGGAGCAGGGAGAGGAGGAGGAAATAAGAAAGGAGAGGGAAGATAATATAGAGAAGGAAGAGGTGATATACCAGATAAGAAAACTGAAAGAGAAGAAGGCAACGGGAAAGGATGGGCTAGAAAATGAGGTATGGAAGTATGCACCGACGGAGGTGGGGGAGGCGTTATGGGAGATGCTAAGGAAGATCTGGAACGGAGAAGGGATTCCGGAAGATTGGAAAAAAGGGGTAATATGTCCGATATACAAGAAGGGCGACAAGAGAGTAGCGAAGAGCTACAGAGGAGTAACACTGGTGGACACGGCATATAAGATCTATGCAGGGATACTGGACGAACGGCAAAAGGCAGAGATCGAAACCAAACTGGAGGAGAGCCAATTTGGATTCAGAAAAGGAAGAGGAGTAATCGACGCAGTGTTCGTGATAAGCCACATCATTGACAAACAGTTGAGTAGGGAAAGAGGGAAGCTGTTTGCTTGTTTCGCGGATCTAAGAGCGGCGTTCGACAGACTAAACAGAGAGAAACTGGAGGAGAAAATGAAAAAGATGGGGGTCACCTGACCAGAAGAATTAAGGAGCTTTACACGGAAACGAGGAATGTGGTGAGAGTCGGAAACCGCAACACAGAAGCCTTTTGGACAGTGAGGGGAGTCAGACAAGGGTGCCCGCTGAGCCGGACATTATTTAACATATACGTGGCAGGGCTGGAGGATGAGCTAAGGAAAGGGCAGGCCGGTGGGAGCATAGCGATGGGAGGGAGAAAGGTATGGTCACTGACGTACGCGGATGATATTGTGTTGATGGCGGGATAGGGAAGAGGAGCTAAAGGAGATGCTAAGGAAATTCAGAAAATTTCTAAGAGAAGCAGAATTGGAGCTAAGCACAGAAAAGACAAAAATAGTAGTATTTGAAAAAAGAAGGAACAAAAGGAGACAAAGAAGATGGAATTGGGGAGAGCAAGAACTGGAAGAGGTGGAGGAGATAAGATACCTAGGGTACATACTACAGAAAAACGGCAGCGATGAGAAGCACATAGAAGACAGGAAACGGAGAGCGATGATAGCAATGAAGAAAACGTGGAGATAACCTGTCAAAGGACATAAGGTGTAGGCATGAGTGGCAAAAGTTTCTAGTCATTAGTTATAGCGACTAGAGATAAGAATAGGCTAAGGGGTGCAATACAATAAATGTAAGAAATGTAAATCGAAAGTTGGTCCAAAGCCGAAAGGCACGGACTAGAAATAAATAAATAAATAAATAAATAAATAAATAAATAATAATAATAATAATAATAATAATACAAAACACCGTCAGTCGTTCGTAGCGATGAAATGCAGTGGAACTTTTCGACACAAAATCTAAACAGCGCGATCACGCTGCTGGGTACTCAAACGGTTAAAGAAACAACGAAACGTGTAACATGCGCGTTTGTCTGATATCAACGATACCGCGTTCTGTCACTTATTCCCCGTCGAATTAACCCTTAGAGTGCTGAATACTCGGAGCCTATGCCATCCGTACGGACGGCATGCTGCCAGCGCTGACGATCGCTGTGGACTGAATACTTTTTCGCTATACTGAACTCTGTTGATTGACTATTCAAAGCGCAAATCGTAATAAGTTATAGTAATTCTTTTCCACGAGATTAAATGATTCAAGAGCGTTATTTTTTAGTATTAATTATTTATTATAAACATTGAAATTTACAATAAACTAAAATTTGGGTAGTAAACTAGAAAACAATAAACTAGAAAACTAAATTTAGTAAATATAACACAAGTTAATAATTCAGTTGTGCATGAAAAATTTCAAAACAATCATCGATACATAATCCGACATCGCATTTTCTGTCGTTCCTTCTTTTATTTTTCACACAAACAACACATTTTCTTCTTGATAATTGTGTTGTGCCGGCACGATTATTCTACCAAATGTCCAAATTGGACAAATTGTGAGTGCAAAGTATTAAATAAAAAAAAAAAAAAAAAGAACAGACAGTTTCTTCGAACGCGGCATTAACATTGAAATGCATTTATATTTATCTCACACAAACGTAATAATATTACTTCTGCGTAGGTGCTCGGAAAGATTGACAAACGCATATATGCGTCCTTAGTCCACACCGATGACTTTCGCCAGACGCATATATGCATCCATAGCACTCTAAGGGTTAATCTTGAATAACAGATTCACGAGGGAGAGTAATGACTCAATGCGCCAAGAACAATTGACAAAGTTAAAACTTGAAAAAAAATGGAAGAACAAACGATGAGAAAGTTTCAAATTGTCTTAGACGATTAAGACGAAATTTACAAATACTTACTGCGGACGAAATGCGACTGAATTATCGTACGACGATACGAATGGTTAACGATACACGCGTGTCGATGCTGCTCGCATTTGAAAGATCCGCACGAGACGGTTTACTAATCGTTCGATCACTAAAATAATACTTATCTTCACGTATGCTTAGAGATACTGTTCACAACTGAAGATTTCGCACAGGACTGTCCACTGATCGTTACGTCTGTCTCCACCAACGCTTCAGCCATGTCCACGAATGCTTGAAGATATTGACGCACGGAAGAAGCCAGCTCAGAAAAGTATCAACTGATCGTTACGATTGACGAAACGATTTCACCTGCACGAGCGCTTGAAGAACACTGAGAGATTGAAACGGTTCTTTAGTCAACGTTTAGGGATTCGAAAGCACGAAAACTGACTCTCTGCTACATGTTCACGATTCGACTACTCGCACGAGACTGCCGATACCCTTGTTAGACTCCAGCGAGCCCAAGTGCGTTCTCGTAGCATTACTGAAGAAAGCTCGGGGTGGCCTTGTTCATGGGAAAAACCAGCTTTCCCTTTAGGGAAATATTCGCTTTCTCCGTAATTAGTACGAACGCATAATAAACCTAAGGACTGTTCCAGGGACCATCCATAAACCGATAACACTTTCAGGGACAAGCATAGAAAGAAGACTGAAAAGGAAAGACCCAGCAGATCTCACAAAGGATATAACCTAACAAACATGAAGATGGTATCCCGCTGGGGGTAACCATCCACATGCTACGTATATTTAAGCTATAATATTTTACCAAATGTCCTACTGGACAAATTGTAAAATTTAAATAAACAATAAAAAAAGAACTTACAGGAACAACGATTCCTTCAAGGTTGATAGAAGTTAGT
Source organism: Bombus lapidarius (assembly GCA_936014575.1). Taxonomy (NCBI): domain Eukaryota; kingdom Metazoa; phylum Arthropoda; class Insecta; order Hymenoptera; family Apidae; genus Bombus; species Bombus lapidarius. The sequence continues at coordinate 455,908 of CAKXZU010000077.1, forward strand.
GATGAATACTACTACAAAAGGTAAACTAAAAACCTAAGTTTATGGTGGGTCCTTAGGCTTATTGGGGGTTTGAATAGCGGTGGAGACCCTTGGCGGCCAGGCAACTAGAAACGTCGCGCGGACCGTTTTACACGACGTAACAAATTGTCATTGTACATTTTGGACTTACTTTTGAATAAACGCGTACGTAGTGGGGATATCGAGGGGCAATAAAGAACAGAATCCGTTTGGCTTCCAACCAAAGATTCATTCTGCCCCGAGCTGCGAAGCGCGAAAGGTTTAGCGTCATAGCGAAGCAAACACTACTAGAGATACGCGGTTATAACTCTTGATAGTTAGTCGTTAGTCGTTAATTGTTGTTGATTGTTAATAGTTTAATAAACTTTATTGTTGAGTAATCAAGAGTATTTCTTGTGGGCACCTTCACCAACGACCACCTCGAACCATTATTAATTTTAGTAATTTTAAAATTTCTTAATCTAAATTTTTTATAATTTTTTAATTTCAAATTTAAAAAATTTTAAATTATAAATTGTTTATAAATAAGAAAAATCACACTAAAGTATATGTAAATTTGTCGTTTGCCTAATTTTTCCCAAAAATGGACTTATACCACTTTTAAAATAAACGGTTCATAGTCGCTTCATTCGATTATTACTTGCGAATAAACTTAATCTGTCTTCCTGATATTATTCTATTTTCGTCTATTAAGTTCATTATTGTGATACTTCCTGATTGCAGGAATTAGAGGACCTTCCAAAAAAATACAAGCCGCCAGCTTCTTTGTTCATATCATACGTGCATACTAGCGTTAATGATATATCTTCCCTTTATTTACAAAACGAGATACAGATACAACAATACGACCCCAAAAACGTTCTTGGAGCAAATTTCTTTGTATTCGAAGTTGCTTGCGGAAAGAACCTACGACGTAAAAGCGATGACAGAGAGATTGAAAAACGGCTTGGAAAAGCTGGAATCTTGCGCTGGCCAACTAACAACTTCATTTGTTATAGTAGTACTATATTATATAGATAGAACACTAAGCTTGAAAAACATTCTCACAGTATCACTAATTAAATTAAATATATAAAATAACGAATGACAGAAATATATAAAATTCTTAAAAATTTTAACTATCAAATATTTTAGTTATAACTGGTGTCGTAAAACTCCTAACCAGTTCATAGAGTCTTAACTATGAAAGATGAATAATATATAAATAAATAGATTAATCACAGATAGTTTACTTCTTAATGTAAATATGTTTAGGCAATAAGTATGTGACTGTGAAAGTCCAAAATTTTTAAAAATCTTTAGATCTCAACAAAATTAAAAATTTCTTTCAAAGTCCAAAAAAGAATTCCTTAATTGTTCGATAATTGATAATTGTTCTATTACTGTTTACGTCTGCGTAAATTCATTTTTTTAATACGAGGACCAAGATTATGATGCATTAATTGTCATTTAAACAAACAATATTGGAAGCAGTAACATGTTATTTAAATTTTCCATGTTTAATGTTTAAAATATTCGGGTTTTTAAAAAATAGCAAATGTTTCAGCAGAGAAATAATAATACTATAATGACCAGATTCATCAGAATCGCACACAAATGCATAGATGAATTCAAGAAATTAATTGAGACTGACGTGTATCTTAAAATGGTCTATTATTTAAATTTATCTTGCTCTTGTTCCAGATTATTACATCTCAGTTAGATTTATTAAATTATTTAGTATCATTAAGCGCCTTATCCCCTCATTTTAAACAAATTACAATACTAATAAAACTTTTTCAAAAAACAATGTCTTGCACCTTACCAGCCTTCAACAAATCGTTATTTATTTTGCCAAATTATATTTGAGATATTAATAATTTCGTTATGTATATAATTTTTTTATTTGCAAGTATTAATATACGCAAATACATCTATGCAAAATAGAATCCAAGATATTTGGAACGTTAGTAATTTCATTATTTATCATATATTCAACACGGCTATATGAGTTCACAAGGCTATATGAACGTTAATCGATAGGTAAGCGAATTAAGAGTGGTGTTAGCAGCCCAAGAAATCGAATTGAAAAAGAAGAATGAAATTGCAGATAAAATTTTTACCGAAGTCCGAGCAGAGAATACCAAAGCCGAAGGGGGGAAAAAGCTATTGGTATTGTTTCGTTTCTTAAATCCGATCAAGCATCCCAAATTATTTTTATTTGCTTTCTGATAATAAGTATTATTTAAAAAATTATAAGTATAATTCTTAGAAGACTATTGACATTGTAGCGGCACTCGACAGTAAACTTTCCAACGGTTTCTGTCCCGTGGCTCCCTACACAAAGACGCTATTTCTTCCGACAAGATTGCCAGGTGTCCATACATTCTTGCAGAATATCTTCAGCTAGCCTAAGGACCCACCATAAATCTTAAGAATTATTTAGCCAAGGTCCTCCAAAAGGGACAGTCTTTCTTTTAACAGTCCCTATATCTATCACCCACTACCGGAAGATACTGGAAATCTGTTTTTCTCACGTACGATGTTTCCTGCTAGCAACTTTCTCTCAAGGGCGGTTAGCATCCTTTCCCAACCACCAACATAAAATTAGCCAATTAACAGCGACATCATCGACGACGAAAAATCATTTTCTCTAAATTAAATAATAAAAAATCATCCGATTTCGGACGACATCCCGAACATTTTGCACAAACGCTTACCCGACAAAATGAAATGATATTACACAGAGCTCTTTAAGAATTTTAACAGCCATCACAAAAGAAAAAAGATAAAGTCCGCTTCTCATCCTCAAACCTGTGATATATTAATATCCTAGCCAACATAACCAAAATATTCGAAATAGTCATAAATAACCCCCTAGTCTATTTTTGCACAAAAAATAACATCAAGAAATTGCAATGTTTTAGTATTACGCGACCATTACGATACATTATATCATTCTCATTTTGGCACACACTAATGTTTCTTGAAATATTCTACTTCTTTTTTTTTGGATATCAAAGATAAGTAGGGAAACTACTTATTTCAGCCAACGCTCATACCGCGCTGAGTGCACTCGTTCTCGTGCAAAGCAGCGGGTAGCCGCCTGCTTAATAGACCTGGAAAAAGCGTTTGATACAGTTTGGATCCCAGGTCTGATATACAAATTGATTAAAAAGAACTTCCCGCAATACTTAATTAAAATAGTCTGGGACATGATAACCAACAAAACATTCGTAATGACCGACGGTTCACACACATCAAGCAAAGAATTCTCCATAGAAAACGGTCTACAACAAGGAACAGTAAATTCTCCGTTACTGTTCAGTATCTACAATAGCGACCTACTAAATCTCTTTAATCTCAATAGATCCACCCATAAACGCTCCATAGCATTCGCAGACGACCTAATCATTTACGTAACAGGTCGCAAAACCAAAACAATAAGAACAGAACTCCAAGAACTGTTTGAAAAAATTAACGATTACTACTACACATGGAAACTAAAAATCAACGCAAGCAAATGCGAAACCATATTATTTAGACCCAAATCAAGTGAAATAGGCCCAATAGAAAGAGAACACTGCAAAAACTTCCAGCTAAAAGAAAAAACAAACGAAGGAGAGCCCATACCTCACAAAAACTGCGTAAAGTACCTAGGAGTACACATAAACGATAGATTAAGCTTCAAGCAACACACTGAATTTCAACTCTCTAAAGCTAGCAAAGCATTTTGGAAAATAAAAAGACTATTCTACTCCAAACATCTCAACAGCAAAGTAAAAATCCTGTGCTACCAAGCACTAATCAGACCAATCTTAACCTACGGCTGTCCAATTTGATACAATATATCAGCTTCCCAAATGGAAAAAATGCGCGTTTTCGAAAGAAAATGCATCAGGGCTTGCTTGAGCACTTACAGATCCGAACACAGCGGATTCAGAAAATACGTCAAAAATAAAAGAATATACGATTTAGCCAACATCCGCCGCATCGACTGCCAAATCTTAAAACTAACTAGAAACCACTTCGCGCAAACTGCAAAGATAACGGAAAACAGCCTAATCTTCGGTTGCTTATTACCAAACGACGAATATTACAAAAATACTCTGACAACAGGCTACATCCCCCCGGAAGCGTTCTTATACCTAGATGAAAGAAACTATCTCCAAGATCAAAACAATATTCCGATAATTTACCATATAAAAAGAAAAATGGGGATTAAAACAATACTATACGAGGAAAACCTAAACGGACAGACTGCAGACCCTAGGTGGAGATACAACATGGCCCTTCCTCAAAAAGACACAGAAGACAACCATAGAAAAAACATTAAAAAATATTGGTGGATACCGAAACCATAAAACGAGAAAAAAAAAATAATAACAAAAGAAAGAGCCTCAGAATGGCTAATCCCAAACCCCCCGCTGTGTAGAATAGTATAAATACTATAAACATTGTAAATATTGTAAATATTGGAAATAATTATACCTGACACCCGTCCTTTCCTCACCCCGTCTTGTTAGTATACCCAATAACGTTTTAAACAAATTTTCCACAGTTTGTGTTAAAAACCCTAATAAATGTATAAAATAAATTCTTCAGTGTATCAATTTCAGGAAAAATTTTTATGTTAAATCGACAATTGACTAAATTGTCTACTTGACATTATATTACGAATTCATCAATTTATGAGTACTAAGGACAAATTAGAATTTTTTTTATTGGACTATTTCGAAACTTTATCAAAAAATGTACGTACGAAATTTCTATTTGTACCTGTTGGATTATTATGAGAAATAAGTGATTGTGCGTAGTATATGACAGCAAAAATTATTCAACGTATTAAAAATAAATTTCTTGTACATAGACTGCAATATAAATGGAAAAAAGACACAGCAATCAATTATTTATATATAAATATATATAAAAGATGCCGATATAATTTTCTTTTGTTTAATAGTTTAATTGTTAAACATTTCAATCATTGTTAACGGTCAGTTTTTAAGAATTATTTAAGAATTTTTAAGAATTAAAATAAATAAGAATAAAAATTAATTACATTACGCAATTATTACAATCAGAATAATTACATTTCCTAACTTATATTGTCTATAATCAACAGAGCCTAACAGTCAAGGGCCTCAGTATAGGTTTCAAATTTTGCAACATCTCTATCTCTGGTATACATATACATGTACATATATACATATATAAAGTGCAAAATACTTTTATGTTCGTTCGGTTATAACTTAAAAACTACTGCACCGATTTAAATTGGACTCGAATCATTCGATAGAGAATATTCCAAAGATGGTTTAGTCAAAATAGTACCTATTTACTATCTTAAATTATCAAGTAATGAAAGAGAACATCAAAAGATTCAGAACGAATAAATTGCGCCTTCACTGATAACAATCAAGTTGGCATGACAGTTTTTTTTATTATTATTATTTAATTTGCACTTTACAATTTGTCCAGCTGGACATTTGGAAAATTGGCATGACAGTGAGAGATGGCCCGAACAGATCAACCGGCATTCTTCGGTTGTATTCGGATAAGTTCGAGCGCCGTATGCAATAGTGGGGAGCATAAGGCTCACGTCTTACAACAAGCAAGGTAATTATTTCTCCAAACAATTGTTACTCATTTTCTTTTCATTTTGACTTATTCGTTGCAATATTAACATCAATCAGTTACTAAGGACATACATCCGGGTAAGGACCGAGTATATCAGCTAGTTATAATGCTACTGTGACGTCATTCGTCAATTCACGATTACTATTCTTAATCACTTCAACTCCAAATACATAAACTTTGATTCGAATTAGTGATCTCACAACATTGACTTGTATTCATTAGTTATTCTCTAGTAGTGTGATATGATATTATGTCAGTTTCATTAGGTTGTTTTGAAATGTTATATATATTTACCAATTTCTGCATTGGGGTGAAGTCCACACAGAACAGGACTTTCAGCAGGTAGGTAGTTATCGACGTACTGATGATATGCATCATAATCACTATTTGGTGGTATCAAAAAATCTGGTGCAAGGTATAATTTACCTACACAAAAAGTGTAAATTCATTTCTTTATTAACTGTTTCTGTAAAAATTGTTGTAATACCTTCTAATTCCATCTGGTCGTAAATTCTTGAAGCTATTAATGGTGTCGAAAAATATTTCAAGCAAAGGTTCAACAATTTCGAGGGGTATATAATTTGATGTAATTTTTTCACGAATGGATAACCGAAGGATTTCTAAATGTTAATATTACATTTTTATATGGAATTATATATTTTTCATTTTATTATTTGACATTAGTCGGTGCAGTCGTGGAAAGGCAAAAGAAATAATAGAATAAAATTCATACTCTGAAATAGGTATTTTAGAGATATTTTGATTTTGATATGTATTGCAAAACGATATATCATCAACAATTTTGAAGATATTTGTGAACCGTATATTAATACTTTATGAAATTGTACATGTGTACAAATTTACGAAAACGAAGATGCAATATTATAATAATTTAAAAAATGTATTTGATATGTACTTGTACTAATTCAAGAATAATAAAAGAAGTTTTATTAATCTTTTCATTAGAGTTTATAAACTTCTATAAAATGAAAAAGTTACTTTTCAAATAAAAAATAAATTTAATTTGTATTACTATCTTGAAAAATCGTTTATGTAATCATCCAAAGTGATATGTAGCGGCACTCGACAGCAAAGAACTTTCCAATGGTTTTGTTGGTACATAGTATACGATCGTTGATAGACTGTTTACGAGAGATAGACAAAACATAAGCAAGGTCACGACGAAGCGTAAGTGTCGACAGGACTAATGAGCCAACGATATCCCTACGGTCTTTTCGCCAAATACTCGGAAGAAGGCGTACGTGACCACGGTCGCGGATATCTAACGAACGCGTGCGTAGTGGGGATATTGAGAGGTGACAAAAAGAAACAAAATGGATTGAGAGATGAGTGGTGGCCGAGAAGCGTGATTGAGCAGTCGAAATCGAGAAACGCGAATAAATTGTCGTCCGCTCAAGTCGCAAGTCGAAAATTAAAGCAAATACGTTGATATAAAGCATATTTTGTTTCAACATTAAAAAGTTTTGATTGTTGTAAGAAGAGACCAATAAAGAATTTACAAACTTAAAGTTTTATAAAAAAAATTGTATTTAAAAATAGATTTAATAAATCGAATATATTGTAAATATAATTGTGAATTGTCATATATACCTTCAACTAATTCCGTTTTCAAATATTTCACTAAATATGTCTTGCATAGTCTTCTATCCCAATCATCTGTTATGTGGCCTCCATACATTATTTCTCCAAATAAGTAACGAAGATCCTCCCAAGGTACTTTGATACTACTTTCCAGGTAATTGAATAATACAGATACGCTGATTGTTAGATCACCGAAGTTGAATGGATAGGACTGACACCAAAGAAAATAGTTTTTTGAACATACATATATGTGTAAATCTAGTTTATAACTTATAAGCTTGCTGTAATTATATAAATTTGTTTAAACATGTTTCGAATGAGAATAAACAACATTTTACTAAACAGAAAATTATTCTACAGAAAGTGTTGTTTGAAAAAATTGCCGAAAATCATTGCTAATATTATTAATTACTTATCTCTGAACGTTATACATAAATTTCATATATACATACATAATATGTATTCATATGTATACAATACACATACGTTATACATACATAAATTATATATATATATATATGTAAATTTGCTTTTTTAACAACGATTAACATAGTAACAGAGAAATTTGTTTAATTGCTATTTGTGCTTAGTTACGTTCTAAATTATTTAATAATTTATTATTAAAACATATATTGACTAAAAAAACAATTATTGAAGAATATAATTTACGAACTTTGCTAATATCATCGCTAGTAAAAAGTAATGCTTTATCGTATTAGTAGCTTTTCCTAATTTAATTGCAGGTTACAAGGAAGACAGCTATAGTACGTTTTAAATTATGCCATAGTTGAAAGATATATTCCAAGTATGTCTTATGATTAATAAAAAAATCTATTAAAGAGTATTAATTTTAAGTTATTACATTACACAAGGTATCGTAAACATTGTTTTTTGCCTTCTCTCATTGTTTCAACATTTACAAATCTTCGATCCATAATTTCTAATTTAACGTTATGATCCATTAAGATTTAAAGTCACTTACCCTATTCCATCCTTGCGCCCCAAATTTTCTGCGTTCTGCAAGTACGGCGTGATAATAACATAATGCGAATAATATTACTTTGAATTCGGTTTCCTTGCTGCAAGACTCCAAAGTTTCCTAGGTAAAGTTATCCAACGTTTTGTGGATGTTTGATTGAATTCCAGATGGTGGTTCGTTTGTGATCTTTATGGCTGATTCTAGTATACCCTGTGTACAATTTAACGAACCTTACATTTAGTAATTAGTGTTCCTTATCGATATTATCTACTTATTGGCTAAAGTATCACTTATATAGTAAATTAGGGACTATAATAGGTACGTCAAAATTTTCTTGGATTTTTTTAAAGCAAAAATCAATAAAAAATTAGGCGAGTTACTGAGAAACCTGTAATGTCGACCGAGTCAGTGAAAAACCATATTACCGACGGAAGGCTAAAGAATATAATTAGCACATGTTAGCTTAATTAAAAGTGCATATTTTCTTTTGCTTTTTCAAATTATACAATTGTTTATTACCTGAGGTATTATTGATTCATGAGGATCAGGACAGGGTTCCGCACTAATGAACAATCGATAATCATTATGTGGATTCTCCGAGCATTAACCAATCTTTTTTTCTAATGTAGACAACCGTTTCTTCGTCAAATGGACATTTTGCAAAATTACCCAGTGAAATTCGCCTTCGTTCCCTGAAAGTTCTATGGCTTCTTCCGCTACGGGTTCTTGACCTTGATCCAGTGACGCATTATGAAAATTTCTTCCTCTTAAAGTGAAACCCAATTGCATTCCCAGTTTTTCGACGTCTTGAAATTTCATCGTTGTCGTTATTGTAAATACATATTCGATGCGATTAGATAATTCTTATTTTTAATTGTCTTCGATTCAGGTTATAAACTGGTAAACAAAAGATATGTCATCGAAAGCAACAGAGTATAGGAAATGAGAGGAGTAAGAATGTATTACAATTATATTGCATTAAAGAAAAATTATTAAATGTTGTGCAGTTTGGTTATAGGTTATTGGTTGTTCAGGGTATTCAAGAATTATATCTCATGACTTTGGTAGATGATCCTACACCTTCAGATCGGTGCAGATTTATTAAAGAAAGATACCGTAAAACAGAATTTCAAAGCCAAATTTTTTGTATTGCATCGCGTAATGGATATCTAATGGATCACGTAATATTTGCAACGAATCATGGGTCGCAAATGAACCGTTCTTTTGAAAAATGACCTTAAAATTCCATTAGCTCTTATATTGAAATTACATTAGAAAATGTTTACATTTCCCAGTTAGATAAAAACTAAATAATGCCATATTAATGAACAAACAGAAAGCTATTCCTTTCAATGTATGATAATCTACGCTAAATAGGATGAAGCATCTAACCTTATCGTTTCAAACTATTACAAAATTACTTACTTTATGGCAAAATCTTTCGCATGAAAATTGAATAGCGTAGAAGAGAATATGATTTGGTAGGTGGAACTGCAGAAACGTTAACTATTCTTCGATTTCGATGTTTTTGAATATATTGTAGAAATCGATACTTCAAATAACCCTTTCCTATATAAGAAGCGAATTCGCTTAGTCTCTGGGATATTCGCGAAAAACTATCGATATCACTACAGTGAACTCTGCATCTGCAGTTGTGCATCCGTGACAACGTATGCGTTAGTTTGGTTGCCGATTGCCGGTCACTTATCTTCTCTTTGAAAAGGAGGGTCGGGCGAGTTTAAAGGCTTCGTGCACAACCTACTCATGCGAGGCTGCAGGAGTCTGTTATAACTCGTAACTTATAACTCAATTAAAAATGAATATTATCAATGTGTTGAGTTCAAATATTAAACAATTAAATAATTGTTAATAAACAGAAGATAAGTGACCGACGACTGGCAACCAGACCGACGCATACGCTGTCACAATGAACATCTATAGGCAGAAATACTATAATTGAGTCGATAGTTTCTTGCCAATATATTGAATACTAAACAAGTTCACTTCTTATATACAGTATAGTATATAGGTAAAAGTTGTTCAAAATATTTCCACATCACATCCAAAGTCATAGAAATCCGAGGGTCGATAACGTTTCTACAATTTCACTCTATATAGCGTTATATATTGCATACAATATTATACATTATATATATTATTATTGTTATAAGTTAATAGTGCTATACATTAGATAAATAAATAAATAAATAAATAAATAAAATATTCTCAGTAAGGACTCCTGATATTCTAACAGCAAAATGACGTTCAATCGCGTGCTATTCTACTATTTCGCACGTGTGCATAGCACGTATATATATATGTATGTTTTCCATATACTTTGTAGTGGCGGAGTCGTGTCTTAACTTCGCGGTTGCGCGCGTCTGGTCGCGAATGGGAAGAAGAATAAAGAGCAGAATTCGATCTTCTTACGGAATGGGGAAAGTAGTGATACCTTTTAGTAAACAGATTGTAAGGGACCGCACGATACTTAGCCCAGAACCTTGGAGGCGCGAAGAACTTAACAAAAAAGGACACAAGAGATTCTTACGAATCTTCAGTCAAATTTTCTTTTCCTTTCCTGAGATAGATATTTCATTCATTAAATCTGGGAAACTTTTAAACAGCTCATCCAGACGAATCTTGATAAGTTTTGGAAACTATCTTAGTAGACTGTAAACAAACTACTGGATTTTTGTCTCCATTGATAACACAACACTATATGGTTGTTAATAACTAATAAGCCGATGTGATATTATGTAAATTAAAAAAAATTAACAGATCTGTTATGCATAAAAAATGTTTGTAGCTATTGAATAAATTTCTTATCTTCAATGGATCAACGCCTGGAGAGACAAAGGAAAAATATAGGTGTGATTGAACTGGTTTCTTCAAAGGATTTATGAAAAGGTGAAGATCTGCATTCAACAAATTTTAAACCGTGCTTTTCTTCTACAAACAACCTAAATAAATTCATGAGATACAATATTTTAAACAATTTAAGGAAAAAGAAATATTTTAACTTAAAGCAATACCAGGTAGTATACAAGGTGTTCCCGCTATTCTTAATGCTCTTCTTTATAAATAACAGATTTGTGAGATAGATAGAAAAGGAAAATGATGTTTTTTAAATTTATCAATAACGTAATACTAAAACTCTTTCTTTCTCCCATAGAAGTAAGATAATTTGTACTAAATGAATTAAATAAATACTCTTAGTTTGAATACTCTTCAAATACACTTCGAATACTTCTTCTTACACGTTAAAATACTAAAAAGTTGAGTAGCATCTTTTTACACAAGTTTTATACCTACATACTACAATGAAATTTCTATAATATATAAAAAAATGCAAATATACTGTTCAAGATCATAGAATAGGTAAGGATTTATGACACTGCTGAGCGAGACCTAAGAGTCTAGACCCGACAACTCTTCAAGGACCAACAGTGTCATAAACCACTCGGTAAAAGAAGCAAACTGTTATCCTTCACCCGCCACATTGAGTGATCAACAGCGGGGCAGATGCGAAGAACCAGGACAAGAGCTGTTCTCTTACGTCTTACGAAGTTCCAGGGTCATGGTTTGACCGTACTATGGACTAACACTGGATATTTTTTTTTTATTTAATTTGTACTTTACAATTTACCCAGCTGGACATTTCGTAAATTTTTCTAACTTTATTGCTAAATAACTTGTGGATGGCTGCCACCAGCGGAATACCATCTTCCAATATGCCTATTCTATTTCTTTAATGAGGTCAGTGAGGTATTTTCTTTTTAGTCTTCTGTTTATATGGGTTTTTCTCGTTTCAGCAGCCATTTGGTTTGAATGTGTTGCCATTTATTCCTTGTATTTTTTATGTATCTGCCAATTTCTCCCTTGACCATTGGTATTTTTAGGTCTTTGCGTATATCCTCCTTTCCGACATTCCATAGGCCGTTGACCATTTATTCTGAGTATTTTCTAGTAGGGACTCTGGTTTATTTACCTGACTCATTGCAGCTGTCCCCCATAGTAGTATTCCGTACGTTCAAATTGGTTTTATTATCGTTTTGGATATTTTCAATTTATTTTCTATGCTGATTTTAGAATTTCAACTAGTACATCTGTTTCCTTTTTATTCGTGTTTTGTCTACAATTGATTTAGTATGTTGCTTCCATGTAAGTTATGAGTCTAAGTGGAGTCTTAGTATTTAACTTGCTTTGTTTATATTATGTGCGTGCCATTCAATTGGATATTAGGTGCTCTCCGTTTTCGTATTGTAAATGTAATATGGTTAAATTGACTGGAGTTTACTTTTATTTGTTTCCCTTGCAGTCATTTTTCTATTTTTCTGATACGCTCTGGCAGTAATATGTTCAGTTTATATCCGAACATCCTATGAATGAGCATTCCCAAGATGTTCGCGAGACTAAAATTTTGCATGTCCTAGCAACGTCCATTTCTTAAGTCTTACAAATGTGCTTGAAACTTAAATTTTGCATGTTCTAGAAACATCTCTCCCGAAAGACCTACGAATAATCTTAAGGTCAAATTTCGAATATTTTACTAATATCCATTTCGTAAATCTAAAGAATTAAATATCAGATGTTATAAGGACAAAGGTTTTGTAGGTTTTACAGATAAAAATTTCACTTTACAGATTAAATTAAACATTTACAGATTAAACAACAGATATTACAAGAACAACCGTTTTCTAGGTTTCACAGTTAAACATTGAAATGTTTTTAGAACATTAATTATAAAAGTACAAGGTTTCCAATTCCATGAACTTTTGCAATTTCCGCAAAGTTTCCATGCTTAGGCTATACACGCACTAGAAATTCTAATTTCAGGAAGTAGTAATGCAATAAATTGTTTAAATTTCAATGGCGAAGAATCGATGTCTAACTATTCGTAGTTGGAACAAGATGTTCTGAAAAGATGTGCTGCAAGACGAAAGTAAATGATTCCCTATTCAAAAGTAAGCCCAAAATGTACAATGACAATTTGTTACGGCGCGTGAAACGGTCCGCGCGACGCTTCTAGTTGTCTGGCCGCCTAATCGCCTGCAGTTTGGCAATTTTCTTGAAAACCAATCAGCATGCGTATTTGGGGTCCTGCGTTTTGAGCCCTGTTGGAGTCTAACGGGATGCGTGTTGGGCTCGCACGAGTCTGACAACAGTATCGGCAGTCTCGTTCCAGTAGTTGAAACGAGAACATGTAGCAGAGAGTCAGTCTTCGTGCCTTCGAATCTCTAAACGTTGACTAAAGAACCGTTTCAATCTCTCAGCGTTCTTCAAGCGCTCGTGCAGGTGAAATCGTTCCGTCAGTCGTAACGATCAGTTGATACTTTTCTGAGCTGGCTTCTTCCGTGCGTCAATATCTTCAAGCATTCGTGGACATGGCTGCAAACGTTGGTGGAGACAGACGTGACGATCAGTGGACAGTCCTGTGCGAAATCTTCAGTTGTGAACAGTATTTCCAAGCATACGTGAAGGTAAGTATTATTTTAGTGATCAAACGATTAGTAAACCGTCTCGTGCGGGTCTTTCAAATGCGAGCAGCATCGACACGCGTGTATCCTTAACCATTCGTGTCGTCGTACGATAATTCAGTCGCATTTCGTCCCCAGTAAGTATTTGTAAGTATTTGTTTTCGTCTTAATCGTCCAAGACAATTTGAAACTTTCTCATCGTTTGTTCTTCGATATTTTTTTCGAGTTTTAACTTTGTCAATTGTTCTTCACGCATTGAGTATTGCCCTCCCTCGTGAATCTGTTATCCAAGGTTAATTCGACGGGGAACAAGTTACAGAACGCGGTATCGTTGATATCAGAGACACGGGCATGTTAGTCGTATCGTTGTTTCTTTAACCGTTTGAGTACCAAGCAGCGTGATCGCGTTGTTTAGATTTTGTGTCGAAAAGTTCCAGTACATTTGATCGTTACGGACGACTGATGGTATTTTGTATTTCATTATTATCTTAATAATTTTTATAGAACAAATCTTCGTTCGGTTTTACTATTGTTAATTACTGTTGTTGTAAGTATTATATTGAGTAAATGTGTTACAAAGGTGGTTGGAGAATTGTGTAGCTTGCACTTCGTTGCTTCTAGCCCATGTGTTGTCTGCTTTCCTGATTGCTAGAATTAGTTTTATTGACTTCTTTATTTTACTTTTTATTTCCTTTGCGAGTTTGTTTTCATGTGTTTTACGTTTTCGAAAAAAAATTTTTTTTTTATTTGGTCGTCAATTCACAAGCAATCCTCATTGAGAATTTTAAGTAACTTTATTTGGCGTGGTACAGTAACTTGGATTATAATAATTTATATTACGTTTGATTCTAGTCAAATTTAATGCTTCAATCTAAAGGGTATTTTTTTTAGTCTGCGGGTCTGATCCGTCGTGTGAAGTAGTTGGGTGACTAATGGTTTGTGGTGTTTGTTGAATCTTGTGCTATATCTGCTTTTGAACTTGTATATTTCTTCTTTGACTGTAGGTATCTTGAGGTCGCGGTGGATTGTTTCGTTGGTGACATACCAAAGTGCATTTATTAAGGATCTTAGTGTTTTTGATTGGAATCGTTGAAGAATTTCTATGTTGGAGTTACTCGCAGTTCCCCATAGTTGAATCCCATAGGTCCAAACAGGTTTTAGTATGGTTTTATATAGCATTATTTTGCTCTGTGTGCTTAAGTTTGAGCGACGGCCAATGAGCCAGTAGAATTTGTTGAGTCTAGCCTTGAGTTGCTTCGATTTGTCTATTATGTGTTCCAAAAAATTAACCCTGAAGTTTCGTCAGGTACGCCTGCACTTGAAACGACAATCGATTGAATGGGCTAGCACTTAGGTACTCTATACGGTGGTACGAGCCAAATGGTGGTTCCCTGCGTACTCAAAATCGAAAACGTAGAAGAATAATTTAACGATATCAATCTATTATCATAAAATTTCTGCATATCAAGAAACGTGACTTTTTTTTAGTATTAAAACATGCAATAATTTATTTGTACGTCTATGAGAGAATGATGCAATGCATGGTAATAGTTGTGTAATATTAAAACATTTCTTCTTCTCGATGCTTCGATTATAGATTATTAAAAATAGATTGTCAAGAAAAATAAAAAATATTGGAAAAATAAAAAAGCCAACACCACACGGAGTTCCCAGGCGGTCACCCATCCAAGTACTATCCGTGCCCGGCGCTGCTTAACTTTCGTGATCGGACGAGAACGAGTGCACCCAGCGCGGTATGAGCGTTGGCTGAAATAAGTAGTTTCCCTACTTATCTTTGATTTCCAAAAAAAAAAGAAATAGAATATTTCAAAAAACATTAGTGTGTGCCAAAATGAGAATGATATAATGTATCGTAATGGTCGCGTAATACTAAAACATTGCAATTTCTTGATGTTATTTTTTGTGCAAAAATAGACTAGGGGGTTATTTATGACTATTTCGAATATTTTGGTTATGTTGGCTAGGATATTAATATATCACAGGTTTGAGGATGAGAAGCGGACTTTATCTTTTTTCTTTTGTGATGGCTGTTAAAATTCTTAAAGAGCTCTGTGTAATATCATTTCATTTTGTCGGGTAAGCGTTTGTGCAAAATGTTCGGGATGTCGTCCGAAATCGGATGATTTTTTATTATTTAATTTAGAGAAAATGATTTTTCGTCGTCGATGATGTCGCTGTTAATTGGCTAATTTTATGTTGGTGGTTGGGAAAGGATGCTAACCGCCCTTGAGAGAAAGTTGCTAGCAGGAAACATCGTACGTGAGAAAAACAGATTTCCAGTATCTTCCGGTAGTGGGTGATAGATATAGGGACTGTTAAGAGAAAGACTGTCCCTTTTGGAGGACCTTGGCTAAATAATTCTTAAGATTTATGGTGGGTCCTTAGGCTAGCTGAAAATATTCTGCAAAAATGTATGGACACCTGGCAATCATCTTGTCGGAAGAAATAGCGTCTTTGTGTAGAGAGCCACGGGACAGAAACCGTTGGAAAGTTTACTGTCGAGTGCCGCTACAATGTCAATAGTCTTCTAAGAATTATACTTATAATTTTTTAAATAATACTTATTATCAGAAAGCAAATAAAAATAATTTTGGATGCTTGATCGGATTTAAGAAACGAAACAATACCAATAGCTTCTTCCCCCCTTCGGCTTTGGTATTCTCTGCTCGGACTTCGGTAAAAATTTTATCTGCAATTTCATTCTTCTTTTTCAATTCGATTTCTTGGGCTGCTAACACCACTCTTAATTCGCTTACCTATCGATTAACGTTCATATAGTCTTGTGAACTCATATAGCCGTGTTGAATATATGATAAATAATGAAATTACTAACGTTCCAAATATCTTGGATTCTATTTTGCATAGATGTATTTGCGTATATTAATACTTGCAAATAAAAAAATTATATACATAACGAAATTATTAATATCTCAAATATAATTTGGCAAAATAAATAACGATTTGTTGAAGGCTGGTAAGGTGTAAGACATTGTTTTTTGAAAAAGTTTTATTAGTATTGTAATTTGTTTAAAATGAGGGGATAAGGCGCTTAATGATACTAAATAATTTAATAAATCTAACTGAGATGTAATAATCTGGAACAAGAGCAAGATAAATTTAAATAATAGACCATTTTAAGATACACGTCAGTCTCAATTAATTTCTTGAATTCATCTATGCATTTGTGTGCGATTCTGATGAATCTGGTCATTATAGTATTATTATTTCTCTGCTGAAACATTTGCTATTTTTTAAAAACCCGAGTATTTTAAACATTAAACATGGAAAATTTAAATAACATGTTACTGCTTCCAATATTGTTTGTTTCAATGACAATTAATGCATCATAATCTTGGTCCTCGTATTAAAAAAATGAATTTACGCAGACGTAAACAGTAATAGAACAATTATCAATTATCGAACAATTAAGGAATTCTTTTTTGGACTTTGAAAGAAATTTTTAATTTTGTTGGGATCTAAAGATTTTTAAAAATTTTGGACTTTCACAGTCACATACTTATTGCCTAAACATATTTACATTAAGAAGTAAACTATCTGTGATTAATCTATTTATTTATATATTATTCATCTTTCATAGTTAAGACTCTATGAACTGGTTAGGAGTTTTACGACACCAGTTATAACTAAAATATTTGATAGTTAAAATTTTTAAGAATTTTATATATTTCTGTCATTCGTTATTTTATATATTTAATTTAATTAGTGATACTGTGAGAATGTTTTTCAAGCTTAGTGTTCTATCTATATAATATAGTACTACTATAACAAATGAAGTTGTTAGTTGGCCAGCGCAAGATTCCAGCTTTTTCAAGCCGTTTTTCAATCTCTCTGTCATCGCTTTTACGTCGTAGGTTCTTTCCGCAAGCAACTTCGAATACAAAGAAATTTGCTCCAAGAACGTTTTTGGGGTCGTATTGTTGTATCTGTATCTCGTTTTGTAAATAAAGGGAAGATATATCATTAACGCTAGTATGCACGTATGATATGAACAAAGAAGCTGGCGGCTTGTATTTTTTTGGAAGGTCCTCTAATTCCTGCAATCAGGAAGTATCACAATAATGAACTTAATAGACGAAAATAGAATAATATCAGGAAGACAGATTAAGTTTATTCGCAAGTAATAATCGAATGAAGCGACTATGAACCGTTTATTTTAAAAGTGGTATAAGTCCATTTTTGGGAAAAATTAGGCAAACGACAAATTTACATATACTTTAGTGTGATTTTTCTTATTTATAAACAATTTATAATTTAAAATTTTTTAAATTTGAAATTAAAAAATTATAAAAAATTTAGATTAAGAAATTTTAAAATTACTAAAATTAATAATGGTTCGAGGTGGTCGTTGGTGAAGGTGCCCACAAGAAATACTCTTGATTACTCAACAATAAAGTTTATTAAACTATTAACAATCAACAACAATTAACGACTAACGACTAACTATCAAGAGTTATAACCGCGTATCTCTAATAGTGTTTGCTTCGCTATGACGCTAAACCTTTCGCGCTTCGCAGCTCGGGGCAGAATGAATCTTTGGTTCGAAGCCAAACGGATTCTGTTCTTTATTGCCCCTCGATATCCCCACTACGTACGCGTTTATTCAAAAGTAAGTCCAAAATGTACAATGACAATTTGTTACGTCGTGTAAAACGGTCCGCGCGACGTTTCTAGTTGCCTGGCCGCCAAGGGTCTGCACCGCTATTCAAACCCCCAATAAGCCTAAGGACCCACCATAAACTTAGGTTTTTAGTTTACCTTTTGTAGTAGTATTCATCACTAACTTCTATCAACCTTGAAGGAATCGTTGTTCCTGTAAGTTCTTTTTTTATTGTTTATTTAAATTTTACAATTTGTCCAGTAGGACATTTGGTAAAATATTATAGCTTAAATATACGTAGCATGTGGATGGTTACCCCCAGCGGGATACCATCTTCATGTTTGTTAGGTTATATCCTTTGTGAGATCTGCTGGGTCTTTCCTTTTCAGTCTTCTTTCTATGCTTGTCCCTGAAAGTGTTATCGGTTTATGGATGGTCCCTGGAACAGTCCTTAGGTTTATTATGCGTTCGTACTAATTACGGAGAAAGCGAATATTTCCCTAAAGGGAAAGCTGGTTTTTCCCATGAACAAGGCCACCCCGAGCTTTCTTCAGTAATGCTACGAGAACGCACTTGGGCTCGCTGGAGTCTAACAAGGGTATCGGCAGTCTCGTGCGAGTAGTCGAATCGTGAACACGTAGGAGAGAGTCAGTTTTCCTGCTTTCGAATCACTAAACGTTGACTAAAGAACCGTTTCAATCTCTAAGCGTTCTTTAAGCGCTCGTGCAGGTGAAATCGTTTCGTCAGTCGTAACGATCAGTTGATACTTTTCTGAGCTGGCTTCTTCCGTGCGTCAATATCTTCAAGCATTCGTGGACATGGCTGCAAACGTTGGTGGAGACAGACGTGACGATCAGTGGACAGTCCTGTGCGAAATCTTCAGTTGTGAACAGTATTTCCAAGCATACGTGAAGGTAAGTATTATTTTAGTGATCAAACGATTAGTAAACCGTCTCGTGCGGGTCTTTCAAATGCGAGCAGCATCGACACGCGTGTATCCTTAACCATTCGTGTCGTCGTACGATAATTCAGTCGCATTTCGTCCCCAGTAAGTATTTGTAAGTATTTGTTTTCGTCTTAATCGTCCAAGACAATTTGAAACTTTCTCATCGTTTGTTCTTCGATATTTTTTTCGAGTTTTAACTTTGTCAATTGTTCTTCACGCATTGAGTCATTACTCTCCCTCGTGAATCTGTTACTCAAGATTAACCCTTAGAGTGCTATGGATGCATATATGCGTCTGGCGAAAGTCATCGGTGTGGACTAAGGACGCATATATGCGTTTGTCAATCTTTCCGAGCACCTACGCAGAAGTAATATTATTACGTTTGTGTGAGATAAATATAAATGCATTTCAATGTTAATGCCGCGTTCGAAGAAACTGTCTGTTCTTTTTTTTTTTTTTTTTTTTTTATTTAATACTTTGCACTCACAATTTGTCCAATTTGGACATTTGGTAGAATAATCGTGCCGGCACAACACAATTATCAAGAAGAAAATGTGTTGTTTGTGTGAAAAATAAAAGAAGGAACGACAGAAAATGCGATGTCGGATTATGTATCGATGATTGTTTTGAAATTTTTCATGCACAACTGAATTATTAACTTGTGTTATATTTACTAAATTTAGTTTTCTAGTTTATTGTTTTCTAGTTTACTACCCAAATTTTAGTTTATTGTAAATTTCAATGTTTATAATAAATAATTAATACTAAAAAATAACGCTCTTGAATCATTTAATCTCGTGGAAAAGAATTACTATAACTTATTACGATTTGCGCTTTGAATAGTCAATCAACAGAGTTCAGTATAGCGAAAAAGTATTCAGTCCACAGCGATCGTCAGCGCTGGCAGCATGCCGTCCGTACGGATGGCATAGGCTCCGAGTATTCAGCACTCTAAGGGTTAATTCGATGGGGAATAAGTTACAGAACGCGGTATCGTTGATATCAGACAAACGCGCATGTTACACGTTTCGTTGTTTCTTTAACCGTTTGAGTACCCAGCAGCGTGATCGCGCTGTTTAGATTTTGTGTCGAAAAGTTCCACTGCATTTCATCGCTACGAACGACTGACGGTGTTTTGTATTATTATTATTATTATTATTATTTATTTATTTATTTATTTATTTATTTATTTATTTATTTCTAGTCCGTGCCTTTCGGCTTTGGACCAACTTTCGATTTACATTTCTTACATTTATTGTATTGCACCCCTTAGCCTATTCTTATCTCTAGTCGCTATAACTAATGACTATAAACTTTTGCCACTCATGCCTACACCTTATGTCCTTTGACAGGTTATCTCCACGTTTTCTTCATTGCTATCATCGCTCTCCGTTTCCTGTCTTCTATGTGCTTCTCATCGCTGCCGTTTTTCTGTAGTATGTACCCTAGGTATCTTATCTCCTCCACCTCTTCCAGTTCTTGCTCTCCCCAATTCCATCTTCTTTGTCTCCTTTTGTTCCTTCTTTTTTCAAATACTACTATTTTTGTCTTTTCTGTGCTTAGCTCCAATTCTGCTTCTCTTAGAAATTTTCTGAATTTCCTTAGCATCTCCTTTAGCTCCTCTTCCCTATCCCGCCATCAACACAATATCATCCGCGTACGTCAGTGACCATACCTTTCTCCCTCCCATCGCTATACTCCCATCGGCCTGCCCTTTCCTTAGCTCATCCTCCAGCCCTGCCACGTATATGTTAAATAATGTCCGGCTCAGCGGGCACCCTTGTCTGACTCCCCTCACTGTCCAAAAGGCTTCTGTGTTGCGGTTTCCGACTCTCACCACATTCCTCGTTTCCGTGTAAAGCTCCTTAATTCTTCTGGTCAGGTGACCCCCATCTTTTTCATTTTCTCCTCCAGTTTCTCTCTGTTTAGTCTGTCGAACGCCGCTCTTAGATCCGCGAAACAAGCAAACAGCTTCCCTCTTTCCCTACTCAACTGTTTGTCAATGATGTGGCTTATCACGAACACTGCGTCGATTACTCCTCTGCCTTTTCTGAATCCAAATTGGCTCTCCTCCAGTTTGGTTTCGATCTCTGCCTTTTGCCGTTCGTCCAGTATCCCTGCATAGATCTTATATGCCGTGTCCACCAGCGTTACTCCTCTGTAGCTCTTCGCTACTCTCTTGTCGCCCTTCTTGTATATCGGACATATTACCCCTTTTTTCCAATCTTCCGGAATCCCTTCTCCGTTCCAGATCTTCCTTAGCATCTCCCATAACGCCTCCCCCACCTCCGTCGGTGCATACTTCCATACCTCATTTTCTAGCCCATCCTTTCCCGTTGCCTTCTTCTCTTTGTTTTCTTATCTGGTATATCACCTCTTCCTTCTCTATATTATCTTCCCTCTCCTTTCTTATTTCCTCCTCCTCTCCCTGCTCCCCTCTTTTCCTGTCCTCTTTGTGCTCTCTTCCTTCTAGAATCCCCATAAAGTGATTCCTCCACATTTCTTCGCTTATTTCTTCATCTATTCCCTCTCCTCCTCGATTCTTCTGATCCTGTTTACTAATTCCTTCCTTTCCTTTTCCCACTGTTCTTTTTCTCTGTCTCTCTGTTCTCTGTCTCTCTGTTCTCTCTCTCTCTCTCTCTCTCTTGCTCTCTCCCTCTCTTTTCTCTCACTTTCCTCTTTCATTTCCCTCTCTCTTCTTTCTCTTTTCTCCTTCATTTCCCTCTCTCTTCTTTCTCTTTCCTCTTTCACTTCCCTTTTTATCTCCTCTTTCATTGCCCTCATTAGCTCCTCCAGCTCTTTGAACATTCCTTTTATTTCTTTTCTACTCCCAGCTTCTACTCCTCTTTCCATTTTCTCCACTCTTTCTGTCATTCCCTCCCTCCCTTCGCCCCTGGTTGTCATCTCTTTTTCCGTCCAACTGTACCTTTCTAGCGTGTTTTTGGTCTCCTCTTTGTCTCCCGCCTTGCCCGTGTTTCTTGTCCTTCCTCTGACTGTCGCCATCTGTTGCTTCTTTGCCCAACTTTCTGCCTCGCCTCTGTCTGCCTAACCTCTCCTTTCTTTTGGTTTCTTTTTTTTTCCTTGTAAATCTCCCTTGTTTTGTCTTCGTTTCACTTTTCCTTATTTCCTCCTCGAGTGTTGCCACTTTATTTTCTTCTCTTTGTGTCACTTCGCGCTTTCCTTTCCTTTTTCCCCTCACACTCCACTTTTTCTACCGAGCTCCCCGTCCACGTGTTACCCTTGCCTCGCACCGAACCAAAAGTCGACTGACGGTATTTTGTATTTCATTATTGTCTTAATAATTTTTATTGAACAAATCTTGAAATAATTATAAACTAATAGTACGTATATATAAAAATGTAGATGTATTTCATAAAAATAACAAATATAACGAGCGCTATTGTGCCGCTTGTTTCTCTTCGCAATCGATTAAGAGGCTATCGTGCCGTTCGGGACTTTTCGACCCTGGTTTTTCAAAGTCCCCTGGGGCTCAAACGGTTAAATTATGTATCATAATATCATCAGCAAATAATTATTTTTCTATTTACTGTATATGATTTTCAAAACATTCAAAGATTATTATTGCTCGACTACTTCAATACTGATTACGATACCTTTTTAATCACGGTTAAACTTGTCACTACTGGTGTGAGAGACTGTAAAATTGATTCGAAACAGTATTTTACAGCGACTGATGAAACCGATGAGTTAGATATTTATATAATTAAAAGTTATTTCTATTTCTGAATTTTCTTTGCGAATATGTTAACTGTGCTTTAGTAACGCTGGGTCAAATTTATAGGAAAAATATTTTAGATACTATTTTAAGTAGTTGTTGGTCTACAGTACGAATAAAATATTTTAAATATGTAGTAAAAATTAAACTATCTCTATTTTCACAATGTGGTATAGAAAATAAAGTATTTTATATTTGTATTGTAAATAGTGTTTCAAATGTTTCTTAACAATGAAAATAGATTAAGCAAACGGTTAATATCAGGATGCAAGAATCCAAAGTATTTACAAATTAAATTCATGTTCTTTTTAACCCTGTTGCGGTCTCCGGGTCTCTTTGTTCTTACTACCCTCCTTTCTTTCTCTAAGACCTTCTGTATTCTTTAAATGTATAGAGTAAAATGTTATCCGACTGTTGAAACCGACATATTTGAGAAATAGAGGTGCGATCTTAGAAAATTTAGTGAACGAACTGATACAAAATTGTATTATAAAACAGCAATATGACCCGCGTAGGAAAGTTGCAAAAGAAATAGCAGAGAATGTTATAAATATATCGGAAAGAGAAATAACAGAAAATAAGGGTTCGTAAAAATTTCACTGACGCCAAAATTTTGTTTGCCATAATAGAATGTACCGGTTCTTTGCAATGAAAGTTATTATGAAGGATATAGTAACATACTACTACATTTTCCTGGTCTTTAGTTAGAGGATAAAATAAAAAAAAACGAATCTTTATATGCAAAGGTAACTTTCTTCTTCAAACTCTTAGCGAATAATTTAGTTGAATGGAAGACCGCAGCAGGGTTAAGTATGGATATTCCCAAGTAACAAGTATTATTCAAAGCTTTCATCACTTAGATTACTCGTTTGTGGGTAAACACGCAAACCATTTTTTTTTATCTAATTTATACTTTACAATCTGTCCAGCTGAACATTTGTGAAATTTTTCTAACTTTATTGCTAAATAATATGTGGATGGCTGCCACCAGCGGGATACCATCTTCGAGTATGTATATTTTATTTCCTTATTGAGGTCAGTCAGTTGTTTTCTTTTTAGTCTTCTTTTTATATGGGTTTTGCTCGTTTCAGCAGCTAGCTGGTTTGGATGTGTTGCCATTTTTTCCTTGTATTTTTTTTTTGGGTACTTGCTGATTTTTTCTTTGACCATTGGTATTTTTAGGTCTTTGGGTATATCCTCTTTTCTGATATTCCATGGGGCGTTGACTGCTGTTCTAAGTATTTTTTAGAAGCGACTCTGGTTTATTTACCTGACTCATTGCAGCTGTCCCCCATGGTAGTATTCCGTACGTTCAACTTGGTTTTATTATCGTTTTGGATATTTTTAATTTATTTCCTATGCTGATTTTAGAATTTCGACTAGTACATCTGTTTCCTTTTTATTCGTGTTTTGTCTACAATTGATTTAGTATGTTGCTTTCATGTAAGTTATGAGTCTAGGTGGAGTATTTAACTTGCTTTGTTTGTGTTATGTACATGCCATTCAGTTGTATATTTGGTGGTTTCCGTTTTTGTATTGTAGATGTAATGTGGTTAAATTGACTGGGGTTTGATTTTATCTTGCAGTTATTATTCTATTTTTCCGATACGCTCTGGTAGTAATATGACTGCTGTTTCTGGATTAGAGTGCTTGTGTTACTTCGAAGGCACGGGGAGTAGTGAAATTAAGAAATCATTGATCGTTTCCTCGCGTCGTTCGAATGATTTCGCTTAAGTTTAAACGTTTCACGAGCAAGGTAAGAAAATTTTCGGCTTTAGATATGCTAGCAGAGTATATTATGTGAATTCAACAGAGTGACGGTTGAGAATGTTAGGACAGAGTGTGATATACCGACTCTCGATTGAGGACTTTTGACTCTTCGGTGGCTAACCGAGGATCAAGGGCAGTGGTGCCGAAATATATTGATGGCCGTCAGCCCTGGGGTGATTTTGGTGTAGGACGTATAGGGTGCCAAAGAAATACTCGGTGGTGTTTTACGGTATATTTATTAACAATTCTCGCTTTCGACTCTTTACGTACAACTCTCGATCCCAACTGACGATTCTCTCCTCTCGGTTACAACTTAACTTTTTCTTGATCCGATTCGTTTCTTTTTGTCATCCGTCAATATCCCTACTACACATGCGTTCGTTATGCGTCCGTCACCATTGCCACCTATGCCTTCTTCCAAATATTCGGCGGAAGGACCGTACGGATATCGATGGCTCATTAGACATGTCGGCACTTGCGCTTCGTTGATACCGTTGGAAAGTTTTGTTGTCGAGTGCCGCTAAGCCCTATTCAAGTTTTCCGACCCTTTCTGCCTGTCGGCATTTGCGCATTATCGCCGACATTGCCTGTATGTCGGCGATGTATCCGCGTTACTATAATAGAGACCAAAGAAGCCGTTCTACAGTTTCAGCTGACTAGTGCAGTATCACGTAAAATTTATGATAAAAAAGGAGTAACTTAACTTGACCGTGTTTTTATAATTTTGTAGGCTTTTATCCACGAAAATGATTAAGTATAATATTACGATGAAGTTCACATCACGGCCAAACTGTACACAAGACTAGACTCAAGACTATAAAAGACTTTTTGTCGAATGCTTGCAGTTTCTATAGGTTCCGTTCCGAAAATGCAATGTTGGACGATGTTTCAAAGGTCAAGTCAAAATCTAACGATCCGCTGTCAGGTAGTATGAAATGACGCGGAGTTGGGTATGGTCGTTGTTACAACAGCCCTGTCGTCCGTAAATGTTAGTATTTTGCTGTTGGTAGTTATAGGCAATCCAGTGAAACTAAATAGTTCCAAAATTGAAGTAGGCGAGAAAATTAGAGTATTATGATGGTGCAAGTCGAAAGGGTCTGATTTTTGCTATACAAAAATAAGTCGAGGATGAAGTGACAATTTTTGACACGAGACTTGGTTTTCCAGAAAATGGATTATGAAGTTCCGTCCACTTGACTCGCTATTTTTTAAGTATGCGCGTACCTACATGACGGAACTTCACAATCCATTTTCTAGGAAACGAAGCCAGGAAAAGTTTTATATATCTGAAATACCATTATCTAAAAATACCATTTATCTTCATACATACATGTATGTTTACGTAAATATTTTGTTTATTCGATAACACGCGATAACAAAACTGATTACTTCGGCCAACGCTCATACCGCGTTGAAAGTACTCGTTCTCGTCCGATCACGAAAGTCAAGCAGCGCTGGGCACGGTTAGTACTTAGATGGGTGACCGCTTGGGAACTCCGTGTGGTGTTGGCTCTTTTTTACTTTTCTTAACACTTAGCCAACCGAACTATCAGATCTCCCCTCTTTGAAGAACATCGCTGAGTGACCGAACGGGGAGTTATCCCTTTTTGACTTTACCAATGCATTTTCTTTTTTGTTGTTATCAGTTATTATTTACCTGGAATTGTTCCCAATTAATTGCGACTCTTGTTCTGCTTTTATAAAGTGCAATATGTAATAAAATACACCAATTTAATGGTGTTAAAATTAATTAAAAAGTTGCACTATCAGTTATGACTAAATAAAGTTATAGTCGCACGATACCACACTGTAAAAAAATATTAAAATGCATTATGAATTTTTAACTTTACGTGCAAGTCGTGTCATTTATCTTTAGTCATCTTTAACTCTTTTAATTTTATCTATATCTTATGCTTTCAATATATACTTTTAATTTGATGTTTTGTATAAACAATATGTGAAATCGTTAAACAAAATCATTACCGCAAAATATAATTGACCACTTAAATAATTTTTAGACTTCTTTGTTTTTCGAGTGTTAGTGAATATTAGTCCTCCTTACTTAGAAAAATGCACGGTGGACAGCGTATAGGTTGGCCTGTGCGGGCGCGGTTGACTAAGTTTTAATAAGCTATGGCCGTATACATCAAGAAAATATCTTTTTAGCATTAAACGATTATCACCATATGTTGTGTCATTCTCGCATACACGCTTACTTGTATATTGCTTTGTTTATATTTTCCGATAATGTTATATGTATTCAATATTCGGAAATGGAGAATGTACAAGTATTATAAATACGTATGTCGTTTGAAAGAATGCAAAAATTCATGTGCCGAAAATTGTGACACAAACCGTAGGACAATGATTCCTTGCGCGAGGCGAAAATGAAGTCGAAAATGTAAAATGACATTTTTCGCTTTGTTTTCGCGAAAATCAATTATGAAATTGCCCCTTCTTGACTTCGCAGTCCATTTTCTTGAAAACGAAGCTGGGCAAGATTTTACATATCTTTTTTATCCTCCTACATAATTGCACGTCGTAAATATTTTTTAATCAATAATATTAAATAACAAAATTGATTGCTTCAACGAACGCTCATACCGAGCTGAACGCATTCTTTTTCATCAGAGTGCAGTGAACCCCCCAACAGGTCGGACCGCACTGGCCAAAAATACCAGGCGTAAGACTTGTTAGTGAGTTTGCCAATTTATACAGTGATATTCAATAACGAAAAGTAATAAATAATGCTCACTATAAAAAAAAATTAAGAAAGAAGGAAAGAAGATAAAAAGAATGAAAAGAGCAACCAAAAGAAAAATACTACAGCAAAAATGGATTAAGAACTTTATTAGCAACACAAGCTTTGGCTCCCTAAGGAAGCGGACACTCAACCGTCCTCCAAACCTGGTGAACAAGAATAAAAGGACAGAAAGTAGCCAGGAAAGTGTAAGTAAAGAGGAAAGCACAACAGGAGATGCGGACCGCGAAAAGAACGAAACTCTAAATTCAGCAGATAGCTCCCCGTTATCAGCAATACGAACGAAAGATAGGTTCAGCGTATTGCAATCACGAGAGTTCAGGCTATCTTGGACACAGCAACACCCTCAAATAATAACAATAAAAAAATCCACAATAATAGGAAAAAGGAACAAAAACATAGGAAAGAAAGCAAGTAGGCATACGGCCCCTCAGGACGGGAAATCACAAGTTTGAAAGAGAGTAAACAATGGACCGGGAGGTATACCATCATCAACGAAACCCTCAACTTCCCAGGCGCAGCTCAGCGAAATGGACAACGCAGGGGGCCCATCTCCAGCGACAACGCTACCGAGAAGCCAGACACAACCCGGACAGGTCACTAGCTTCTGCAAGGAAGAACGTTGACACCACAGGCCCCGCAAATAGAGACAAATCGCCTCCAATATACATTACCCATCAAGACCCGAAGAACGTAGAAAAACTCGTTGAAGAGACTCTAAACACAAAGTCATTCCACATTAAACGAATACACGCAGATAAACAGGCGCTATTCCTACGAACGTACACCAAACTTTAACAAAGCGAAAGAAATCCTAATTGCAGTTAAGACAGCCTTTTAGGCATGTACACCCAAATCGGAGAAGTACCACACGATCTCACTAAAGATTCTAAACAATAGCTTCTCCGAGACGGAAATACTTGCAGAGTTGCAAGCATTGCAGATGTCCGACATGCAATTGTCCAAAGATTGGCGCTTCTCAACAAAAAGATCAATAGAGAGCAATGTATTGCTCTCAATTTACATAATCCAAGTGTGGCGGCACTCGACAGCACAAATACCGCCACTCGACACTAACAACTAACGGACGACGGCAGCGCAGTAGTTAGCGCCATAGGTTACGAACATTCGGACCCCTGGATCGACCCCGGCGACCGAAGTCCGATTTTTCTTCCACGATTCTTAAATAGGAAGAAAATACAGCAGTACCCCAGCAGCGACATCTACAGCCAGCAGCTACTAATATCACGGACAACATATACATCTCACAAGTATCCCCACAGAGCAATATTAGTAACCTACTAAAAATGAATCGTCTAAATTACTTTAGGGTAAAATGCGGAAAAGTCTGAAAAAATGACATAACGCAATGTCACAAATGTAAACTGCATGGAGCCGCCGCACAGACCAAGCGAGTGCAAAATCAAAAAGGAAGACACGGTAAACAAAGACAAAGTGAACTGTAAAAACTACGGATACCCTGCTTTGTATAAAGAATGCCCAAAATTCGTTGAACTTTGCAAGAAGCTTTGAGGAAATATTAACAAATGCAAAGAATAAAAAACAAGTGCGTTGCTCAAATAAGCCGCAATTTGGGCAAATTCATCCATAGTTAAAGTTCTCAGACATCCTAAGACAAGGAATAAGCCGAAACCAAGTCTCCCAAAATCAACCACATCAAACAAATTTATTACCGCGCGTAATTCAAAATTCAAACCCAATTAAAACCATACCCCAACTGAACGTAATAAACTTATGGAAGACTTCTAAAAAAGCATATTGAAAGCTCTAAATGGACAACAAACACAATTAAACAAACTATAACAATCATTAAAACGCATGAAGAAAGGATTGACTCTTGCCCAAAAGGAGGCTCATACCTAGCCATATGCCTTGGAGACACACAATTACAATTCCTTAATTTACGGGCAAATAACGCGCTCAAAACCATAGACTAGGATTGCGATCATAACGCTCTCGTGTTCCAGATAAACAAATATATATCTGACTTCCTAACCCTAGAAACACGGAGTGACGGACTCAGGTACAGGTACAAAGGTAATAAACTGGGAAAAATTACAAAATCAGCTCGAAAAGAGCTGCGAGCTAAATATTCACAACAATGTCAACCTAATAAAGAGGCAAATTGACTCATTTATAGACGAAATAGAAAAACATGTAAAAGCCGCCCTTCAAAAATCCGTACTAAAAATAAAACAAAAGTCGGCTTTCGAGCCCTATATTTATAACAAAAAGGAAAAAAAAAGAAAAAAAAATACGAGACAAAAGCTTGATACCATCCAAAATAAATAATCTAAAATAAAACTTCCTACGATAAAAGAGAAGATATAGAATTATTAAAGTACCTTTTGCACAAAACAAAGTTGTGTCTAAAACAAGAATTCGCAAACTCTATAAATCAACATTAGGCAAACAAAAAAAAAATATCTCCAAAAAAGACTCTGCTAGCATGCCCCAAAGAGGAATCAAATTTTTACATCAAAAGAACCAAACTCTACCCCATCTCTCAAACTGCCTTCAGACGAGAACGATTCCATTCAGCGCGGTATTAGCGTTAGCTGAAATAAGTGATTTTCTCATTTGCTTTTAATGTAAAAAAAAAATATTTGAAAAAATATAAATGTGTGCAAAAATGAATGATATATGGTATTAGTCGCGTAATACTAAAACATTTATATTTCTCCATGTTTAGATTATAGATTATTAAAAATATAAAAATTATTAAGGAGAGTAAAAAGGATTGGAAAAACAAAAAGGTCAACACTAACTGGAGTTCCCAAGCGGTCACCCATTTAAATATTTTCATCTTAACTTTCGTTATCGGACGAGAACGAGTGCTTTTTTAATTTTTTTAATTATAACGTTTATTGCCCAAGAAAATACAGATTACATATGTTACATACTCAATAAAGAAAGAATTTCAGTTGAGAAGTTGCTCTGGCAAAAGTATCGTTAAACGTGACGGCATGACTTTAGTTATTACTATTAGTTATTAATATTTGGAATAGGATTTACGTGCTTTTTACATTACAGTAATTGATTGTATGCTTTAAAGCTGAACAAATCGGTAGTTTATCTTTGGTTTTTGTGAGGTTGATTGTTTGTGAAAAGAGATGGAAGGAGAACAGGGTAGGGAAGGGATGGAGAAAGGACGTCATTTAAATATGTTACGATATTTACATTTATTTTACAAGTGGAGAGATTGAACGCTGGAGACGTTTCGCGGTTCTCCTTTTTCTTTTGATTTCGTTTCTTTTTGTTCGCGTCTTCTGTTGTGCTCTCTTCTTTGCTTTTACTTTACTTTCTTGGCTACTTTCTGCCCTTTTGTTCCTGTTCCATCAGGTTTGGCGGAGGGTTGAGTTTCCACGTCTTTTCGGAGCCTTGTATTGCTAAGAAAGTTCTTGGTCGATTTTTGCAGTAGTACTTTTCTCTAGGTTGCTTTGTTTATGGGAAGTTTCGATTCACTGCCTTCAGCACCACCATTTGAGCGAAACGATTTCATTCAGAGCGGTACGGGTGTTAGCCGAAATAACTAGTTTTCTTATTTGTCTTTGATGTCAAAAAAAAAAAAAAAAAAAAAAAATAAAGAAGAAAAAAATAGAATATTTAAAGAAACATTAGTGTGTGCCAGAATGAAAATGATATAATGTGAGGTAGTAATCATGTAATACCAAAACATTTCTTTTTCTCGATGCTTAGGTTACAGATTATTAAAAGTTAATTGTGAAGGAAAATAAATAGATTAAGAAAATAAAAAAGCCAACACAATGCTTTGCTGGCTTTGGAGAGTTGAATTTCGATGTGCTGCTTGAAGTTTATTTTGTCGTCTATATTTACGCCTAGATATTTTACGAAATTTTTGTGTGGTATGAGCTCCCCTTAGTTTGCTTTTTCTCTTTTCTACAGTGTTCTCTTTCTATTGGGCCGATTTCACTTGACTTGGGTTTAAACAGTATGGTTTCGCATTTGCATGCATTGATTTTTAGTTTCCATGTATAGTACTAATCGTTAATTTTGTCAATTATTCCTTTAGGGACGATTTCAATTATTTTTCCATACAATAAATGATTCGGAGCAAATCCCGTGTCACTGTGTCTGGTGTTATTGTACTCTTCTGCTGTTATTGTACTTTTTTCTGCGATTTTTGTCCAGTTTCTCTCTTTTCTGTTTGAATTGATTTTGCATTGGATCCTGTTTATTGTTTGATTTACTCTTTCGTTCAATCCGTTCGAAGATGGACAGTCTGTCTAGGTGAAAATTAATTTAATGTTCTTTTCTCTTGCGTACTATTGGACTTCTTTGGATGTCATTACTGGATATCGGTCTGCCAGGATAATTTTTATGAAATCGGTTCCTCCCGTCGAGTCTATAAGTTTTGTGATGTCGCCTGAGCGTGTGTTTTTGGCGTGGACATAAAAACGGCCCATGAAAAATGGTCAATAAGAATGTGCATATATTTCTTTGGTGAGTTGGTATTAGAAAAGCCTCCGACCGTATCGAATGACATTACTTCAAAAGGTTCCTTAGCTGGTCCAATTTTCGACATAAATCCGATCGGTCTTCTCGTCCTGCTTTTATTCTTGATGCAAATTTCGCATTGTTTGCAGAATTTGTCGACTACTTTTCGGTCCATATTTTTGAAATAATAAAAGGCTCGGACTTTCTTCAATATACGGTTTCTTCCAACGTGACCAAAGAAATCATGAACCGTTTTTGTGATATGTTTACAAAAATTTCGCGAGACGAATGCATGTTGACGTCCTTTAATATTTTTGAAAAAAATTTCCGATTCTTTGTGAGATTTTTTGTACTTTCAATATTCTTTTTATTTTCTTTCTGATCTTGAATTATGTCTTGTTTTTTTTTTTTGTAATTTTCGCCACTTTTAGAACATCTTTTTCATTCTAAAAACAAGGTTCCTGAATAGTGCGTCTGCTTCTATGTTGTCTTTTCCGGGAGAGTGAATGATCTGGAAATTGTACTACGATAAGTAGTGCATTAGGTCTCCTAAAGTTTCATCGGTCCTTGCTTTGATTCTTATTGATTCTAACAGTTTATGACCTGAAAGGACAGTGAAATATCTAGCGATTAATCAATGTTGCCAGTACTGAATCGCCTCTTTAATAACAAGACATTCAAGATGGATTGCTTTCTTCTTTGCCTCTGTTGGTTTCAATTTACTTGAGAAATACGCAACCGAGTGTAACATCCCGTTGTCTCGAGGTTGCTTTAAGACAGCTCCTAAACCGTCTCCACTTGCATCTGTATAAATACTTCTTTACTATGATCATATATTGAAAGGATCGGGCTTAGACAGAGGAATTCCTTAATCTTTTGAAATGACTTTTCACATTCTTCACTCCAAATAAATTCCGTATTTTTCCTCAGTAAATTGTGGAGTGGTTCCAAGAGTCTGCACGCGTTTTCAATGAATTTATAATAAAAATTAATTTTCCCCAGTAATTGTCTCACGTCTTTTTTTGTTTCTTGGGCGTTCAAATTCGCGTATCGCTTTGAGGTTATCCCTTCCTGGTTTCACACCATCTTTTTCGACGATGTGGCCAAGATATTTTACTCAGTTCTCCGCCTAACATTTGGCCAATTTTAATCGGAAACCTTCCTTTCTCATAACTTTCATCAACTGCTCTATATGTCTGATATGTTGATCAAATGTTTCAGAGAAGACTAGGATGTCGTCTATATAGTTTATGCAGAATACTGTTAGTACATTTCTTCTAAGAGTATTTGCAAGCACTAGTTGAAAAATAGCAGGAGAGATTTTCAGTCCGAACGGTAAACATTTTCACTGCCACTGTCCATTTTGCGTTATGAAGGCTGTCTTCTCTCGGCCCCCTTTTTTTTGTTGGAATTGACCAGAACGCTGAATTAATGTCAAACGTTGAGAAGAGATGGGAATTTGCCGCTTTGACTATGATATCTTCTATTCTTGGGAACGGTTGCGACTCTGGAACTACAATTTCCGGAAATAC
Source organism: Bombus lapidarius (assembly GCA_936014575.1). Taxonomy (NCBI): domain Eukaryota; kingdom Metazoa; phylum Arthropoda; class Insecta; order Hymenoptera; family Apidae; genus Bombus; species Bombus lapidarius. The sequence continues at coordinate 489,466 of CAKXZU010000077.1, forward strand.
AAAATGGGCTTGGAAACGAGGCTGTTCGTGGTGTCTCCGATCTGTGGTTTGTCGTGTGTCTTTTGTGACGAGTGGGTGATGAATAGGATGGCAAAGAGGGTGTTGTGCATCGACTGTTTGACGGAGATGATTTTGCACTGGGCGTGCTGGAACGAGACCCCAAGTGGTGTTTTGCCCTATGCAACATCGTGTGATGTCATTCTCCGCATACACGGCATGATCCGGCAAAACAATGTTGCGCTGTGTGCCCTTTCCCGAGGCAGTTGAGGCATAATGATGCTCTTTTGACCTCCCGAATGCGTGCGCTAAGGGATTTGCATTTGAAGGTGTCACATCTCCAAATGGAGTGTGGTCCTTGGCAGGTGGGACAGTTTGACGGAACCTGGAATGTGGTAAAAGCGTGTCGCCGTGGCGCGTGTTGTCGTTGACGGGGACGTTGGTAGAACAGCTCTTTTGTCTCATTTGATGTGGAATTGATTTGATCGCCGTACTTGGGTAAGGTGCGATGCCATTCGCGAATGGTGGACGAGGGTAATTTCGATGTGAGCAGCTTGATGAGGACGACAATTGATGTGACAGGTTAGCCTGATTTCTCTAGCGCTCGAAGATTCAGCTTGACCGTTTCGAGAAAATGTTCTACGGCTTCGGATGTTTTCGTAGTTATTTGAGGATAGTCATAGATCAAGTCCCAGTGGCGCATACAGACTTTACGGTATTTTCATGTAGCTTTTTGCAGTGAAGTGTGTTTCTGAAACAAGTAGTATGTCGATATTGTTGTTGTACAGGAATGTTTTAGTTTCTAGGGCCCTTTGTTGTAAGCCGTTTGAGTTCCAGGCTGCTATTTTCAGCGTGTCCGTTTTTATTTTTTGCTTAGCATGTTTGTAAGTAGTTGTAGCATGACTGTGATCTGTTGCGTTTGCTGTCTAAGAACTGCATTTTGCTCGCTTATCATTTTTGTTAGCATTTCGGTGTTTTAGATGGATTGCTCGAGCAGCTCCTTGATTTCTGTAGCGTCGTTGTTGCTATTGCTCTGATTTTGGTTGTCTATGGGTGCTGATTGGTTGGTTACTTGCGCATAGCTTCGCCTACCAAAGGTGTTGGTGTTTGAACTGTGGCAGGTTCGCGGGGAGATGCGATCTCGAAGCGCGCCAACGAGAGTCGTAAATTCCCGTTACGATTGACTAATCGACGTCACGAATCGTACGATCCCTTATTTCTTGTGGGATAATAAGGGTGATTAATTGAAATAACGTTGCGATTAACAGGTTACTAAGTATTTAATCGATCCAACAACTTCGGTGTTACAATAATGAATGTACGAACAACGACGAGTGATTACGACCTGAGACTCTTTTAGTATCGTTGCGTTGACTGACTGTATTCGACCGAATACTTATTGACGACTTGACTTGATCGAGAGTGTGTGACGACTTGATCGAGAGTGACGTGATGATGACTGCTTGAACACTTGCTCGAGAGTGGTTTACTGCCCTTATGGTGTCTTGGAGGAAAGCTTGGTGTTGGTGTGCCCTTTGACCGAAGAACGCGGATTCGTTGTTCACACTTTTCGTCCAGGAAGTGAGAGTAACGATCCGCGATGCCGATTGGTTATGGTCCACTCTAATGAACAGGATATGAAGAAGTCTCCCACTAACGTAGAGCTGGGGTGGACTTTGTTCCTGACGAAAAACAGCCTTTTTCGATGGACATGTGTTAGCTTTTCCCATCTGGTAACTGTCCGCTTTCTCCATGATTCTTAAGAGCGCCTAATAAACTCAAGGACTTTTCCAAGACCCAGCCATAAACTGAAAATACTTATAGAATTATAAAATTCTCCAGACAAGCAATTTGACTGGCAAACATGTGTGGAAACAATGAAGCTAGAAGGTAACGTTTTATGGTGGGCTCGTGGGTCTATTGAGAATCGAGAAGACTTCTAGGTTGGCCGTTAGCTGCCAGGTAGCGAGGGATGGAGTGCAGATGTCCCACGCGACGTAACATCCTCCCCCCGTTGAGAGGGCACCGATCAAATTATGTATGTGGATTAGGTGGGTGTGTTATCCACCTCTTTCACTATCTGTGATTGTCCGGACTCGTCTGGGGCTGCTTGACATGGCAGGGGGACCAGTCGTTTGACGCCGCGGTCCAGGATGTTCGATGATGTCTTCACAGTGGCTTGAGTCGTTGGAGTTTCCCACTGACCGGCAGGTTTCAATTTTTCCGGAGTGTTGCTATCTCATCTGAAAAGTGGATATGTTGTAGAAGCTGGATAAGTTTGTCGTGGGAAACCAGTAGCTCTTTTATGTGACTTCCCAGTCGTCCGTCCACTCCAGGTTGTGTCCTGCAGCTGTTCTACTGCACTGTCCTCTTGCGGTGGGAAGAGCGTCTCAACGATCTGCTGCAGCAGCTCCGTTTCCATCTTCCCCATGGGTCGGCCTCTACCACTTCAATCAGTTCCGACCACGTACGGTTCTTCACGGCCTTAATGACTTTCTACAGCGAGCGCCGCAGCGCGCGGTACGCTTGGTAGCGCCGTGGGACTTCTTCCTCGTCACGTCGTCGCCAGCATCGGGCCCTCAGGTACCGTCTTTGAGCCCAGACGCATCTCGCCCTCAGCTCCGCGATGTCGGGGGTCCACCAATGCACGGCTCTGCTCCGCCCAGTGCCCAGCGTGGTTCGTGGCATGGACGCGCCGCAAATTCCCGTCATGACTCGACGGAGGTTCTCGGCCTCTTACTCCACACTTGTTTCAGTCTGGATCATCGGGGCCTCCCAGTTCCAGGCAGCCACTGTCGCAGCCGCTCGAAGTAGATCTCCGTCCTTCTCCTTGATTTCCCACCTTGGTGGTGGGCGCGCACATCCTCTTCTCCGTAGGTTGCGACCATTACCGGTGGTCACCGTTCCAGGTCCAGGTGTGCCTTTCACCTCCATGAATATGTAGAGGTGATCCGAGAGTGACTCGATTCCCTTGGCTACTCCCCAACCTGTAATTCTTCTGAATGTATCAGGCGAGGCCCATGTAATGTCAACGACGGAGCTCCCCCTCCATGTCACGCAGGTGCTGGTCGAGTCCCTGTTCACCAGTAGGAGCCCAAGTCCCGAGGCCCAGTCTGACAGCGCGCGGCCGCGCGCGTTGGTCCTGGGGTTTCCCCATTCCGCGGAGTGCGCGTTGAAGTCTCCTAGCACAAGTATCTGCCGGGGAAGGTGCCGTCTGACGCAGTCGCCAACCCCGTCCAGGAACTCCTCGAACGCTGCCCATCCGCTGTTGGATGATACGTACACGCCCACCACCACCATTCCTGCCCACTCGACCGCGACGTATCCGTTCCCGCGCTCCAGCGGGACTCCGTGTTTGAGCGCCCCCTGCGTTGATGTCCAGGCGACCGCTACCATTTCGTCTGCATCTCCGGTCCAGTCCGGCGCATCTAGAACTCTGTATGGTTCGGCCACTACTGCTAGGGCGACCGCGCTCTCTCGTACTGTTTGGTAGAGCAGGTCTTGTGCTCGTCTCGACCGTCCCAGGTTGGTCTGGAGGATGCGCATTCTCAATCACCTAATGTCATCGCCTCCATGGGTTCCTCCGTGCCAGCCTCCTTGCTCGCGGGCTTAGGGTCGGTTCCCTGCGGTAGCGAGCCTTTTCCGCTGCCACTTACGGCCGTGGATCGGCGGGTGATTCCTCTTGTTTCCTTCTTCGGGGTGGGGGGGGGGCGCAGGCCGGTCCCCCCATCCTATGTACCGATGGTGCCCCGAGCGCCTCGCAGATCAGGCATTTCGGGTTCGCTGCTGTGCACGCTCTGGCTTGGTGTCCCGGGTCGCCGCACCTGTAACATAGGTACCCCCTTGTCCTCCTTCGAGGTCCACATCCTGCTTATGTGCCCGGTCTCTAGGCATCTGTAGCATTGCAAAGGTCTTCTCTCGATGGCTTCGACTTTCGCTGTCGACCAACCTATGGCGATCGTGCCAGCCTGTGCCAGTTTCCTCACTGCCCCGGCCGGGCCTCGTACCCATACGGATCCAAGGCCGTTTCGAGCAAAGCGGATCTCTCCCAGTCGGGTGTCCTCCGTCTTGCAGCCGCTTTCCTTCGCCAGGATGTTTCTTATATCTTCCTTGGTGGCCGAGATGTCTACCCAGGTCACCCTTGCTTCCGCAGCTCGGAAGGGTGTCGCCACGCGGACCTTGCTTGGGTCCAGGATCTGGGTCAGCCGTGCTGCAAGCGCAGCGGCTTTCTCCCTTTTCTGGTCCTCGGGGACCTCCAGGACGACGCCTCCTGTTAATGCTTTGCGCATTCTTACGGCGCTGATTCCGATCTCGGCCAGCGAGACGCTGTCCTTGGCCACAGCCAACACCTCCGCATATGATTGGCTCGACCTGTCCTTCAGCGTGATAGTCACCGCTGAGGTTCGCGTTGTATGTGAGAGGGGCAGCTTGTTCCCCCCCCCCCCCTCGCGCGTTCTTCGTTCCTCCCTCTAAGGCTTTCCTCGGGCTCTTTGCCCTTATCCTGGGAGTTACTTTCGCCGGTTGCTTTCCGGCTGCTTCCTTTTTCTTCTTTTTTCTTCCTACGACCGTCTGCCATTCCGCGGCGGTCGCTTGTCCTTCCTCGCTCGTTGTTGTGGCTGGTGCTTCCGGCTCCTCCAGGTCTCTTCTCGTGGTCTCTTCGGGGGCGGCCTCCTTTCCCATTCTCTTTTCAATGGACTGGATGCGTTCCTCCATCCGTTGGGCCAGCGAGGGGCCCAGTTCTTCTTGCGTTCGATCGCGTCGAGGCGCGCTGTCTCGCTGCTCTTCTCTATCGTGGAGCGCGAGGCCAGCTCTTTTCGAAGCGCATCGTTTTCCGCCTCCAACGTCGCTATGCGTCCTTCCATTATCGCAAGCGCGCCAGAGGCGGGGTCCGTCCTAGCCATCTCCGTTACCCCGCGGACTATGGTTGTCGCCACTTCCCTCAGCGTCTTCACCTGCGTGCCCTTGAGGTTGCGGGCTGTCTCGGCTATCCTGATCAGTTCGGACGACTGATGGAACAGTTCCGCTACTGTGTCCGCCGTTGTAGATGTTTCTATCTCTTTGGCGCGTTCTGTGGAGAGCTCGGTGGGTTCGCAAGTCTTCTTTTTCTTCGCGCGAGGAGCTTCGACAGCGGGGGCCTCCTCTTCCTTCGTCGTTTCCTCGATCTGCGAGTTCTCCGCATTTGGTGCGGAGCATACGAACCCTTCCTTGGGGGGAATCGCCTTCCTCATGCTTCTGGTGCTGACCTGCGTCGGCACGACAGCCAACTCCGCTTCACCCTCTCTTCTCATCCTTTCCTCTTTGTCCTTCCTTACCTTCTTCTTCTCTTTTACCATTGGGTGCGCAAGACGGCCACTTGCACCCGCGCTTGTCACTGCCGCCGGTCGTTGTCACTTTCGAATAGCCCGCGCGGCGCGCCTTCGGCGCGCGTGCCAATATGGCTGCGTCCGTGTGGTTCTCTAAGTTCCCGACCGAATTTCTTCGGATTTTATACCCCCTATTGTTCCCATGAACTAGCCCTTCACTCTGCTTGCCTTCCTTGTTCGGATTCTCCAGTTTACTAGAGATTTCGACCACGTTCACGGCTCCGTCCTTTCTCACACTTGCACTCACTCACCATCCACCAGACGTCCTGGCCCAGGATGAAAAACTGTCTAATAAATTGTTGTTGACAGGAGTTGTGGCGAGACAAGTTGCTGCTTTCCTTTCTGGTAAGTTGGCCAGAGGTGTTGGACTCCACATAGGCCAAAATTCTTCTGATTGCTGCAGCCACCGTGGTTCAGTTTGCCAAATGGTAGGTCGCAGAAAGTCTTCGGGTGATTGTCCCCGAGAAATTAGGTCCGCAGGATTGTTACTGGTGGGGACATGACGCCAATCGGTGACGCTTGTTTTATTCTGGATCTCCGCTACTCAATTTGCGACGAAGGTCTTCAGGGTGTGTGGGGACGCGTTGATCCAATGTAGAACAATCGTGGAATCCGTCCAGTAAACTGTGCGAGCTATTTCAACCTGTAATGCCTGTTGTGTGGTTGCCATTAGAGATGTTAGTAGAAGGGCGCCACTCAGCTCAAGTCGCGGGATGGTCTGCGATTTGAGTGGAGCTACCTTCGATTTTGCCGTGAGTAAGCATGTTTGGATACGTCCCTGAGGATCGAGAGACCTCAGATATACACAGGCTCCGTACGCCCTTTCGCTGGCGTCACAGAAGCCGTGGAGCTCTATCTCGATGGCTGATTTCATTACGGTCTTGCGTGAGAACCGAATCTCGTTGAGCAGTGGCAGTTGAGTATAATATCGGTCCCACTCGGAATGCAAGTCCGCTGGGAGGGACTCATCCCAGTCGACCTTCAACGACCAGACTCGCTGAAGTAGAATCTTCGCTCGAACGATTACTGGCGCGAGCAGTCCTAGCGGGTCGTAAATCCTGGCGATCACCGAACTAATGGATCGCTTTGTGATCCGAGAGGTGTTGGCGTTGGCTTCGACCGAGTAAAGTATCGCATCCTCCCTGGAATCCCAAAATATGCCGAGTGTTTTTAGGGTTGGAGACTCACCTAATTGTAACCTTCGACTTGTATCTTGCTCGGATAGCCCTTGGAGTATGCTCTGATCGTTGGAAGCCCATTTCCGAATGGTCAAGCCGGCTGATTGGAGAAGTTCGGTAAGTTCCTTTCTGAGAAACAGTACCTCTTCCTTCGTGTCTGCTCCGGTGAGGGCTTCATCGACGTAGAAGTCTCGTTACAAAGCCGATGACGCTCGTGCAAATCGATGTCCTTCGTCGTCTGCCAACTGCTTGAGACACCGTAGGACCAGGTATGGAGTTGCCGATAACCGGAATGTGACGGTGTTGAGCTGGTAGGCTTCGATTTCCCCATTCTCGTTACGCCAAATGATTTTTTGATATCGTCGGTCTTCTGGTCGCACTAGGAATTGCCTGTACATCTTCTCAATGTCCCCAGTGAGTACATACTGATGTAGGCGGAATCTAAGAAGGATATTGACTAGATCCTCCTGTAGTTTGGGTCCTGTGTAGAGTGCATCGTTTAATGAAACTCCGGTGCTGCTCGCCGCCGATCCGTCGAACACGACACGGAGTTTAGTCGTTTGACTCGATGCCTTGATTACGCCGTGGTGTGGTAAATAATATCCGCTATCGTCGGCGTCGTCGATACTGATTCTTGTCATATGTCCCCGCTGCTGGTTGTCGTTTAGCATATGAACTTGCGCTGTAATTACCAAATCATTAAACAATACCTCGGAAACTGCTGGTCTGGTATCTTCAGTCCATTTCGGAGTTCTGGATTTCTGGCGTCACTCGTTGTGTATTTGTGTCCGTTTAGGACTGGTGGGTGGACTTGGGGGCGAGCTCGTCTGTGGTGTCTTCGAATTGTGCTTTCTCGAGGTTTTCCGCTTACCTGTGGGTGACGGGGGTTATACTGCTCTGCTCGACGATGAGGAACTTCGGCTAGAGGTGGAAGAATTCGACCTACACGGCTGTCTTTCTTGATGTAACATCGTGTGGTGCCGTCCTCCGCACACCCGACAGGAATCGGCGTGACAATCACGCTCTGTGTGCCCATTCTTCACGCAATTCAAGCATAAGGATACCCTTTTAGCTTTAGCCCTTTAGAAAAACCACTCAAAAAAAAAAGAAATAAAAAAAATAGGAGACAATGATAATGAAGCCGAAAGCAAGGAAGCGGACCCCGTCATAAACTAAACCGTGGAATTAATCAGAAAAAAGAATGAGGTACTACAGTGCAAAACGGGAAGACACAGGCCCAACCAAGGGTGGTCCTGCAGCCGCCGAAAACACAAGAAAAGGGGGAACAAAGCCCGGAAATGAAAAAGAGGAAAAGGATCGAAGAGGAAGACAAAGAAGCGAGACAACAAGAGCACAAAGAGACAACAGCACCGGAGTTTCATTAAACGATGCACTCTACACAGGACCCAAACTACAGGAGGATCTAGTCAATATCCTTCTTAGATTCCGCCTACATCAGTATGTACTCACTGGGGACATTGAGAAGATGTACAGGCAATTCCTAGTGCGACCAGAAGACCGACGATATCAAAAAATCATTTGGCGTAACGAGAATGGGGAAATCGAAGCCTACCAGCTCAACACCGTCACATTCCGGTTATCGGCAACTCCATACCTGGTCCTACGGTGTCTCAAGCAGTTGGCAGACGACGAAGGACATCGATTTGCACGAGCGTCATCGGCTTTGTAACGAGACTTCTACGTCGATGAAGCCCTCACCGGAGCAGACACGAAGGAAGAGGTACTGTTTCTCAGAAAGGAACTTACCGAACTTCTCCAATCAGCCGGCTTGACCATTCGGAAATGGGCTTCCAACGATCAGAGCATACTCCAAGGGCTATCCGAGCAAGATACAAGTCGAAGGTTACAATTAGGTGAGTCTCCAACCCTAAAAACACTCGGCATATTTTGGGATTCCAGGGAGGATGCGATACTTTACTCGGTCGAAGCCAACGCCAACACCTCTCGGATCACAAAGCGATCCATTAGTTCGGTGATCGCCAGGATTTACGACCCGCTAGGACTGCTCGCGCCAGTAATCGTTCGAGCGAAGATTCTACTTCAGCGAGTCTGGTCGTTGAAGGTCGACTGGGATGAGTCCCTCCCAGCGGACTTGCATTCCGAGTGGGACCGATATTATACTCAACTGCCACTGCTCAACGAGATTCGGTTCTCACGCAAGACCGTAATGAAATCAGCCATCGAGATAGAGCTCCACGGCTTCTGTGACGCCAGCGAAAGGGCGTACGGAGCCTGTGTATATCTGAGGTCTCTCGATCCTCAGGGACGTATCCAAACATGCTTACTCACGGCAAAATCGAAGGTAGCTCCACTCAAATCGCAGACCATCCCGCGACTTGAGCTGAGTGGCGCCCTTCTACTAACATCTCTAATGGCAACCACACAACAGGCATTACAGGTTGAAATAGCTCGCACAGTTTACTGGACGGATTCCACGATTGTTCTACATTGGATCAACGCGTCCCCACACACCCTGAAGACCTTCGTCGCAAATTGAGTAGCGGAGATCCAGAATAAAACAAGCGTCACCGATTGGCGTCATGTCCCCACCAGTAACAATCCTGCGGACCTAATTTCTCGGGGACAATCACCCGAAGACTTTCTGCGACCTACCATTTGGCAAACTGAACCACGGTGGCTGCAGCAATCAGAAGAATTTTGGCCTATGTGGAGTCCAACACCTCTGGCCAACTTACCAGAAAGGAAAGCAGCAACTTGTCTCGCCACAACTCCTGTCAACAACAATTTATTAGACAGTTTTTCATCCTGGGCCAGGACGTCTGGTGGATGGTGAGTGAGTGCAAGTGTGAGAAAGGACGGAGCCGTGAACGTGGTCGAAATCTCTAGTAAACTGGAGAATCCGAACAAGGAAGGCAAGCAGAGTGAAGGGCTAGTTCATGGGAACAATAGGGGGTATAAAATCCGAAGAAATTCGGTCGGGAACTTAGAGAACCACACGGACGCAGCCATATTGGCACGCGCGCCGAAGGCGCGCCGCGCGGGCTATTCGAAAGTGACAACGACCGGCGGCAGTGACAAGCGCGGGTGCAAGTGGCCGTCTTGCGCACCCAATGGTAAAAGAGAAGAAGAAGGTAAGGAAGGACAAAGAGGAAAGGATGAGAAGAGAGGGTGAAGCGGAGTTGGCTGTCGTGCCGACGCAGGTCAGCACCAGAAGCATGAGGAAGGCGATTCCCCCCAAGGAAGGGTTCGTATGCTCCGCACCAAATGCGGAGAACTCGCAGATCGAGGAAACGACGAAGGAAGAGGAGGCCCCCGCTGTCGAAGCTCCTCGCGCGAAGAAAAAGAAGACTTGCGAACCCACCGAGCTCTCCACAGAACGCGCCAAAGAGATAGAAACATCTACAACGGCGGATACAGTAGCGGAACTGTTCCATCAGTCGTCCGAACTGATCAGGATAGCCGAGACAGCCCGCAACCTCAAGGGCACGCAGGTGAAGACGCTGAGGGAAGTGGCGACAACCATAGTCCGCGGGGTAACGGAGATGGCTAGGACGGACCCCGCCTCTGGCGCGCTTGCGATAATGGAAGGACGCATAGCGACGTTGGAGGCGGAAAACGATGCGCTTCGAAAAGAGCTGGCCTCGCGCTCCACGATAGAGAAGAGCAGCGAGACAGCGCGCCTCGACGCGATCGAACGCAAGAAGAACTGGGCCCCTCGCTGGCCCAACGGATGGAGGAACGCATCCAGTCCATTGAAAAGAGAATGGGAAAGGAGGCCGCCCCCGAAGAGACCACGAGAAGAGACCTGGAGGAGCCGGAAGCACCAGCCACAACAACGAGCGAGGAAGGACAAGCGACCGCCGCGGAATGGCAGACGGTCGTAGGAAGAAAAAAGAAGAAAAAGGAAGCAGCCGGAAAGCAACCGGCGAAAGTAACTCCCAGGATAAGGGCAAAGAGCCCGAGGAAAGCCTTAGAGGGAGGAACGAAGAACGCGCGAGGGGGGGGGGGGGGAACAAGCTGCCCCTCTCACATACAACGCGAACCTCAGCGGTGACTATCACGCTGAAGGACAGGTCGAGCCAATCATATGCGGAGGTGTTGGCTGTGGCCAAGGACAGCGTCTCGCTGGCCGAGATCGGAATCAGCGCCGTAAGAATGCGCAAAGCATTAACAGGAGGCGTCGTCCTGGAGGTCCCCGAGGACCAGAAAAGGGAGAAAGCCGCTGCGCTTGCAGCACGGCTGACCCAGATCCTGGACCCAAGCAAGGTCCGCGTGGCGACACCCTTCCGAGCTGCGGAAGCAAGGGTGACCTGGGTAGACATCTCGGCCACCAAGGAAGATATAAGAAACATCCTGGCGAAGGAAAGCGGCTGCAAGACGGAGGACACCCGACTGGGAGAGATCCGCTTTGCTCGAAACGGCCTTGGATCCGTATGGGTACGAGGCCCGGCCGGGGCAGTGAGGAAACTGGCACAGGCTGGCACGATCGCCATAGGTTGGTCGACAGCGAAAGTCGAAGCCATCGAGAGAAGACCTTTGCAATGCTACAGATGCCTAGAGACCGGGCACATAAGCAGGATGTGGACCTCGAAGGAGGACAAGGGGGTACCTATGTTACAGGTGCGGCGACCCGGGACACCAAGCCAGAGCGTGCACAGCAGCGAACCCGAAATGCCTGATCTGCGAGGCGCTCGGGGCACCATCGGTACATAGGATGGGGGGACCGGCCTGCGCCCCCCCCCCCACCCCGAAGAAGGAAACAAGAGGAATCACCCGCCGATCCACGGCCGTAAGTGGCAGCGGAAAAGGCTCGCTACCGCAGGGAACCGACCCTAAGCCCGCGAGCAAGGAGGCTGGCACGGAGGAACCCATGGAGGCGATGACATTAGGTGATTGAGAATGCGCATCCTCCAGACCAACCTGGGACGGTCGAGACGAGCACAAGACCTGCTCTACCAAACAGTACGAGAGAGCGCGGTCGCCCTAGCAGTAGTGGCCGAACCATACAGAGTTCTAGATGCGCCGGACTGGACCGGAGATGCAGACGAAATGGTAGCGGTCGCCTGGACATCAACGCAGGGGGCGCTCAAACACGGAGTCCCGCTGGAGCGCGGGAACGGATACGTCGCGGTCGAGTGGGCAGGAATGGTGGTGGTGGGCGTGTACGTATCATCCAACAGCGGATGGGCAGCGTTCGAGGAGTTCCTGGACGGGGTTGGCGACTGCGTCAGACGGCACCTTCCCCGGCAGATACTTGTGCTAGGAGACTTCAACGCGCACTCCGCGGAATGGGGAAACCCCAGGACCAACGCGCGCGGCCGCGCGCTGTCAGACTGGGCCTCGGGACTTGGGCTCCTACTGGTGAACAGGGACTCGACCAGCACCTGCGTGACATGGAGGGGGAGCTCCGTCGTTGACATTACATGGGCCTCGCCTGATACATTCAGAAGAATTACAGGTTGGGGAGTAGCCAAGGGAATCGAGTCACTCTCGGATCACCTCTACATATTCATGGAGGTGAAAGGCACACCTGGACCTGGAACGGTGACCACCGGTAATGGTCGCAACCTACGGAGAAGAGGATGTGCGCGCCCACCACCAAGGTGGGAAATCAAGGAGAAGGACGGAGATCTACTTCGAGCGGCTGCGACAGTGGCTGCCTGGAACTGGGAGGCCCCGATGATCCAGACTGAAACAAGTGTGGAGTAAGAGGCCGAGAACCTCCGTCGAGTCATGACGGGAATTTGCGGCGCGTCCATGCCACGAACCACGCTGGGCACTGGGCGGAGCAGAGCCGTGCATTGGTGGACCCCCGACATCGCGGAGCTGAGGGCGAGATGCGTCTGGGCTCAAAGACGGTACCTGAGGGCCCGATGCTGGCGACGACGTGACGAGGAAGAAGTCCCACGGCGCTACCAAGCGTACCGCGCGCTGCGGCGCTCGCTGCAGAAAGTCATTAAGGCCGTGAAGAACCGTACGTGGTCGGAACTGATTGAAGTGGTAGAGGCCGACCCATGGGGAAGATGGAAACGGAGCTGCTGCAGCAGATCGTTGAGACGCTCTTCCCACCGCAAGAGGACAGTGCAGCAGAACAGCTGCAGGACACAACCTGGAGTGGACGGACGACTGGGAAGTCACATAAAAGAGCTACTGGTTTCCCACGACAAACTTATCCAGCTTCTACAACATATCCACTTTTCAGATGAGATAGCAACACTCCGGAAAAATTGAAACCTGCCGGTCAGTGGGAAACTCCAACGACTCAAGCCACTGTGAAGACATCATCGAACATCCTGGACCGCGGCGTCAAACGACTGGTCCCCCTGCCATGTCAAGCAGCCCCAGACGAGTCCGGACAATCACAGATAGTGAAAGAGGTGGATAACACACCCACCTAATCCACATACATAATTTGATCGGTGCCCTCTCAACGGGGGGAGGATGTTACGTCGCGTGGGACATCTGCACTCCATCCCTCGCTACCTGGCAGCTAACGGCCAACCTAGAAGTCTTCTCGATTCTCAATAGACCCACGAGCCCACCATAAAACGTTACCTTCTAGCTTCATTGTTTCCACACATGTTTGCCAGTCAAATTGCTTGTCTGGAGAATTTTATAATTCTATAAGTATTTTCAGTTTATGGCTGGGTCTTGGAAAAGTCCTTGAGTTTATTAGGCGCTCTTAAGAATCATGGAGAAAGCGGACAGTTACCAGATGGGAAAAGCTAACACATGTCCATCGAAAAAGGCTGTTTTTCGTCAGGAACAAAGTCCACCCCAGCTCTACGTTAGTGGGAGACTTCTTCATATCCTGTTCATTAGAGTGGACCATAACCAATCGGCATCGCGGATCGTTACTCTCACTTCGTGGACGAAAAGTGTGAACAACGAATCCGCGTTCTTCGGTCAAAGGGCACACCAACACCAAGCTTTCCTCCGAGACACCATAAGGGCAGTAAACCACTCTCGAGCAAGTGTTCAAGCAGTCATCATCACGTCAGAGAGATGGAAGGTAGGGTAACGATAGTAGGGGTTTTGTAGAGTAATGATGCAGAATGACGAGCACAACTCATTTATTTTTATGATCTTGAAGCACATTATTATGGACAAGATCCTGAATAACTTTTCCCTATTTTATGTTTAGTATTGTGTGTATTATATAACAATTCGTTTTAAATAGGCCTTTGTTTTTCAATGAAAGCAGCTACACATAATTATTACATTTTTGACCAGGTGAAGATCAGAACAAAGTCCTACATTTAAAATATCAGTCGATTCGTTAAAAATTATTTACTTATTGAGATATGTATAATTTTATGTGCTGGACTTGGTTAAATGCGTAGTAGAGATACTTGTATGTGAGTATCAGTGTATGGAAGTGTGCGTGTGCGTGGCGTCTCAGAAACAAATGAATGTAAACAGTTCAGTCAGTTAACAGTCGGGTATGGAAGAAAGTGCTGAGACGCGTGCAAGTGTGTATCGATGAATATCTTAGAAATCGTCCATAAAATAAATATATAATTATTTTGATATTAATTCCAAGTGTAAATTTAATGTTCCTATAACATTATTTCGGTTAATAAGATCCACAATTCTCAACATTACTATTGTTACCTATTTGTGATATATCATACGACATGATATGATACGATGTTATGTACGTGATATGTTGTATTCTGTCCATTTTTTGAGTCAGCGCACCGTATGTTCTGCCGTGTCGAGCCACCGCTTAGCCAGAGTAACTTTTACAATCGTTGTTCAAGGTCAAACAACCGAACTCGAACCGAAAATACCTGCTACAACCTCTGGACAAGACGGAAACCAAACCAGCCCTTGAATCTCTCCTATTTTTTCCTACCCCAAGGACTTGCACAAAAACTCCTTCTCACATTCATTAAGCATCTCTCTACGTGACAAGCCAATTTTCTTTTTTCAAAGACTCTTCGTCAACCATACTGATATATACTAATATATATACAATAAATAATATGTATATTTATATGTAATATATGTCGAGTTGTCATTGAGGTTAGGGGCGTTTAACGAATCTTCATTTGGATTAGCCATTGTTGTTATACAAAATAGATGATAGTTAATGGTAAATATATGATTATTACATAATTTGACAAGTAACCGTGGCGATTAGCTACTCGAGATGCTAATGACAATAATCTTAGGTTCAATAACGAATACACGGTCAACGGGATAGCAAGTGCGTTTTCTTCCAATGTCTAAGTCGAACTGAATTTACTTATCCGCAGTTCTTCGTCATACCTCTGTTTGGTAAAAACGTCCATCCTGTGACCGTGGCTACGTTTAGCGAACAGATGTGTCACTTCGTGTCCAAGCCTACTGTTATAAATCTCGGGCAAACTTAATCGGATTAAATCATAAACAACTACTTCTATATTTTATTATTTAAGTACAGCTATAATAAAAGGTCTAGACTAAAGTATTGGGGATTTTCCCAAAAATTCCAAAGGAAAGGTCCTGATGTTCATTTCAATAAATATGCAAACACATTAGTCATATGATATACACGATACATCATTTATATCTGTCGCATGAATCAACATACCTATGACCGAATGTTAATATAAGTGCACATATACATATAAATTTTATAACAAATCGAAATCGTATTATGTTGGTCACGCGTAATGGTACTATCAATAGTAATGTTATAAATCTAACAAATCTAATTTTGTAATTACTATTGAAAAAATATAAAATATTGTCGTTACTTTGATATTTAAAACTATGTGCGTGTAGTAAGCCAACGCATTCTTTACGCTAGTTTTAAATAAAGCGTACTGTTTAAATTAAAGCGAAATATGAAAAATATACAATATTATTTAATTTCGGATTTTTGAATATTAATAATGTAATTTTTTTAATTTTTTAAGTAAGTATAATTTATGGGTAACTATAAATCTTTTCAATACTATTGCGATCTATATGCTTATATTATAATAATTATTTCAATAATGTTATAGCACACCAGTCACACTATGTACTATTCTCATATATATGTATATTTTACCATCCAAGTTATATGTATATTTAGAATAACTATTAAATTATAGTAAATATAAAAAATGTAGGAATGTTTTTTATGTAAAATATAGTAATATGAAGGAAACATATTTCATTCAGAAGTTTTAAAGCTATTCCAGATTACTTTCATGTCTCTTTGTATTTTTTAGAAAGAATATTACATTTTTGTTTTAATATAATACATAATCAAAGAAAAAGAAGAATAATTCAAAATATTATATTGAAATTAATTAGTAGTTCTCCTTAATGCCCAATAGTAGTATATCTTATCGCTTACCTTGCGATATTACAAAAGGATTTACAAATTTTTGCATATTACTAGTTACACAATTATTACATGCAACCTTATTAATTCGCTCAACTCAACTTACTAAAATTTCATAATTTTAAACATCATACTAATATATATGTTACATAATAATTAGTATACTATATTAGTATAATATGTAGTATATTGGTATATACTGCACATATTATATAATATGTAGCATGTAATAACTTTGTATGAAATTTTGTGAAAATCAATCCTGTTTTTTCGTAAATTACTAGATTTCAAGTACTTTCTTCCTTCGTGTAATTGTTGTACTTCAGTTATATCTCTGATAACATTTGTTCATTGCAGTGTATCTATTCATTCAAATTTATTGTTCGTTTTTATATGATATTCTATTATTCTTAGACAACAAACTCAAGTCACTTTATCATACAGTCAACTAGATATATAGCAGATTCTGTTATTATTATCTTATAGAAAATAACTACAGAAATATAATATAATGAGCTGGAGGATACAGCAGATCATTTTTTTTATCCTTATGTTCCACGAGATAACTTTACATATATGTATGCATTTCTTTCTTTACTATTTTTATCAATAATAAAGTTAGTAATAGTATTTTTGTTAATATTTGCCTTTAGTTATATAAATACATATATATGCACATACAGCTGAAGCCATCGTGGCACTGAATTTATAAAAGTGATAAATACTCTACTTGAAATATTTTCCCGTTCTTCTAAAAGAGCTATCTTTAAATCAGTTCTTAATTTAGACCAAATGCAAGATCACGATCCAAAACATAATGTTACTAATATGCAAACATGAATTTCCTATATGTTCAGAAATACTTAAAAACACAGAAAATATATGAGATCACTTGAAACACAAAATATGTAGTTACCTAGAAACGATATAAAGAGATCACTTTTATAAAAATATTTCAAGCGGATTATTCATTAATTTGATAAATTCAATAACACAAAGGTTTCAAGCCATGATAAAATCAAAAGGGAATCCCAATAAGCATTAAGATAATTAAAACTAGTGATTTGTTCTTCTAGATATATGTAAGTCTTATTAATTTCTTTTTATTAAACTATAACTGTACAAATACTCATTATGCATTAATATTTTCACGGAGGATGGAGATATCCTTTTCTATCTTCTTTTTATGAAAATTATTCTGCAAACTTGTGAGAATATGCACATATCTTCTATTTGTTAAAATTTTATTAATAAACGATATCTTACAATATTTTTGTTAAAATTAATTACTGTACAAATGTCTTTTTATTAGTTGCAAAAGATTATTGAGATGTTTAACAAAATTGATTAATAATTTTTTGTAGACAGTAACATGGTTAAAAATTATGTGATTTAACTTACAAAAACGATATCTATTTGAAATTTGTTAAATATAATCGTTTATCATATTACTATTACCTGCTGCTATATACATGTGTAATTTTTGTTGGTTATGTTACCTATATAAGCTACGTATGTAAGCTTGTAACAAATTTGAAATTACAAATTACTTTCAATTACGTTCTTGAGAAGTAGTTTGGCTACTTTAAGCAGACGATTTTAATATTAGTAATATGTAATTTTAATGTATATTCCAATCATATTTTTTAAATTAATTGTTTCTAAACATTATATAAATGTACACATGTAATAATGATTAAATATTATTAAGTTTATTCTTACACATAGTAAATACACATAGTTAAAGTTTAATGAAATACAACTTTAAAATAATATTTTTTTAAATTTGCCTTTTTGAAGATGTATATGTATTTACTTATATACGTATATGCATAAGTAAATAAATATCTATTTAAATAATACCACAAGATGATCGTGATCGTGACAGCGTCCACATTCACAGCCATTTTTAAAGTCTAGAATCGCGTTAGTCATGTAGGTTAACATAGGTCACAGTCGTGTATACAACTGTGGAATAGGTGGTACACGTTAGAATATAACCTATAAAAGGTGTATAACACGTGAGTAAAATCGAAAACAAAATGAGTTTATTTGTCATAAACAGGTATGTCAAAATGTCAAAAAATATAATACATATGTCTTAATAAACTTAATCACTGAATAATAAATTTAGTCAATTAAACTATATAAATAAATATTCTACTATATTAATCGTATTCGAGTTTTTAGTTCTTCCCATAGAATATTATTACATATACTACATATACTATTTGTTGATAGATATGAGGGTGAAAAAGAAGAAACGAAAAATGAAAGGAATCATTTGTCTGAATTATTAAAAAGAATAGAAGAACGTAAAGTAGAAAGACTAACTAATCATCAAATACAGGAAAGTAGTTCTCAAAATGCACAAGAATCGAATTATAAAAAGGAAAAGGAAAAAGCAGAAAATCTTAATAAATGTTCAATAGAGGATATTAATTTGAATGAAAATAGTATATCAAGTGACATTAGAAGAAAGGCAGAAATACGTGTTTCAGAGCATAGAAAGAATAAAAAGAAGAGGAAATGTAGGGAAGGAAGTTCTAATGAAACAAATAAAACTGCAGATAAAACATTGCAAAGTGAAAATACAGATAATCAGGATAATGAAATACCTAATAAATCATCAGATCCAAATGAAACAGAAGAGAAAATATCAGGACACAATAGGGATTTCATAATCCTGGGAGTAAAAAATAAGCGAAGGAAGCGTGAAGTTAAGAGAATTCTACCAGAATGGTTGGCTAATCCAGAAGTCATATCTATTGATTTAAATAGTGGTCCAACCTTAGAAGACATGAATTCAATCTTAGATTCTAAGCTTATTGAAGCTTTAAGAGATAATGGAATTAATAAATTATTTCCTGTTCAAGCTAGTATGGTATCTTGGCTACTGAAGTGTAATAAAGATAGGCAACAAAAATGGTGGTTAAGGGATACATGTGTATCTGCTCCTACAGGCAGTGGTACGAATGTACAAGTCATTTATAGCAAATTGAAATATTTACATTCTAGTTTTGATACTTTATTGTGTTTTGTTAATAAATAATGTTAAATTCTAATTACAATTAATGTTGTTAATGAATATTATTTCAAATCAGTTTTCTTTATTTAATTAAACATTGCATACAATGAATAGATTAAAGCTCTGTATTTAAAAAATTATTTTCTGTTCTGAAAAGAAATAATTTAAGAAATTATTTTCTCTTTAGGTAAAACTCTAGCGTATGTTCTACCAATAATACAAATATTACAGTTTCGATTAGTTCCAAAGGTGCGTTGTTTAGTTGTTGCACCCGTACAAGAAGTAGCCATGCAAATTTACAAAGTGATGGTTACGTATACTTTGCATACAAATTTAAGAGTTGGTATACTTTCTGGCGCATCAGCATTTGATGAAGAACAAAAAAATATTCAAAAAGAGAGTATGTGTTTATAAATTTTAAAAAGAAGGTTTTATTTATATTATTTATAAAATACAAAATATTCTCTATAATTTTTATATTTTTCTAGTGGATATAGTGGTTGCTACGCCTGGACGATTAATAGACCACATATTAAAAACTCCAGGATTTTCATTAGACGATATCAGATTTCTTGTAATCGATGAAGCAGATACAGCTGCTGACTGGTTGGAGTATCTTCCCGAGCCTCATTATCAAACACCACGATTAACACTTTCCAACTTACGTTCTAGGTTAGAGTTTGGTTACAATTTTTTATATAATAATCATTTACCAAGATCATATGTATTAATATAAAGTTATATTATCTGATATTAAATTTATAGTAATGTATTCATTTTTAAATAGTAAAATTCCAGCTCAAAAATTATTATTCAGTGCAACGTTATCACAAGATCCTGAAAAACTTAATCGGCTTGGACTCTTTCACCCAATATTATTTACGTCTGTTTCGGTGACAGGCAAGGACGATGATGTAAATTTAGATAAAGAAGGGGTTAATTTTATAGGGCGTTATACAAGCCCAGAAGAATTAACAGAAGAAGCAATAGAATGTGAAGCAGAATATAAACCAGTAGCTTTATATCAGTTAATAATCAGGAATGGTATCACTTCTAAAGCATTAGTATTTACAAATTCTGGAGGAACTGCTCATAGATTAACTATTTTACTCCAATCACTCTTATCTAAAAAGAATATAGTAGTTGGAGAACTTTCTGCACAACTTGTATCAAAAGAACGTGAGGATATACTTGCGAAATTTACAAGTGGAAAAATTCAAATGTACGTTTTGTTTATAATTTCGTCGAAGATTAAGATCAATATTTTCTAAAAATTGTGATATAATTTTATTATACTTTCAGACTTGTATGTTCAGATGCATTAGCAAGAGGTGTAGATATTCCAAATGTACAATTAGTCATATCTTATGATCTTCCTAAACATATTAACGGTTATATTCACAGAGCAGGAAGAACAGGACGTGCAGGTAAATCCGGTACTGCTATATCTATTCTGACACCCAAACAAGTTAAAATATTTAAGCATATGTTGAATAATGCTCATAAAGTAATACCACATGTTGAAAAAATCGAACTAAGTACTATTATAAATGAAATCGATTATTTGAGTCATATTGATAAATTAAAACATGCTCTTGAAATAGAGAAACAGAATAACTTATTGCGTGTGAAAGCTGTTAAACGAAGTTATCCAGTAACTGCAAAATAAAAGTCATTACTTTTTGTACAAATATTGTGAAATAAAATATAATTTAACTGAAAATGTTTACCTATAACTGAAAAAATTTGTTGTCTAATAAATCAGAACCTTTTTCGAACCTATAGAATCCACTGAGTGATCCTTGTAAAGTATCCTATCCCAAACACGAGTCCGAATACAGAATTGCTCTAACATCTCTAGTTTTAAATAACGAGAATTTTTATAAAAACACGCAATTTGATTGATGGCCAATATTTAAAAGTGCGCAAAACGTTAGCAGATTGATTTAGTTTTAAATAGAGATAATTTTTCTGATATCGATATAAAAAATTGTTAAATGCTATAGTTCCAAGTGATTGTAAATTATCGTCGAAGCTTAAAAAGAGTTCATGTGCGCAATTTCTATGCATTATTTTTGTGAAAAGTTCTTTGTCTAAGACGAATTTTTTTACTGCTTTCAATTCTATAGACATTTCTGGAGAAGGAAGCGCTCAGAAAAAATGTTGGAACTGTTTTTAATTCGTACAGGTCGAAGAAAATATGCTGAGAGGGTATGTATGATATTTCGTCACCATGCTACTATTGCTCGTGTTTCTCATATCATCGCGTTTGGAGCTACTTTCTTCGGAAAAATCTCATTGGTTCATTTTCTGCTCGAAAACGTAGTGATAACTTTTCTTACGCTAGGTTATTGCAAATTCTTGATCCCAAGCTCAGATACGGGGAACATTATACTATATATTATTATATACATATATAGATTATTAAAAATTACTTACATATAACTACGGCACTGAGAAATTGAAGTTGGCGAGTGATCGGTATGGTGGCAAAACATTATATGTAAGTATGCTTACTCGTATATACGTACATGCCCGGCGGATATTTTTCTGATCTGTCTAAATTAAAAACTTTCTTTCTTTTGTAGAAATGTTTACAGAATCTGAAAATACGTAACGAATTTGTGCCAAATGAAGAAGTTAAAACGTAATAATTTCTTATATCGACTATTTCTATATACCAATCCATCCAGGCAAATTGGTTCTATCATTCGAGGCTGAATTGAATCTTTTTGCGTTATTACTTTTCATCTAACACAGTTATTTTGGTCGAAACAATATGATTTTACGAGAAGTCGTATTCGATAATTGAAGATGATAGTGCAATATTGCTTTCGGGTTGTTACATGGCGAGTCAAGATTTATGCCAAACAATATTATTAATTAAATACTGAACAATGAGTATACGCAAATAGGGTACAAGACAACTCATAAAGTAACATCGATAATAACATTTTATTGTCTGAAGTTAATATTATCGTACACTCGTATGCTCGTACGCTCGTAATGCTCGTTCTCTATCGCAATTTGTCCTATTGATAGTTGTCACGTTATTCAATTGTATATTAATTACCATTTTTAATTATCATTATTATTGTTGCATTGATAAAGGCAAGTTATTCATATTTTTAATTTATAAAAGATAAATGACCATTTATTGATTAACGACACAGACGTATAGTACACTGCTGGAAAGAAATCTCGCGGAACGGCACAAGGGCAAGGGAGGTTGCTCTCTATCGCTCACCTTCGCGCGTTGTTATATTGTTTTGTTTGCATATGCGACTCAGCCAACACGCATGCTTATCTCTAAGATTGTGTCGAGCCTGTCAGAAATAATCGGAATAACCCGAATAATCGGACCTGTATTCCTGCCGCGAGACTTCCTTCTATTTAGCAGCGCATATATTATTATTATTGCTGTGTATAACTTTATAACCTCAGTCGGTTACATTTTATATACAATGGAAACGAACAGATTAGTAACTGAAATCTATAAAAGATGCACAAAAAGTGAGAGAGAGGGAGCAAGAATGTTTTTTGCAAATTGTGTACAATTGCTTTCAAATTTATGTAGTTTAGCGATTTCATGAAATTGTCTAACTTGTTCGCTTTGCGTTTATATGTATGTACGTATCTGTCATTTGTTATACGGAGATAGTCACAGCGTACAATAATATTTTTAATAATACATGTTTATAGATTGGTTATAATTTTTACATGTAGTTGTATTTATAGAATATTTAAAGCTATTGGAACATATCTTACAATTTTGAACAAAGCAATTACTTATTGTACTATTATATATTAACAAAACGCGTTATTACGATATGTCTGATATAAATTAAAATTTGAATCAAACTATTTAAACAAATGCAGTAGTTTGTTTCTTTTTACGCAGTAATACACAAATAATCTTTTTTCGCTAATTTGTTAGAGGTTTGTATGATTTACAAAATAATTGGGCAATTTTTGGTCAGTAATTACAATTGATCGTCAAGATTATTGACTATACTTTAATTTAATTGAAATATCTTAAAGTGAATTTAAAAAAAAACATGTACAGATTACTTTTACATTCAGCTCTTCGGAATTTACAATATTTGAAACAGTTTATAGCGATCGGTATAATTTAGCGAAGGCGTTTAATTGACCAAAAATGATCAAAAGTCCTAAAATTAAAAAAATTATTTAACTAGATAACTAATTTAATAAAGAAAGTCAGAAGATTCGTATCAGGTCTGCGGAAGCTCTAAGCAATTAAGAGAAATCATCAATGTTGGAATTTTCGTTGTGAGAGATGCAATGAACGAGTACACATTAACTTACTTGTAATACTACATGTGATGAATATCTAACAAGTGTCTAAACATTCTTTTTTAATCTTAATATGTTACATTCTCTATGAGACCATTTATTAATATTTTATATAAAACGAGGTCTCATTTAATATTATTATTGTATAATATATTATATTCATACTCTAATCATCTTTTCAGTTTCAAATTTCCGTCAACAATGTCATATTTGCTTTCATGTTATGTACATTACATGTTACATATTGTTATATGTGCTTTTATAACTATATGTACATACACAAAACATGGTCCTATATGATTCATATGTATCGTTGCCGTGTACATGTATGTATATTATACTTAACGTCGATAAATTCACCACACTTATATGATACCATTATGATAAGAGGATATTTGACGCACACTTCCTTGCATATATACCTATCTATATAGGGAATGCACCAAGCAATTTACCTTGTCCTTAAAAACCCACAGGGAAAATCATTTTTTAAATTTATCAATACTCTATGATATAATATTGGAATGTCCCATGAATATGTTGCCTCATTTAAACGGTTCAAGATGAAAAAAACATCAGAAGACAAAATTAAATGTTGTATAGAGCAATATCGTTCTCAGATGGGACAGCTGATATCTTTATATATCGTATTGTTGTAGAAAAGAAAGAATTGAATAATAGGTCAACAGATTTAGTGAGATCTCTTTTTATAAACGGGAATAAGGAATATCTAGTTTACTTGTAATTGTAGCTTGAATACTACTTAGTGTTTATAATGTAAATTAGGTAAAGCATTAACTTTTCAAATGTCATATCTAAATATTTAACCCAAACAAGCAGGTAACGGATCTCTGATAACCTCTCTAAGTTGGAGGGTAGGCAACTTTAAGCATCTCAATTTACTATACAAAGTTTGTAGATGCTATATGAATTTTTTTAAATTTTTTCGGAAACCTTTTATCCATCGAAAGACATGTCGGACATAGATGACCTCTGTTCGTGGTAATCGCAAAAACGTTTACACGGTAAGAGTTAATTTATATACGGAATATTCAAGAAAATCTATTGAAGTTTAAGAAACATATGTTTTTGATTGTAAGAAAAAGTGCTACCGCTTTTCCGATGTTTTGTTGCAATACAAAAGAGAGTATCACAAACATACAGTCAGTCACAAAAGTCCGTTTACAACTCTTAAATATGAAAGTTATTATTATTATTGTTATTATTATTATAGTAAAGACACTAACTTTACGAATTATGTTAAAATCTAACACAATCCATTTACTCTAAATAAAAATATAAAATACTATGTCACAAAAATTACATACTCCTGTTATATTTATATGAAATCATAGAAGCAGTAAACTTGATATTATTAATATTATATTATTAATATTGGTAGCTTTCAGACTTTCCTTCGTAAGCATGTTGGTATCCCTTTGGTGAAAAAGTTTTGAAAAAATGAAAGGTTTCGTAATTTTTCATATAATCTTTCCCCAAATTTTTTGTGAATTAAATGTTTCAATTATTTTAATTTTTTTAGAAATACATCAATAATAATCGTACATATTAATATGTAGACATAAATAATTTTATGACAAAATGCGTTTTTGGTTCCAGCCAATTTGTCGATGTGTGATGGCCTTTATAGATTTTGACGAGACTCTTTTAATTACTCTGTTATGACGTGTATATCTGCAACGAGAGAGATAATAAAAAC
This sequence comes from Bombus lapidarius, assembly GCA_936014575.1. NCBI lineage: Eukaryota > Metazoa > Arthropoda > Insecta > Hymenoptera > Apidae > Bombus > Bombus lapidarius. Next base: position 514,373 of record CAKXZU010000077.1, read on the forward strand.
AGGCGGTTAGACCGCAATGACAAAACTTGACAAAAATAAAACACCGTCTCAATCTACAGTGTGATGTAATCTGCCTTACCCAGTACAGACCTGTAAAGCGTTGGTATTTGTTAACACTACGAACGTTATCGCTATAGTATTAGTTAGGATTTATGTATATATGTATACTTTCACGGCTGCCCTTGATCTTCGTCCAAGAATATGTTTGCCAAACTGATCCATATGTTGATAATAATTTTTGAGCCAATAGATCCCAAAGTCGAAATCATTGTATCTTGCCTCTGTTTATCGAGCGCAATCAGAAAATTCCAAAAGAGTTTTAAAGGGATGATATCCAGGAACAAAGATTAACCTAGGTTAAGGTGCATAGCTAAGAAAGGTTTCCTCAAAGTCTCTGAGATGTCACAAATAGACAGTTTCGCCTTAGTTTCTTTGCTAAGTCAGATATGCAAAATTTTGTAGGTGTATGTGGACTTTCGTGACTGATTGTAGATATTATTAAATCGTTTCGTTCTTTTTAGTATAATTAACAAGCCATGTAAGATATAAAGCCGATTGCGTAATTTTACATATCTCAGGAATTTTATACGTGCAATGATTTTTATGCACTTTTATGCATATAACCATTGCTACATAATGCATATAAATATACATATGTAAATACACTATATGTATACATATATATTTATTTTTCTATTTTACGCGTTGCATTTTCATTTTGAATATTTCTAAAATTGCGGCGATCGATTTTGTGGTGACTTTAAAAAATTCACCGAAAGTTAACTTTAAATTTTTAAATAAGAACCTACATTTTTCATTACGTGCTAGTGTCGTCAATATCGAAATGTTTTCAAAATTACTTGCATTTTATGCATCAACCATTTTCGGGATGTGAATTTTCGAAATCACGTCGCTAGCAATCAGCGCTAGCTAATTAATAAAATAACTCAAAGTGTACCTATATGTACAATTATACACCCTGTATACGTGTGTGTATGCATGTTACAGTATTATTTCACCGTTTCAAATCTTAAACCAATAAATATTTAAATATTAAAAAATATCGAGGCCGTTTAGCTCAAACCATTTTATATAACATACTTCAACGCTTCTACGTGTTCAACACGAGGCTGGCTGCACCAAACTAACTGTCGTTAGTAACATTTTTGCGGTGCACAAATTAATTTGAAGATAAAGATACAATCTAATTGCTCGTTTAATTTATCGCGCTGAGTACAGCGGCTATAGCAATATTTCCTCACCTACTGATATTCAACCTTCGAGGAATTTGGATTGAATGCAAGAACAACAAACGGGTTATGTTAAAGTAACAAGGAGAAGGATTAACGGCCAAAGAATATGTTGAAGAAATGTGTGAAATATGTACAAAGAAATTGCTAACAATTTGTTTGACAAATAATAACCCTATAAACTGATAAGATCCAAGTAATACCATTTTTATCTAGAGCAAAAAGAGTAATACTGTCAAACGTGTGCTTTATTATTCCGTATGACACTGTTGAAAAAATTTTGGAGAAAACTATTGAGAGAAACTCAAAATTAAACTGATGTCTTTTAATGAACTATGATGTTCACGCATCTTAAGCTTAATAAATTGAATTACAAATTGAGTATGAAATCACTAGCTACCATGTATTTGTTTCATATGCAAGCAAAAAGAGCGATACTCTTCCGACGAAAAACTGTCAACACGATCCAAGAAGTTGGAACTAACACAAAGAATAAAGATCAGTTCTTCTATTCTACATATTTCTTATCGTCTTCCTATCATCATCTGAGACCAAAAAGTGCTGCTGACTAGAAATAAGAGACTAATCTCGTCCATTACAGAATCAATCTTCTTGTCAGATATAGTGGCAGATGAAATATCTGATTTGGACAGAGACACTGATTCATAATCCTCACTAGAAAACAACGAAAAATAACAAGAGTGAAGAACGAAGTGATAAAGTTAAAGATAATCCAAGATATACGTCCTTTAAAGAACAAATTCAATAATCTCATTCGATAGTCAGCGAATATTCTACTAATCTATTCAAATAAAAAATGAATAAAGAATACGTTGTCTAATCTCAGTGACAGAAAGGATACTGGAGAAACGTAGTAAAGTTTAGGAGTTTGCTAGATAAGGTTTCCATTATAAATCTCTAGTGCTAAATCATCGAAGAAATTCTAAATAATCCGGAAATGTACCCAGGAAACGCGCGTTTTGACCTTACAATTGCATCTGTGTCAGTAGTAGGAAACTTTGAATGGGAAGTAGCAGATGATCTCTATGACAGTGGCCTCTGTCTTATCACAATTTATATTGTGTGATAATTCTCTCTAGTGTCCGAACGAACTAGAAAAACTGGAAGTAACTTTAATTGCAAGCAGCGTAAGGGTTCAAGTCCAGATCCCGATAGAATTCCTAAAAATAGAATTCCTCTCTTCAAGAAATTTAAAAGGAGTTTAAAAAACTTGGAATTTTCGTACGAACCTTCAAAGGTGATTTGGTTAGGCAAAATTTATCTCAAACAGTGGTTAGAATGATAATTATTCCAATTCCCAGGCTTTTGCGAAAAGCTACTAAAGGAGAAAACTATTAACAAAATATTCAAGGCTCGCTCAGAAATACACAAAGTATCACCACTTGATCAAAGTGGTTTCGGATAAGGTAAGTTCGACGGTAGATCACCTTATTACGTTTGAAATATATGTAAATTAATACTAAAGAAAAAATGTTCAAATTTATATGCAATTTCCTAAAATATAGGGTTTATTCAAGTTAACATCAGTGGTACTCAAACGCGGCAGGGTACCGTTCTACGCGTTAGTTTGTTTCTATTAGCAACAAATAACATTGTCAGATCCAGTGGAACTTGTGTATGAACTCTATTTACATGAAGGAAATTTACTGGTTATCTGAACTTTATCCGAGTTCCTGTTGTCTGAACTACCGCGTAGCGTCAATCCATTTATATCAACGTCCAACTATAACATGTAAACTAAATAAGATGTAAAAAAAAAGTGGAGATACCCTCGTGCTTCACAGTTAGAGTTGCCGTTTAAAAAGCCAATAATCTAGGATAGAGAGCATTGAAACAGACTTTTCCGAAGGACACTTGTGATCATTTTTTAGGTTAACCACGAAATTTAAGGTAGAAACTTCTAAAGATAGAAACTTCCACAAATTATACATTGTAACCTTATTATAGTTCTATAAATTATAGATGGCACTGTATTTTTATTTAAACTGCTTGTAACACAAATCTGATGCAAATACGAAACTTGAAGGTCACTCCTAGAAAAACAAACGCATTGTTATACGGTATGTACATTAGTATAGGTGCGTCTGGCTCCTGCCAGATCATCGCACACATGGCACGACACACGGATGATCGGTGAAGGCTGGCGGTTTGGGCAGCAAGCATCGGCAAACCTGGGTCGCTGTAGAAAATTAGAAAATACCTCGACGGATGGCAACTCTAATTGCAGTCGATATCAATTTGCAACATTGTTACGTATTTAAGAGCAAATGTTTCGTGGAATCCCCTTACATGAACACGAATTCCTATTAACTGAACGAAAACTCGTAAATGCTGGGAAGAAGTACGCGAGACTCGTTTTATACGAACGACCAGGTTATGTGAATCGACTTATCCGCCGACAGGTTCACATAAACGGAGTTCTATAGGAAAGTTAGTCAAACGTAGATTGTTGACGATTCCTATTTATTTTATGGCGGGAAAAATATTCGAGTTATCCAGGAAACATTTGAAACTTCTGGTGACAAAGTTTACGAATGGAGTGGAGTAACAAATTCAAGTTCATAATGTTAAGTGAAAATCGCAAAATTATCAAGAAGACCAACTTCTATATCAACGAGCGTCTCATTAATAAATAAATAAAGTGAGATAAATAAAGAAACGAAAAGTAAATAAATGAAAACGTCTGCATAGAAAAATCTAATTTTTTAAAGATACTCGCCGTCAATAATTGGAGAGCTGGTAGTGTAACATTATTAAACTATAAATCCGCCATCGAATCTAACATTAAGCGAGTGCAGTATCTAAATTACTAAATTTTATCCACTAAATTGTACACGGGCCCAACCAATCCCTCAGCAAGTCTTCAAGCAGAAGGTAAATTATTAGCCCTAGAATTTCGAAGAATGAAACTATTACATTCTACTATGTCTGTAAACTGATAGCATCCTTAGTCAGTGCAGTACGGCAACTTATTCGAAATAAAAAACTGCAGGATAGTTACGACAAAACGAAGAAACAATATTCTCCAATTGTAGATAGGATAGAGGATTTTCTTAAGGAACCGAAAATGGGTTCGCTCAACCCATTTTCCTAAATAATTGATTAGAACCAGTCGCTTAGTTGAAGATTACTTGATTTCTACATACACATATGCACATTTTTATCAAAGTAGAGAGAGGTAATACAATTGAAGGTACAGTAATAATAGATAACACAAGCAAAGTAAACTTTCCCAGTTTAATATCAATGAAAACGTGCAATGTATACATTATTTTAATTGCGTTAGAAGATATAGGAATCGACCACAGAATCGTTATATAGCGTAATTGATATAAGTGATCCAAGTATACTTGAAATCTGCAACCCTTGTAGTACTTGCTAAACAACCTACGATTTGAACTGTATAAACAAAATAGTACAATATAGTGTCATACGAGGGGAATTCAGAGTGTAATTTACTTTTAAAACTTAATGTACAATAATAGAATCGGCATTTGGTAATCCTTAGCAAGTAATGGGAATGTAGTAGTTGATCTTACAAATCTGGTAACCCCAATCAACAGGGCACGGAAGATTCTTACAACAGAGATGTTAGACAAGTAAATCCAAAGTTGGGTGACCAATAATGGTACTAAGCACCATCAAATAGAAGATAATATTTATCTATTCGACTAATCTGGTTCTTTCAATGGCGAGAAGAATTCAAATCATCCTAATGAGATTAAGATAGAGTATACCAAACTCACCTACCAACACCTGATTACAAAAACGGAAGAACCCATTTGCAGTAGTTGCAATGCAAAACTATCTATTAGAATGTCCCGTAACTAGAAACTCGAGAGAAGAGATTAATTTACCGTTAATTATTAAAGATTGTCCGAATGGCAATAAAATCCATTTTTAGAAGAAATAAAAGCAGTACATGATGTATAATAAAAATGGGGAAATAAACTATGACAAGAAAATTACAACGTAAATACTATTATTTGACAAACTTTGTACAATGAGTCTGCTCAGTTCTTTATCTGTAACGCAATTTTTAAGTTAAATTATAACATATGTAAAATTTCACCAATGTAAATAATAGCGGTTGCTAGTGGCTGTAAGTTTGTGCAACAATAAATAAATAAAAAAAAATCTGTTTTTTAGATGTAGGTAATAATCTTTAACGCTGTATCAATCTGAAAATTTATACATATTTTAAAAGTGGTTTGTGTAAATATAGTTACTCACACAAAAGAACACGTTGAGAATATATAGGTATCTGTTTGCTCTAAGCGGGTGGCATTGGCCCCGGAGAAGCCGGCTGTTTTCCAATTTTGCATTACATCTCGCTATAACATTAATATACTTTTTACCAAATGATAGCCCTAATTTAATTTAATAGTAATTTTTCTCTGAAAACCTCTTTTCTCTCTCACATAGTTCGCAAGTTATAACTCAAAATCGGAGATAGTCGTATTTTCAGGGATCAATCTCAAATCTTTAGAATAAATTTGGGTAGCAAAAAAAAGTTGCATAACATATAATACTTATATATCCCCAAAATTGCATAATTTTCTGAATTTGCGGGTTCGGAATGTTGTCTTGTCAGTATTATCATTAATATCCGAATACAGCACTTGTATTTGTTGTTTTTTTATAAAGGCAGACGATTTAAATATCGTGTTGCTTGTTCGCAACAATTTCTTCCTAGCAATAATATTTAATTATATGATAAATTCTAAACAAAAAATTGTCGCTTTTCATGTTGCATTGACACTAAAATTACCACTCCGCAATGTGTATATGTAACAAATATGCTTATAAATGTTCCATTTCGTTATTTAACAAAAAATACAAAAATAATCTGATGTATAACCACTTACTGTATAAATCGGTATAATTCAACAACGAATGAGCGAATAAGATAAATAGATCGACATAATTATGTTTCCATCTAAATGAAAATCAATAACAATTTTGTTTGTTTTGTACCTGTATGTTTTCAGTAACTATGCGAAAAAAGATTTGATAACCATCATTTTGACAAATTTGATAGTTTTAGCTTTAGTATTCGGTTGCTTGTTTGCGATTTGTAACGTAGCAATTTTTATAAACTGTTCGAATTGCAAATTTTTTATATAAACTGTTTGAATACAATTCTATCTCAGTATGAAGTAGTATTTCCAAGCATTACGTATCATGAACTACTTTTGATAAAAAACAAAGATAAAAAACAAAAAATATATAAAGAAATAGCACAGTTTTAGCAACGAAGAGAAGTATTGTACTCTGGTACGATAATAATATCTGATTATTACCTCTTTTTGGTAAGAAGAAATTGTTTATGTATTTTCAAACTGCAAGAAGCAACACGATATTTACGTCACCGCCTTCTATACAATGCAACAAATACAGACATAATCCTGTGTGCGAATATTAGTATTAATTTAAGTAAAAGTATATAAGTAAGTAGTGTTTTGAAAATGTTTTGATATCAGCTATAATATCAGCTAATGACATATAATAAGAAAGCTGGCTTTTCATTTAAAAATCTCAAATTAATCTTCACTAAGAATTTCAGTTATTCCCAAGTGGAAGTTAAATAAATCCTAACATCTATCCTTTCAGTATATTCAATATATACGTACGAGTGTATTACTGTACATACTACAATTCTCGCCTGAAACGTTTCTCTGCCTTAGGCAAATATCTCGAAAAACATGGAAGATAGAAAAAAATGTTTCAAAATGTATGTAATACGCATTCTCTGTGTTACTAAAAAGTATACTCGTAGTTTTGAAATCTTGAGAGATGTGACCTTGAGAAACATATTTTGTTGTTAAACGAAATAGTACTATTCTCTGAATCTTTTCCACAATCAAAGATATTATATATATTTTTAATTTTGCCTTCGAATATGTATTTTCCAACTTTAACTATTTTAAACATGCGCAGAATTCGTTTCAGTTGCAAATAACAACTTGTATATTACTTTCAAAATTTACTGATTACTTTTTTATAATTATCAAGTATTACACGGTAAAGATGCATTACAATTCGGTATCAGAAATAATATTTTTTTATTTTCAGCGACAAAGTAAATGAAAGAGGAACAAATTTGACGTACATATATATTTTTAATATATGTAGAAAATAATAGAGAAAAATAGATTTATTTTTATTTCGTAAAACATACTAAAATATTTAGTGTTGAAATTGTTCAACATCCTTAATGTGTAAAATGTTAAATTGTATTTATAGTAATTTTGGTAATTATATAGAAAAGGACACGCCTCACCGATTTCAATGAGCTCGAAATATGTTGCCATGGTCAATATTCTGAACACTTTCTCTTATATTGTACATGTAACCGCCACTCGGTCTTTGTTCCCAAGATACAGGCAAAAATATTTTCGACGCTGAATATCGTATTTTTAAAATTGCGTTAGTATTGGATTAAGTTTAGGCTATGCATACATGGCCTTAGTTTGCGAGATTTTCGAAAATTCCGATTCCTACATGCTCGTCTGGTCGGAATTAAATTTAACTATTTTATATTCTTATTTATATTAAAAATGATTATCAACCATGAATTAGCTTTAGATTGAACTACATATAAAAATACGACCATCGTAAAGTTAAATTTAAGCAAACCTTTTTATAAATATCTTGGAAATTGAAATAATATAGTAATAATAAAATATCTTGGAAACGAAAGCTGAGTGCCGGTTACGTGAATAAAAAAAAGTTATTCAGAATGGCGACCTTGACAACGTATTTCATGCTCATTGTAATCGGTGAGGTATGCTCTTTCCTACGGATATAATTAACCTATTTTTACATCTTTCAGTGGGTCCGAAAAGATTGATACAGAAAAAGCAAATGATATCGTACAGAACTGGAAAAGTGGAAGATTATTATACTGATAACAGATGATAAATGGCCAAACAATAAAAGATTATTGTTTTCTATATAACGTTTATATTATATCCCAGAAGGTTTTTAAGTTTTAGTTTCAATCATATGAAACTTCACTATACTATACTTATTGTCGTGCATTTCATTTCGCAAACTGCTACGTATTATAATTTCCTTTAACTAATGAACTTTTTTACTAAACGACTGAAATAAATTTATAATTAAGTCTATGTACGTATATCTACAAATCAGTTTTTAAGAATAAAACGCATAATCCTCTCCAGTAAATTTTCAAAAAAAGGACAAGTTAAAAATAATTGTTTTCTAATAATAGTATCTAATCAAAGTTTTAATAATTGTTTAAAGTTTCTTCTTTAAAGTTCAATGTTACGAGCAGCATTAAAAAATATCGTCTTTTAACGTATCATTAAATCTTCGAAATAGGCGAGTAGCATGTAACGTTCAATGATGCTTTCGCTATATAAATATAAGCGTAAGATGCATAATGCATGACTAATATCGGATGGATTAAAAGTGAAAATTTAAAAAGTAAATTGATACGTATAATATTTGTATTCGTATCTACACGTGTAATTACAATATACTGGAAAGGATTATTTGTGTTAAAATGAAGAACATTTTACAAGATGACGCCGTAGACAACGTATAAAAAGTATAACATAGATTTGAGATATTTTCATTCAAAGAGTTATTTTATACGCAGTTTGGTACATATATTATACATTATGCAACTAAGTTTGAAACCTCTCATGCTTATTTTCACTGATATAGTTTTATGTGTAAATTTCGTTCAATTAATCTGTTAAGATTTATGAAAAGATAGGTACAGCAAGAAAGAAATTAGAGAAAGTGAATATTATATTTGATTCCTTTGTCAAAAAAGAAAAACAAAAATGAAGCTTCGATCTTTTCGGGATAGTATTTCTGGTGAAAAATATTTTCTACATTTAAACTTGTTATGTTCATATATAAATTACACATATTGCTTTTAATGTATATAAATAATTTTCACAACAGGTGCATATTATTTATGGTTTAAACATAATCTTACATAACTTTTAAAATAGTTGCATAGTGTATGTTTACAATATTTTCTAATAACTTAAAAACGTTTGTTGTTTTAAGAATATTAGAAAACATTATTGATAAGATGAAATTATACGTATAAGTAAAATCGTAGTACCAATTCCTTTAATTATTATTACCGTACAAGATACAGTAATAATCAACTCGATGATTATACTTAATATCGTTATTTTTATTAGTATTATTATTTACTAGAATCTATTTAAACTTGTATTTGCATTTTAGTAACAATATGCATAACTCGCAAAATGTACGTAAACCAAAATGCAGATAAAAGTGTACGAGATGCAAAAGTAAATCGATGGTTTCAATTTCAATCTATGCCACTTGAAACATTGTGTTGTAAAGTAACCTATGTATATGTTTTGTAACAATATTATCGCAATATACGGCTGTTAAGTACGTACATACATAAATGAAAAAGTACTCAAAGCGTAAGACGTGTTAGTTAAATTATAGCAGAATGACACGTTTGTGTAATCTAAAGAAAGAATTGTGTAATACGAATTTTACACGTCTTTTATTTACACATTACAGATTTAGAATTGCACTGTACGATTTGTCATTCTCGTTGTTATCAATATAATGGTTTTCTTATGTAAGATTTATATAGCATAACTGTGCAGTATTACAATTATTTAAATTGCACCATGAGTTATAATTACAAAGTAATTCAATTACATTGTAATTCGTAATTCAGATCTCTAATTTAATTAAATTACAACGTAATTCATAGTTGTGATTGAAGTATAATTACACAAAATAATTGAATAATGTACCTGAAAAATATAAACATAAGATTGAATCGAACGGAAAACGGAAGATAAGTCGTATGCATAGATTATGTAAATATTTATCTCATTTCTTCAGACTTTTCAGCTGTAATTCAATTACACTCATGATTATAGTAATTAGCAATTGAATTAATTGAAAAGTTTGCATTATATAAAATAATTAAATTACAGTGTAATTTATGTAGCACAATTGTCATGTATAGATAGTAATTTGGATATCACATAGCCATGTATTCTTAAAAATATAATTTTTATAGAAATTATTTTGTAATTGTAAGGTATCTTCAATGAATATAATTTTTATTTAGGGTTTTTGTGTCTAATTAATGTTAAATGTTATGCTTTGTCATATTTATTTTGTTTCAAAATCAAATATAATGAGAGCTGTATGACAAGGTGTTTTCTTAATAAAAAGTAATTAATTAATTAATTAAAAATAATAAATTAATAAATAATTAAAAATAAATTATAGTATTTTCATATAGAAATAGATATATTGTACAGATAAAACTAGATGTTTTATGCGGTTGTTAAAAAGTATATGCACTCTACTTACAGGATTGATCTTAGACATCAAAACAATGAAGAAATTTCATGTGCAAAAATATCGATTGAGGCTTCTTTTCCGATATATAAAAAATTTAAGTTTATGTTATGTAGTAGAAATGCTTGTACTCGTTCAATCCATGCATCCATACAATCTTTATACGTTCGGACAAACGGGAAGCAATGTTGACGCGACGTATCCCGATGTTAACTGGCAAGCAGGCCAAACGAAAAGTTTCAGACACACACAATACTTACCACTCACGCACGCGACATCTCGTTTCATTTTACGCAGATACGGTCGACTATACCGAAAATTTAATACAGTGCGTCACACGTAATGATATGCATATCGTTACAAAAAAAACATATGTATATTGTTATAAAAAAGAGACTTACGGAATTGCAAATTATAACACATGTGCGATATATATAGCAGCAATGTGGAATCAAAGTGTTTTCTCTTTTGGAAATTACACAGAAGAAGAGATCCCAATTCCAATTTTATTGAATTTCGGACAGGTTGTAAGTCCCGAATAACACGCACTTTGTCCACGGCGTGGGACGATCATCGTTCAAAAGTTATGACGAAAAGAAAATGAAACTTGTTAGATTCCATTTACTTCAATAGAAATGGTTAGAGATGAAATTGCATATACGTTTGCATGGGATTGCGATTTTAATAGCGGTAAAGTATGGGTGATAATAATAGTGGTTAGATTAGGTTAGATTAGATTTCGTGGATAGCTGGGGAGCCAAGACCCGCAGACCCAAAAGACCTAACCTAACTTTTGAACCACGATCGTGTCACGCCTCGGACAAAGTGCATATCATCCAGAAGCTTTCCCTCTACAAAACATCTCATGGTCAAGATCATCAATGGAGTTGAGGCTACCTTTTTTTTTGAATTATATTAATATTTGGATATATGCTAGGCGTGAAATATAGCTATGCTATGAAATGATCATACAAATTTATCATTTACCTATTTCGCCTTTGACGAAGTCATCTTTACGAAAAAAGACCTAGATTAAGGAATATTAAGGCGTGGAAATAATCGAAGGATTATTGCATCGATACAGCAATCAGAATTCTTAGTTGATGAGCAAGGCCCGATTTTTATCCTTGTATTTTGTTTCTCAATCCTTGGGCCAATAGTTCATTTAATAGATCTTATTATCCAACAGATGTCGAAGACAGTTAGTTATTTTATTGTAAATTGTTACTTGGAATCGTACAATGATAATTGTACATGTCCTGCCTTATATTCCCTTTCAGCGTGGGCTGTGTCGTTGCAGTAATATGTAAGTCAGTCTTTTAGTTTTTCATTTTTTATTTCTATAATCAACCTACTTCGTATTATTAATAATGATACTGGAATTGGAAAATAATCAAACATTTTAAAACACGTGTTCCAATGTTGGTATCGCACCACAAACTGAAAAGAATCGGTACTGTAAGTAAACTGAAACTGATGTCGAGTTCTCAACATGTCTCAACGCGTATAGTGGCCTTAAGCGACACAACCGTAGCGATTCCATAGCAAACGGGATAAATATTTGAGATATAAAAATTCTTACGAAAAATTATACTTGACGTTGCAATCTCTTCTCGATTGCAGTCTTTATTCTTGAACATTTATTTGCATTAGAGAGAATCGGGTATCTTCGATGGACACATACGTGTGATCGATGTGTGGATATTGAATTTCGGCTGTTTGGTAAGCCTCGGAATGAGAAGTATTGGAATGAGTGAAATACACAAGAAGATTCGTTAGTTGATTCACTGTACAGCACAACTATTCTTATAGTGTAATTCGAGTTGGTTCGAATATAGCCATTTCGAATTATTTTCATGCGAAATACTTCTTGTCTCGTTGATAATCATAATATGCTAATCACAGTGTGTGCAGTTTGTACATGCATTTTTTCATGTGTATGAGGATTATTTACTCATTTACGAAAATTATTAGGCAGATTTATATGCAAAAAAGAAAGAATACATTTACCCTTCTTATTCAAACGTCTTTCGAGGTGGTGTTTGCACATGATGAGATTTGGAATGATACACGCGGGTCGTGTGGATTTTGAACATTCTTCGTTACGAGTCCTGCTTACCGAGTAATATCGTGATATGGCACTGAACGTTCCTTGCTGTCCACTCGAATCTGTACACCAGCGTAAGGTAAGATTGCACGTGAACTGGCATTTTTGACATAGCATTAAAAATAAAATAAGCTTCATTTGACATTTACGCATATGAAAATTTTTCATTGTTTTGATATCTAGTGATTCCATAAGTACACACACCTACACACATTGCACTCCTTATCGTTAAACTTGTGTTAAAATATCTTTGGTACGTAATAGATTGATGTTCTTGTATTTTCTTTGCAATTAGTGCTCGTGGTTCATAACTCAACACGAATTTTTATATGAATTTAATAATTAATTTACAACAATTGAGAGCTTTTAACTTAATTACATAAAGCGACGAAAATAATGCAAAATATTTTTGCAAGTTATATTAATTGAATTTTTAATTTGGAAGGAATTATGTATCGAATTAAATATTGGATAATTCCCATGGAGTTGTTTACTTTTGCATCTCTTTGTTTCGACACGAAGCTCGAGATATTAGTCACGTTGCAAAACCATTATAACTTTTTACATTTAGGCAGATACTTTAAAAATTATAATTATACATACATCTTTGAATATATGATACGCGTTCTGTATTGCATTAGATCATAATAGAATTTATACGTTGTACAAACTACGATAAAGACCACGTATCTTATGTTCAAATAATAAAAATATAAAAATTTGTTATGCAGTAAGAATATTTTTCAAAAGTCTTCATATAAAGTCGAGATGTTATGTGCAATTTTTTTGTTCAACTTCTATACATGATAGTAGTAGAGCAAACTGTAATGGAATTTTTGATTCTGTGTAATAAATAACAACCGAAGACTCAAGACAAACGAGGTTCATGGTACACGTACATGTAGTTTCTTTCTTACAAGCGCGAATGTACTTTTTAATTTAGCGCAAAGTAATTATTAGCATAATATAGAAAAATAATGTATTTAAAAGATTTGTTAAACACAAACATAAAGCGTAGACACATCAAGTACGCTAAAGCTGGTTGTTTCATGTTTTGAACGTTCTTAGTTTGTATATCAATAATGTTTATTTTGATATGAAGACTTTGTTAACGATTATGTGAAATTCCTGTATAATATAATATAATTTGTTGATCTACACGCAGTTGAAGTCTAGCAGATGTGTAAATTGAAATTCATGAACACTACTCATATATTTACAGTACATTGTTCAGAGAAACGCTTTCATGTTGGTCGCGCCACAATAACTATATCTCGTTAGATCTAAATATACATATATGTATATATTCGTCTTTGTTACGTCGAACGCCAGGAAGACCTATATTTTTTTCGTCTCCATAAGAATTTAATTTCCATTGACTGTCCTCTTCTAAAGATCAATTTCATTGTAAACGTTGATGAGTAATCAGTTTTACAAAGCAATTGTCAGTACCATTTAATTAACTTTTTCTGAAACGATCGGGAACATCTGCAAGCTTGTTAAATTAACATATCAAAATACGTCTTGCTTCTTGCATTGGTACATTCTCAAACTAACAAAGTTTCAATATGTTAATACGATTTAAATAATATCGTTTATAAATTTGTTATCTTATATGAATGGCTGTTAGAACAATATTTCAAAGTGTATCGCTGATTTTTTCATTTATTTTTGTTCAAATACTTGTAGTTGTCTCAACATAATATATCATAGTAATGTGAGATTTATTAAATATCTGTAATTATTCGCGCTATCTGTAATATTGATTACATTATAATGTTATTTATTTGTGATATTCACTGTAGTTTACAGATGTAAAAGCCAGTAATAAACATGAAACTATGTTAAAATTGATTTACAATTAACTCACTTTAGACCAATTAAATTTAGTTTACCTTGTTCAACTCGATTCATATGATCTTAACATAGTTCCAGTTTTAACACTTTTGCTTCGGGTGCCGCTTATATTTTTTCGTTATCGGCAGAACATTTTCTGTTGATTTTATTGATATATTGGATTAATCGCTTCTTAAAAGTTACTTATCATATTGGAGCAAACATTGTTTTATTATTGTTTTATTCAGCACAGTTGTTATTTAAGACTTAGGTGCGCATTTGTGGCGCGCGCCGCCGTACAGGGAGAGCACTTAGGCGGAGTGAACTTCCGAAGCGAAAGGGTTAAAACTCCACCAGCATATTCCATAAGTAAAATTAAGAAGAAAATGTTATGTAAGCATAGGCTCTTAAATGGTTTAAGAAAGCTATAACAAAACTACGAAATTGCCAGGGGCTGGCTATTTGTTCGACACCACGTTATTAAGAATCATCTTAATGCATCTGCGGAAAATAGAATCCATTACAGTACCGATTATTTCTTCATTTTTCTTAATTGCAACAAATACGTCACGAATCCTTTGCACTAACTGCTGACGCGTATTAACTTGTACTTAATGAGCTTTTTGTTCACAGCGAGCACATGTAAAAATCCATTGGCGTGATTTATGGCGATGAGAGAGGCCGAGGAATTGGTCCTCCTCGAGTTATCCGTTAGGGTAACTGTTATTTAACTGGTCGACCAAATTAAATTGACCTTTGTGCAATCGTGTTAAATAGATATCGGCAATGTGTTCTTATGCTGTGTCGATGTAACACCAGTCCATTATCGTTTCGTATTTTTGTTATAACCTTTTGAGAAAGTATTTAAGCGTCTGCTTACATAACATTTTCGTCTTAATTTTGCTTATACAATATGCTGGTAAAATTTTTCGGAACAAAATTAGAATGATATAACTAATACGTAACACTAAACATATTTCCTCTTGTAAAATAATTCCAGTAAAATGAGAGGATCATAAAATAAGAGTAATAAGGAAAAAACCTTGTGGTATATTATGAAGTACTTGTTATTACATGTTAAAGGGTAGGGATAATTATGTAGAAGTCTGTATGAAAGACATTAAAGTTGCCCACTAAGGATTCAATTTATTGTAAAAAAAATTGATGGAAAAAATTTGACTAGTATTGTTGTAAATATCGTTTGCATTAGCAACAAATTATTGTCTGCGGGACAAAATATAGCAAATATTAAGATTATATCTCGATATTGTGGTTCTTCTTTTTTGGGTGTGATTTTAAGAAATACGAAAAGCAATAGATACTTCCAAAAAAAAATAATAACTTTATATTAAATAGATTCGTTGTAAAGATGCTATTTATTGAACAGAATGTGCAAATAGTTCAAGGCTGGGAAAGGATTGTTATAGCAGAAAAAGAGTATATTTATAACATCCTTGTAATTATTGCACACGTACTTTGTAACTTGTGCCATTATATGTTTACGTACTATATGTATATTCATTATTCATTACATAACGTTTTGTATGTTTTATGCGTTGGAAATGTTTATCAGTATTCCAGATTAAGACACAGCACGAATAATTTACAGATTTTTTTTTTATTAATGATTGTTATTTTTTGGATAGTTAAGAAGAAAATTTTTAAAATTTCAATACAGAATTCTAGGTAATTGTTTCAATTCTTGTGCCTTTTAGTATAAAATTGTCATATTAAAAATATTAGTTTTCCTTTAGAATCAATAATAAAATTTGTCATAGAACTTACTCATTTAGTTCTTATGTTTCTTTTGCTATAATTCTCGGATAAACATAAATTGTACTATCGTTCGAAGTCGGATTATTGCTGTCACGTAACATAAATAAAATTTTATACTTATTATACTTATTATATAAATTGTTTTCTCTCCGTCACATGTACCAATCGTAAAAAGCAATACCACATTTTTTATTTTAATATAAGCACTTTTTCATAGTCTCGTGCTACGAAGAACGAATTAAATATATTTATTATTCTCTATAGTATTCCCGTATCGTTTCCAATCTTATCTGCATGAATTTCGTTGTTAAACTTTTTTTCGTAAGTATGTATATTTTAAGGAACAAATATCATAGTTAAGATGAATAACGGAAAGAATAGCGTGATCGATACTAAATGATGCCTGCAATTGGCTGTGTTTATATTCACCCAAGGCGGGGGTAGCGATGGCGATATCAATGGCCTTTCTGTTCTGTGGCCTTCCTGAAGTGTGCTACCACCCATGATTTGCGTAGTACTGAAATCGTCGTCGTTTCCAGAGGAATCGAAATCGTCGAAGCTGCCCATATGAATTCTTCTGCCGTTGCTGTTGCTGTTCTTCTTTCTCCCTTTTAGTATAGGTTTCTTTCTCGATGGTTTCTGATCGGTGATTTTCACAAAAGGACTGGGAGTTGTTTTCGCAACAAGATGTAATTCTAGACCAAAAGAACAATTAATTACATATGTGACGGTTAGATCTGTTGTATAAATGTGTATGTCTAGAGCATTTACATATTACATATATATTGCATTTAACACGTTCACGCCGGCGTGCACCACCGATGGCTCACACTTGAGTGTTCCATCGGACGATGCATACCACCAAAAATATAGTTCGTTTAGTAACTAGAAAAAATTGCCATATAGTTGAAAATTTAAATAACGGAAATTTAACGTATATTAATTGAAAGAAAGTAGGATTTATTTTATTTCATTTTAATATTACCCACTTCCCACGACGACAAATACAAATAGCAGCTCCGGCGTGAACGTGTTAACTTAATATGGTTTCAAAGATATAATTTTACTTTATGGCATACTTCCATAAATAGGTATCTATAGTGTTTGATTTCCGCAGTCGAAATTTACGACCTAATCTTTTTGCGCGTAAAAATAAAAGATCGAGAACTCTCCGGTCAGAAATCACTTCAGGCCAGATGAGTTGTCACATGCTTCTGGGCGCTTGAATAGTCATAGTCCGGGACATAGTGACTTTGTAGTGTGTAAGAAAAACAAACTGCTTGAAAATCATTGAACTTTGTGATAACAGTCGATAGAAGAAAAATTATTGCGAGGTTATCAAAAAATATATGAATTTTTGGTAATTTCAATCGAGCTTCGTCATCTGATGTAGGTACGGGTCGGATGCCATACTTTCGTTTACTTCATTTTCATCATCAATGTAACGAAATTAGGCGGTTTCCAAACGGTGAGTTATTATAGTACACGGAGAGTAGTTGCTTTCTCTTGGATTACAAGTCATAGTTCGATAGGTCAGTGAATCGGAGATCAGTGGAAACGGAATTTTCTCCTGGGCCTCAGCCGCTCACTCATTTCGCTGACTTTCGGGACAGCTCAGTGGCCGAGTGTTGGTGTGTTGAACAAATGTTTTGTCAAATAAAACGTACAGGGTTTCTCATATTTGTCAACAACATAAGTGGCTGCAGTAGTAGAGTAGTTTTCTATAGTTATCACAAACGAACTGATGAAATAATTTATTTATTGATAAAAAGACGACTTATATACATTATATATATAAATCAAACGAATTGATTTTTTCTCTTTTACAATTTAAATTTTTTGAAATATTAAGGCGATCTTAAATATCACCCCATATTCTCTTTCCATTTCTATTACCTACAATTTAGTAATAATCGAATCGAATCGGTAAGACGTGTTGGTTACCATAAGGCTACCTCTCAACGACCTTGAATCTTAAAACGACACAATTATGCGTATAAAATACAATAAGATTGTCTTAAATGAACGTCGAATCAATTAAAAATGCCTGTTATCGAATCATTCCAAGACAAGTCAGTTTCTTTTTCAACGACTGTCAGTATATCAATCATTTTTTAAAATAAGCGTAAGGGTGGAAAGGGGAATGGATCCCAGAAATAAAATTTTAGCTTCGGGTATTTATTAGTTTCCGAGATATCGATAAAAAGCTTTCGGTATTGTACATTGAATTCTGTCTACACAGACGAGTATATAACTTAAAAGTAAGAAACTAATACAAGTTAACATAAAAAAATAAATGTCTGTGTCTTTACAAATGTGCAAGTAGATTATCAAATCAGTAGGTTACCAAATAGGTTATTGTTCGTACTTGGATGATTCTAGTTATTGTCAGTAACGTGTAAGTGGTCTGACAAATTAATTATATCCTATTAATATAAACAGGACATGAAATATATCTTTTACTCAAAACAGAAAATTCTCAACGTCTGCATGCGAGGAAATTGAGTTTAAAAATTTGCCAAGTGTACTCCAATTTGGCTAATTATTAATTAGGTACGAGCAAATAATCAGTAAGAAATTAATGTAAATGCGACAACACGTAAAAAATATGGAATAAAATTGCTTCGTTCAGGACTTTATCCTCAAAAAAGTAGAGCACGAACATGTTTAGCAAAGAAACGAAGCGTCTTGTGAAAAAAATTTATTCTACGTTTTTTACTTAATTTCACGCGTAGAACAACCTGCTATTGATTATTTACGTTTATCCAGTGCGGAAATAATCGTATTCAAGCATACTTGAATTTAAAACTCGATATTTTCGAAAATGTATCATTTGCATGAACATATATCACTCTATATTTTCCATTTATTTTTTCATTTAGATTCTCCTCCTCTCGGCTTGTACAGCAGTTCAGCTACACTCTGTATAACGGCACATCTGGGGTATCTACGTGCGACGATAAATACTATTTTCTCTGCATCTGACTGTATCCACGTTACAAATGAAATGAGTTGGAAAACTAATGAAATCTTAACACGTTTCTCCAAGAGAATGGTTGAGTTTCGACGCATGCTTCTCCTTTGAGACTTTTTATCTGCACGGTGAGTGGAGAAATTTGGCCTGGAATTTCGAGGCTAAAGCCAATTTCTCTATAATAAAGGAGCGAAGTGGTGATCACGTCGGGGTCACCAATTTATAACGGATTGGGGAATCCGCTATAATTTATTTTTACTGCGCTCCTCCTTCGTCGTAGCCAGTCGTCGCCACCGCCAGTTGAAGAGAATTCGCGTATCGTCCCGGGACTACCGGGTGGGCTCGTCAGTAAGGCTATATCCGGTAGTCCCTGCCTTAGACGCAGGGGGACTCTCGCTAGATGCAATATTTGTATCTTGGCACCGTATATTCGTCCGCTAGCTAGACAGACAGACTAGTTGTCGTCGTAGTGGCCCTCTGGTGTTGGCTCTACATGTCCGCGTCCTGTTGTTACCGATCTACCACACATATTTTCTCCCATTCTTTAATTGATCAGCTAATCTTCATCACGCACCTGGAACTCACAACTCAAAGTCTTCGTCATCCTGACCATCGATCTGGAAAAACCAAACCGACTTTAAAATGCACATTTCCAGGTGCACACCAGTATTAGTGCGAGGTCCTGATGAAGCCAACTGCAATGCTAACGAAACATTGGAATCCTTCTACTTTCAGACTCTTTCACAGAAGCCTCAAACAATGTTGAACGAAGCAGCATTAAATGCAACAATACCAATTGTAACGATGCAGATTGTAAAACAACCTTATAACAGTAAAGTAAGAAATATAGAAACCTCATTTTTCCTACTTTGGCAACTCATCGATAGTTGCGTCATCGTTGATCCAGATCATAGGTGACACTCTTCTCAGGAGGCTGCACAGGGCAACCGCCATCAGAATCGTCAGAGGGTACCGAACGGTGTCTCACGCGTCGGCGACCGTACTGGCCGCGTCTCCCCTGTGGGAGTTTCGGGCGTTGGTGCTGAAGAGAAGATACGCCAGCATGAGAATGTGGGACCCGGGAGGGGACTCGGCCGAGGAAACAGCCCCAGACGACTTAGGAACCGCCGAGAAGGACGCGTGAGACCCGTGGCGATCCTAGCTGATCAACGAGGGAGGCGAACACAGAGGCGCGGAGGCGGTCCTCCCAAATTGGGAGATATGGAGAAGCCACGGCGGCCTTCCGCTCATCTACAGGATGACCCAGGTGCTCACAGGACCGTGTTCGACGAGTACCTGATGAAAATCGGACGGTAGACGACGGACATCTGTAACCACGGCGGGGAGGGCAGGGACACGGTGGCGCGTCATAGGCGAGAGACTGACCTCCTCGGCGATCATAGAAGCGATGCTGAGCGGGCCACAGGAATATGAGGCTGTCCGCCTCTTCAGCGAGCGAGTTATGCTCGCAAAGGAGCGAGCAGAAAGGGAGAGAAAGAGAAATTCCCACCCTTGTAGGATAACGTAATGGAGGGGGATGGCGGTTAGACGGCCTAGAGCCGCTTCATCGCCCTCCCAACGGACCGCAACTAGAAGGGGGGATGGCGCCAGGGGCAATGGCCCCCTTAGCGCCAAATTCAACACGCCAGGAATCTTTAGGACTAGCTCGAACGAGAGGATGCGGGAGGTGGATGCAACAGAAAGATAATTCATAAGAGGTTCCTGTTTTTTAGTTTTGAGTCAAGATCGTGTCTAAATATGTTCAATTTACTTTTGCCTGCAAAAGTTATCGTATCTCAAAAGTTTCACTGTATAATATTATTTATACATATAATATTTCGGAAATCCTCCAATCTCTTCGTAATATCTTCTCTGAGCTGTTTGATCGTCATATTTTTGACTTCGCAAAGAATTACATACAATACTTGCGAATGTAATATTTTTCAAACGATTTGTAATGTTTTCGAATTGTTCTTAATTAATTAAACAAAACTACAATTACGTTCATTGATTTTGTATCGTTTTATGACATGTCTCTATTAATGCTTCCTTATATCTCTGTCTTTCTATAATATGCGATATTTTAGACGAATCTTGATCTTTTGTTATTAAATGTGTAAATACATCGAAGAAACTATATTTTCTACACTTCTTACAAATGCTTACACTTATTGACTACTTTGAGTAGCACTGGTAGCGTTAATTTATGCGATATATATTGTTAGCCAACAATAATCGTTACGACGAATTGAATATTAAAGATGCTATTCAGTTAATGAGTGACATAGAGTCATTGTTGATCCCATCAAGACGGTAATACGTAACGACCTTGCAATACGTTGCGCGTCAAGCCAACGACGAGCGGCTGATTATTTAGATGGAATAGAGCTGCTAGAAAGCGAAGATGGCAGTGAGTTAATCGAATCTGAAGATAATTACGGGTTGATGACATGCGGGCCGCACACTATAAGAGTTTCTCCGAGGCATGCTTCAGCCATGAACCTCATGACATAAATGAGGCACAACCTCAGTATCCGTTCTACCTTCGAAGTGAAATGGCGTTATGAAACGAGGTCTCGTGCAAGGCAAGGCGATTCTCACGAGTCCTTTTTATAACGAGTAGTATGGACAGCTTCGAAGTAACGAGATATCATCGCTGTGGGAAAGAAGTTGCAATTGTTTAGGTACAGCGATAGGTATGTGTATTAAAAAGCAAAAAACATCACGTAAAACAGGAAAACGGTCTAAAGAATCGGCTGATTGTCGGAAATATAGATTTAGAATTTGGTCTTTATGTCTTCAAATATAGGAAATTTCTAATATATGAAATCTTACTGAAAAGCAAGTTTCCTTCGCAACTCATTTCTATTTGTATGAGTTTTTATCGCGGTACAAATTCCATATGTTTATATACGTGACTATGTAAGTGTGATATATTTTATCTGGCCTTAAGGCCATTTTTGATCTCCCATCTTCGACGGGACATGGTGACAGTGCTTGATTTATATCATCAGTCTTCACCGTCATACCCGGAGCAAATATTATCCCTGTCCCCGTGATCTGATCCCGACCAGTTGAGTAAGTCGCACAACGCGGCCGCACATTTCGAGAAGTTTGAATAATAATAAAACAGAATGAAGTGAATAAAAGTTTCAACAACTCATGAACAAGTCAGAGAGATGGAAGGTAGGGTAACGATAGTGAGGGTTTTGTAGAGTAATGATGCAGAATGACGAGTACAACTCATTCATTTTTATGATCTTGAAGCACATTATTATGGACAAGATCCTGAATAACTTTTCCCTATTTTATGTTTAGTATTGTGTGTATTATATAACAATTCGTTTTAAATAGGCCTTTGTTTTTCAATGAAAGCAGCTACACATAATTATTACATTTTTGACCAGGTGAAGATCAGAACAAAGTCCTACATTTAAAATATCAGTTGATTCCATAAAAATTATTTACTTATTGAGATATGTATAATTTTATGTGCTGGACTTTGTTAAATGCGTAGTAGAGATACTTGTATGTGAGTATCAGTGTATGGAAGTGTGCGTGTGCGTGGCGTCTCAGAAACAAATGAATGTAAACAGTTCAGTCAGTTAACAGTCGGGTATGGAAGAAAGTGCTGAGACGCGTGCAAGTGTGTATCGATGAATATCTTAGAAATCGTCCATAAAATAAATATATAATTATTTTGATATTAATTCCAAGTGTAAATTTAATGTTCCTATAACATTATTTCGGTTAATAAGATCCACAATTCTCAACATTACTATTACTACCTATTTGTGATATATCATACGACATGATATGATACGATGTTATCTATGTGATATGTTGTATTCTGTCCATTTTTTGAGTCAGCGCACCGTATGTTCTGCCGTGTCGAGCCACCGCTTAGCCAGAGTAACTTTTACAATCGTTGTTCAAGGTCGAACAACCGAACTCGAACCGAAAATACCTGCTACAACCTCTGGACAAGACGGAAACCAAACCAGCCCTTGAATCTCTCCTATTTTTTCCTACCCCAAGGACTTGCACAAAAACTCCTTCTCACATTCATTAAGCATCTCTCTACGTGACAAGCCAATTTTCTTTTCTCAAAGACTCTTCGTCAACCATACTGATATATACTAATATATATACAATAAATAATATGTATATTTATATGTAATATATGTCGAGTTGTCATTGAGGTTAGGGGCGTTTAACGAATCTTCATTTGGATTAGCCATTGTTGTTATACAAAATAGATGATAGTTAATGGTAAAAATATGATTATTACATAATTTGACAAGCTACTGGAGATGCTAATGACAATAATCTTAGGTTCAATAACGAATACACGGTCAACGGGATAGCAAGTGCGTTTTCTTCCAAAGTCTAAGTCGAACTGAACTTACTTATCCACAGTTCAAGTGTAACTGAACTTACTCGTTCATAGTCCAAGTGGAACTGAACATACTTGTCCACAGTCCAAGTAGAACTGCTTTTACTTGTTTACAGTCCAAGTGGAACTCCTCTCATGTACTTTTCTATGTACCTCTCTGTACCCCTTGGGTCAACTCTATTTTTAAGGAGAGCTATACAACTTCGTCATACTTCTGTTTGGTAAAAACGTCCATCCCGTGACCGTAGCTACGTTTAGCGACCAAATGTGTCACTACGAGCCCAAGCCTACTGTTATAAATCTGGGGCAAACTTAATCGGATTAAATCATAAACAACTACTTCTAAATTTTATTATTTAAGAATAGCTGTAATAAAAAGTCTAAGTATTGGGGAGTTTCTCAAAAATTCCAAAGGAAAGGTCCTGATGTTCTTTCATTTCCAACATATATATTAGTATTAAAGCTATTGGATATGCGGATAAAGCAACTGATATGAACCAATTTAACCCAACATGTAATTTCTATAATTTTTCTACTGAATATTGAAAATGATTATTGACAATGAGGTAAGTTTAGATTTGGCTATATACAGCAAGGAGCAGAACCGAATCAATGTAGAGCTTTTGTTGAAAATGATAAGTTATTTATACGATACTATATGAGAAGTAGATGATTGGAAACGTTCTAATACGTATTCAGACAAATCTACAGTTAATAGAATTTTGTCGAGATAAACGTCAGCGACCTTGTATCAACAAACATAGATCTTTATAAAAGTGACTTGTAAATAAACTGAAATTTGGTGGCGGATCCGTTATGCTGCAGCCCATAGCCCACGAGATGTTCCACAGTATATAGCGTAGGATCATTGAGACGTATTAGTGACAGAATGATTCAATACATGTATAAAGGAAATTTTAAATGTGAAATGACAAGAAAGGCCACAGAATATAAAAATTGACAAAAGGAATATCACTTTCTAACACGATGCAGATTTTAAGAATAGTAACCATTTCCAGTTTTGCACTGCTTGTCAGTTCAAGGTTAAGACTTGAATCTGATTGAAAATCTGTGGACAATACTAAAAAACAAAAAAAAAGAACAACTATAAAATGAATATGATTCCCCACCAAGTAATCTCGATGAATTTTTTATTGGAGAGTGATTTAGCGTGCCTGTATTTAGCATTAAGTGTTTAGACGATCAATGTATATTATCAATATTTTATGGTTCTCTAGACGATCAATATACAATATATTTATTGACAAACTGTATTTTTCTTATACGTTCGGTATTTTCGACAATACATTCAATTTCCAATTAGATTTCAAAGATGTCTAGTCAAGATGTCTGACCAAAAGAAAACTTGTGCAGCCACTATTTGAATATAATCAAGGCTAAAGCCAAACAAGACTTATATCCGAAGACATAAAACGCGAGGAATAAAAATATTTTTCATGAAACAACCTCGTAAACATTCGAAATATTGACAACACGTCAATTTCTTCTATAATATGATGAATGTTCAATAATTCTGACAATATTATATTGACAATATATCGGTTGAACATGGTCGTTGTCACACTTATAATGTCGAGAATCCTGAAATATCGACAATGACATCTCTCAACTGATATGGTCCCCATATGCGTGGGACTGAAATACGACAGGTCGGGCTGGGTCCCTTTTCTGGGCCCTACCATCTCTCTAGGACGTACCAGTTTAGGTGGTACGCTGCTCATCCGCTGACGATCCTTGGGAAGGCACAAAGTCTGCGCCTGGCAACCCCATCGGCCCATCAGACCAACAATTGACTATAAACCAGTATCGCTACGAATCCAACACCAAACCACCAAGGTGGAGGACTTTACCTCTGGGGCTGATCACGGCCTCCGTGGTATCAAAGAAAATCACTGGCGAGACTGCCGTAACAGACAGATGATCCTGTCACCGTCACCATCAGTCGGTACAACTTGGATAAGTCACCACCCAAGGATCAAACACCATAAATCCCGAGAATTAGAAAAGAGAGAATGTTGACAGAATGCCAAGACAAATTGCAACCGTTTTAAGTGCAAGAGGGTCATGTACAAAATATTGTACTGTATTCGTTTAAATTCGTGCTCCAAAATGCAATCAGAAGCGTATTTATATATCTAGCGAATTAAATGGAACGTAATACAATTTTTATACGTTTATTAACGAAAAACAGATGTAAATTAATATACGTGTTCTGTTCATTCCCAATCGCGATTTATACATAAATTATCATTTTCTACAAAGAGCACTGTATTGGTTGAATTTTCCTCTTTGCTGTAAATATACAGCTAGTTAACGAGTGATGGTTACATGTATGTAGAGAAAAAGTTGACCTTCACAATATATTTGAATCCATTTGCCATCGAAATCGGTGACATGTATCGTACTCGTTATAGTTATCAATAGTCGCTTTGTGCGACGATTATCAATTGTTGCTTAGTAATTTTAAAAACGAGAAGGATTTTAATTTTTCGAAGCGAAAGGTAAAGATTTCCTAATTAGAAGAAATTCTAGATATGGAAACAAAAGAAAAGTTTAAATAACGGAAAGTAAATTCCAAGATTAAACAAATCGAGAATACTTCGTTTCGTGGACAGAATAATAGATCCGCAAATAATTAAATAAAAAAAAGAGTTAAGTAAAAGTTAAGTAAAAACTTTGATGATGTTGAAAATACTGTCAAGATGACCTCCACACGATGTTTTTATCATCATTAGATACACACCTTGAAGCTATTGAAAACCTTCTTAGTCATTCTTTCTTGCCTTAATCGTAGCGAAAATTAAAAAAATATTTAAGAATAATTTAGATGGCCGATTTAAAATTAACATTCTGTACATACATGTAGATATATGTACTTAGAAAAGAGTTTTTAACATTGGATAGAAAAAAAAATCTTGTGTCGTCCATAGGGTTGGCCCATAATAACAAATACACAAATCGCTTAAAAAACATAAACTGTATTCTTTTTTTATACGAAACTGCACAGCTACACTTTTTTGTATTGTATACTTCATATAGAAATCTGAGACATCTCACTTTTAAATTTAAAATATCTGTCGAACTATAGATTTTCTCGATATTGTACCTTAATATATACTTTTTGAAAACAAACTTGACCTTCATATGTCCTCTGTGCACCTTTCCACAAAGAAACCAATCACGTCAAATTATGCCCCTCTCCAAACCATCCAACTTTTATTTGAAACATTTTTCGTTAAAATCGTTGCTTGAAGACTTTATCATTAAATGAATCAGTGAAATTTGTTGTAGATTTTGTCGAAAATATCTTGTACGACAAAATATAAACATGTTTTTCAGAAAAATGTGCCATTCAAAATATTGTACTAATTTAATAACAATAAATACAAATTTAATAACATCTTCAGTGGTTCACTTGTTGAAAATCGAAACGAAATAGAAGCACAAACATTCACGGCATATAAATGAATTTTGTCCGATAAGAAGTATCAACTGATTAGTTAAAACTATAAAAGGAGTTATTGTTATATATTGTAATGTAAATTACCCTCAGTAATAAATAACAATTATGGAATGATTCCTAGACATCATATATTACGTTTATGATAATGTTTCCTATTATATGTTCAACTGTATTTTTTCGGATTACATCCAATCATTTTTTATTGCATTGGATATTTTCATATCAAACTTATAAAGTTTTTCCAGAATATGTGTTTTAATTAAGAAAATCACATTCCTGATCTAAAATATGATATGTTGTACAATGTCCTATCATATTAGTATTTTTAATAATTTTTGCATATATTTTACCCAGCTTTTGTATATATTTTGCATATTTTAACATAAATTTTACACGAACATCCACCTTCTAGTTACGAAACTCTACTATTATAATTGTGTCGAGCGTTTGAAAGAAATCTGAAAATATAAAAAGGAATTACAAGTGTAATATGTTTCGTAAAAATCACAAAAGTATTTAAACGATCAATTATCCTTTATATTAACAAACCGCAATATTTAATGCCATATAACTACATTTAACACTTATATGTTTAAGATGCTTATTCGTTCTGTATATTAATTGTTTACTAAATCAATAAATGTTTTGTACTCTCTATGTACATATGTACGTCAGAATAGTTTGAAATTTTACCAATATAATTACGACAGTTGTGTCTCATTACAGAGCTAATGAAAGTTTTTAATATTTTATATGACATCTACAATATGGACATGAAAGTTTGTGTATACTTATAGAAAAATCATCTACAACTAATATTCATATCGTTATTACGAATAGAAGTAAGATGGAATTTGTAGAGAAATCTTTGTGGAAAAATTCGTATACGCTGCTTGTAAACTAATGTGCACAAACAGTCACGAGAACGTAATGCAAATGCACGATAGTGTTGCATAACGCCTACACAGTTCGATGAAGCAAAACGTGATAATTTTTCTAGATAATTTTATGATAAATTTTCATATACACGAGACAGTTTCTGAACCAGGGCAATAAATTAAAAGTTGATGGCTTTTTTAGTTGACATATGGTTAACAATGGTATTTGCTATTTGAATAATATTTTTCAGATTTTCTGTATTCATTGCTACTGAAGATAAGTATTCATTGTTCCTCCTAAATCCGAGAAGTTAATTAATAATAAGTAAGTGAGCGTTCGGACGATTAATATTATTGTCAATATTATTGTCAATATATAAGCTTCTCGACATTGTATTGACGATATACAATATGTGTACATTTATTGATTCATCGTCTAGAGACGCTCTTTAACGGTTTAGGAACAGACAGAGGAAATTTCGTGACGTTTCCAACTTTCGTTTGTGTAATTGTATGTATAATTGTTCAAATTTTTTCCCCAAAATATGCTAGTTAATTAAATCTCTAAAGAAGCAAAAATCAATGTTCACAATCAATTGTCAGAACCAATCAAACGATATGAAATTTTTACTTCCAGATGTATGATTGTCTCGTTTGCTGATACTATGTTAATTATTTGAAGTTTCTACTTATGTCAGTCTCGTCGTTTTATATTCGAAGGAAAATAAGACAACAAATTTTGCTAGAATTGTATTCTATGTATTAAAGCACAGTAACTTTAAATTAATTTTTTGTCAGAGATGTAACATATCGACGCTTATGTCACAGGCTGAGAAACAGTAATAGAATAGGCAAAACATTCTGCGTGCCACAGCCATCGAAACAGTAACCAAATAGTAAAAGAATAGCCACGTCTGATAGACACCCGACGATAACCCTTTCAGAGGGACCAAACTTTAGTATAAAAGCCCTCCCAAATCAGCACTCAACTCTCTTTTGTCATAACAATGTGAACCGTTACTCTGTTGAATTCGTACGATAAATTTTACTATCATATCTAAGGTCCGAATTGTTTACCTTGCTTGCAAAACGTTCGAACTACGACGCGAGGAGACCACCGGTGTCTTCTACGTGACACTTACGGTATCTGACTCTTATTATATTTTAAGAATTTACTAAAAACGGTATTTAACTTGGTATTTTATAGAAATGAGCAGGTAAATTATTTATCGCCTATATCTAAATTATGGTAATATTTAACACGTATAATCTTTTAGGATAAAGAGCTAAACTTGAAAAAAATATCTTGATTTCGAATTCTTCTTTATTTGCTACAATCTTATAGTATAATATTTTTAATCCTATGGATCCTATAGATTTTTTCAATTGACCGATTAAAACTTATACTAATCTTGTAGATTAAACATCACTTTCAGTATAGTCTTTTCCACTTTTCTTATCAAATATTTGCAAGTTTTTCCATAGATAAATTAATACATTTTACTAATAGATTAAAATACTTTACGGCTGTTGTCCTTTAAGTCACAGAAACCATCAACTTTTAACTTGTATCGCTATATTTATGTATGTCATATTCTGTGAAAATTTACCTTGTAAATGAACGATACCATCGGCTTTTCCAAGAGCGTTTACGGACGAGCAAACGTATTCTCCAAAGTCCCTTTTTTCCAGAGAATTGACAGTAAGATTCATCTGCCAAGAGTAATCGTTCAACGCGTATTCTGACATTTTATATTTTTCACTGGGCAGCAGCTTTTCACCTGCGTAAGAAACGACAATATTACACTGTTTTTCATACATGCTTATTTATACAAACAGAAAATACGTTTTTTATAAAATTACACAGAACGATAGAGATATATGCAATACTGCTTACGTGTAATGAGTTTAGTAAAATAGTGGAATAGTAACACACAATCTTCGAGTATTTCGCGAAAATAAATTTGCGTATTCGATAAACGGTGTGCTGAAATCATTA
Organism: Bombus lapidarius; assembly: GCA_936014575.1. Classification (NCBI taxonomy): domain Eukaryota; kingdom Metazoa; phylum Arthropoda; class Insecta; order Hymenoptera; family Apidae; genus Bombus; species Bombus lapidarius. Next base: position 544,442 of record CAKXZU010000077.1, read on the forward strand.
GCAGTGTCACGGAGCCATAAATTAGCAATAGAAAAACCAGGGGGGCCTAACGAAGGGCCTGTCCCAGGGTCAGAAGACAGTAACAGCATGGCCACCTCTGACCTGCACCCCCCCCCCCCCCCCTCCATAAGAGCCAAACCGATAGTATATAAACCTTCCCAAAATCAACTCTCGACACTCTGTTCTAACATTCTTAACCGTTGCTCTGTTGAGTTCACATAATAAACTCTGCCACCATATCTAAAGCCCGAATTTTTCTTACCTTGCTCGTGAAACGTTTAAACCTGGGCGAAATCATTCGAACGACGCGAGGAAACGATTTTTCAATTTCACCTCTCCCTGTATCTTCAACGTGACAGCAGCATAGAGACGAGAGATTCAGTTGACTCGCGATTTTCGTACGCTTGTACGTGTTTTTAACCCAGCTTTACTACATATGTATGTAATCTAGCTCATCCAAAGTTTGTGTGACATGTACAGGATCCGGCTGAACAGCACACAACAGTGGGCATGGCGCGATTTCTCGTGGAAAAATAAGAAACAGACGTAAAATAACGTTTTTTCATTTTTTGGCTTGGTTTTCGAGAAAATCGAGTTTGATCATGGCTTATTCCAGACTGGGTAGCACTAAATAATCGACAGGAGATCATTCTACGTGTGAAAATGTAGAATAGCATAATAATCAAAAATGTAGAATTTTTTTTTATTTAATAATTTCCATTTACAATTTGTCCATATTTGGTGAATTTTTTTAGCTGTTTGATTATCGTGTGGGTGGCTACCCCCAGCCGGGTACCATCTTCGTGAAAAATGTAGGATAACATTTTTTCACAAAACGCTTTGTACGTAGAATGATCCTCTGTCGATTATTTAGTGCTGTCCAGTCTAGAATTAACCACGTTCAAGTATACTTGATAAATTTTGAAACTCAATTTTCTCGAAAACTAAACCGAAAATGCAAAAATGTTATTCCATATAGTCTTCTTATCTTTCTACAGACCGATTTACAAATTTTAAAGTACGAGGCTATACTTTTATCCAAAAAGATGACGCCCGTGTATTGCTTCCAATTTCTCAATAACGCATGTACAATTTTATAATTGTAACAAGTTATTGCATATTGTTAAGATCAAGAACTAAAAACATGTGAATCGCTGGCAAGAAGGTACATCCCTAGCTTTTGAGTCAAGAGAAGAAAAACAGTGCGTTTTAAGAGTGAAATTTATTATTTCGGCTGATTTCAATCAGTTGAAACATAGAGCTGCAACGTAATATTCTAACAGAATGGGACTGCGAATGGGAAAAAGGGAAAAAGGAATGACAATGGGAATGCGAAGACAGCTAAACGATCGAAAATGGAGCAGAATTAAAAAAGTAGAATCGAATTAGCGAGAGAAAACAGCGAAAGAAAATTTAGAAAAAATAGTGAAAAGAAAATGTATTACTTTAAAACGCGTGAAAGAAGAAAACAAGTATCGCCAAGTTCCATGTGTGTAGCATGTTTTGAAATTTTATCGAACGAAGCTAAAAGCTGCGACAAACGTTGCAAACTTACTTGTCATCATGTCAGGCATAGCGAGCTTTTTGAAAACCACTGCATTATTTTGAAAAATTACACAACCAGATGAAAAGTCAGAAAATTCAAACGAAGAGGATGACTAACAATAAGTTGGTTCGCTTCAAATTTTTTATTTAGTTGCTCTTCAAATCTCGAAAATGAAGAAACAGCTCACTATTGCAAGTTGATAGAGTCTTGCACTCTAGATATCGGTCGAGAAATTTTGGGTCCTCGAACTGCATAAAAACTTGACGCTATAGCACTTTCGGATAACATCATCCAGAGAATTATTGATATGGCCAAGAAAAGCAAATTGCTAAAGGAATAAAAAGATTGACATATTTTGTGATTCAACTTGATAAATCAACCGACGTACGTGAACATGCTATTATACTTTGCTTCATGAGATATTCTGAAGATGAACACTTTAGGCAAGAGCCTCTTTATTGCCTTGATTTATCTGGACAGAACACTAGTTCGGAAATATCCAGTGTTCTTAATGAATATTCTCAAACACAGGATTCAGAGTGAGACTCGTGGTAAGAAAATTGGGTCAAACGTAAACAACACTGATCAGACTCGTTGTTTTAATTTTGCCGATGTCTTTTTGTTTCAGCTACGCGTAATTCTTGGCCACATTTGCGCGTTCAAATAAATTTTCTAAACATAGCAGAAGAATACCCCTGAAACATGTTTTCAAAAAGAAACTTTGGAGTTGACGAGGACAGCGAGAATTGTGCTGACATTGCAAATAATGATTTTTTTGGATATTTTTAAGAGTGGCAGCGACTGGTTCTTGAAGACGATATCGACGATCAAGACCGCATTAATTATCAACTATCAGAGTAATGGGTTTGGAAGGGAAAAATAATTTTATATCAGTTTGGTGCAAACAAAACAGGATTGGACATTTTTAATATAATATTTGATAATATGTTCTGAGAAAATATCGTAACGGAGACGAATCGGTACGCAGAAGAAATAATAAATAATGAAGATGAAAGGCGAAAAATCGACGAAACTTGGTTTCCTGTAGATTCTAATGAAATAAAAATGAAAATGTATTATAATGGCACAGGTAAAAAAATCAACAATCCAAATGAATTGCTCTTAGAGTTATAGAGACTAAAGTTATAGAAACGCCAATATTTAGAGAAACAATGTGATTTAAAAGATTTCTGCAAATTACTAGATTTTTGCATTTTACAGAAAACATTACGTTTGATCATACAGATAAATTACGCAGAATAAAATCTGTGACGAATATTTTTAATAAAAAATGTAAAGAAACGTATATAATGGAGAAAGACGTTGCTATCACTGAATCGCTAATCAAATATAAGAGACGCTTATAAGCAACTTAGTCCATCGAAAAGGGCGAAATTCAGCATTAAATTTTGTAAATTATGTGAGTTAGAATCGGGTTATTGTTATGACTTTAAAATATATACAAAATATATTTAGTGATAAAATAAATTCTAACGACAGTGCATCTGAAAGTGTCGTCAAAGAGCTGTCACAGTCAGTGTTACACAAAGGACATATGTTATACTTACATAATTGGTCAAAACTATTTCTAACTTTACGTAACAGTAAAATTAATGCCGTTGTGACAGTACGTCTGAACAGACAGAATATGCCAAACGATTTTGTTAAAGCAAAATTAAAAAACGGGGAAAGTAGAATGAGGAGCTGTAATGGAACACTGGCATTAAAATGAAGATATAAACGAGACGTTTATATTATTTCTACAAAATACGAAACAGCAAAAATCAATTCAATCCTTCCTCGAAACCAAAACGTGTCATTGAGTATAACAAAGGAATGATTGGAATTGATCGACAAGGCCAAATGCTAGTGTGATTCGCTGTTATGAGAAAATATACAAAAGGATACCGAAAACTTTTCTTTCACGCGCTTGATATTGCACTTTTTAACTCCTACATTTTGTTCAACAAAATAAATAGTAGAAAAAATGTACCGTTGCAAGAATTTAAAGGACGAGGACGATTATCGAACGGAGATTTGCCACAGAGACTACACGCGCAACATTGGGGTCATCTTTCCAAGCATATTGACCATAGAAATCAAAGCCATCAAGAGCGTGTAAAGTTTGTACGAGACACGAGAAACGTAGCGAAACAACGTGAGAGTGCAAAAGATGTAATGTTGCGTTGCACGTAACAATATGCTTCAAAAGATACCGTACGACTGAAGATTATCAATTTTCCGTAAATTTTTTCGAAACGTTAGTAATTTAAAAAGAGGATTTATTCATAAATCGTAATAAAATATTATTAATTTATTATTTACTTCAAGATAATAAACCCGTCTTATTCACCGATAAATCGCTTGTAATTATTTGTCAAACATCTTACAAAATTAAACCAGTTGCACCTTACACGTGTTTTTACATGCCATAAGACGTGTCCGATTGTCATAACTTCGAACGCTTAGACAAACCGTGAAATGGCTCGACGTGTGACCAACCTCGTTTATAGCACACGCCATCGGAACTTAAATCGTAGAGCAAGGGATTAAAGTTGTTTACGACATTATGTGACACCGTGGATTCGCGACACCAACGTCTCCTGCACGCGGAAGTGTGTTGAGGTGACTATCAAAAGTGGAGACTCCTTCGCGCTTCTCTCAACTGAGAAAGCAAGTAGAATAATTTCGAAGAGAGCGAAAATCTGTTTTAATAGAACCTTTGCTGGATGGTGAGCTGCGCTTGTATATATGTCGAACGTATCTAATCCTTTCAGTGAACTTAATATCCTTCTTCAATGTTTTTGCACAAGTATTTTTATAGCAAAAAATCAGACGGACGCGCTTAGAAAGAAGCTGACTCTTTGGGTGGTCGTATACAAGAAGGAGATACAGGGAATGTTATCACTATTTCAAGATTTTGACTACTGTAGATGTCAACACGAAATTCATATTTAATATAATAAGTTAACATTTAAGGGCATAAGTTAAAAGCTTTTGCCATTATTAGCCTCAAAATGAGGATCCTCGTAAAGGTAACCTCTGGATTAATAAGCCTTTCATGAAAAATATCTCTCATGTGCACTTAATTTTCTTCACGTGCATATAATTATTGCGCACTTAAAAAAATTTGTTTCAGCTGTCTTCTGACGTTACTTTAATACCCATACATAGAACGCAACATTGTCAGAATTTTCAGGTATTGCCGGAAGAAAAATATCTACCTCCTAGAACTGTTGAATTGTTACTTTTATTTTCTAGCTATTTATGTGTTATAAATGTCAATGTGCTGCCTCGTTTTTCAGAAACAATACTCTAACCACGCTTATCAAATATTCTTGTAAAAAAGCAACAGCTGCTTTCGCATTAATTCTATTCCAATTAAATATCATTTAAAAATTTCAATTCTATTATATTCTGTTTCATTTTTATTTTTTAAGAAGCTATTTTTAAGAAGTTTTCATTGCACAACATTATATTTAAAAATAAATAATTAAAATACTATTATACGAATAAAGGTTTTCATCTCTACACTGCAGTTACTGAAATAATTCTTCTGTTTTCGCCAGTCCTCAGGTATAAGAAACTTAAAAACCACTGTTATAGACTATCTACAATTAAAAGAAATATGGTGATACTTTTCAGATTTTTAAGTATACACATGTTAGTCAAAGAGCTGCAGAATAAAAATTTATTTTTCATCGTATACAGCGGCTTCAAATATTTAAAGCGGTCAAAGGGAAATTTGGAATTATTTGTTAAGAAATGTTAAGTTGGTATGATCGCTAGTTCCTACAAGCAAAGTTGGTACGACTTCTAACGACGTTCTTTTCTCTTAGAAGTCGACCACGTGTTAATTATATGAGCGTATCCGGTGTGTTTAGACGTTTTGTACGAGATGGCGAAATATAGAAAGTAAAATAGAATCTGTGTGAATCTATTAAATACCAACCCCAAACCTATATTTAATAACATTATTCTCATTGGAGTAACCAATCTCATCTGCAATACACGCCTTTAAAAAGATTCTGTGAAATGTTTAAAATTTTCATAATTCCCGGTTGCATGTGATCAACTGGATTGTAAGTAACTAATAGTTGCTTTGATCTTTCACCGATGGATCCTATGAAACTCGAATATCGCTTGTTTACTGTGAAACAAGTACCTATTTGGAGAATACATTGATTACATATGCACATATTTTCTCCATTCTGTTTAACAGAGAAAGTTATTTCATGTGTAATTATCTTGCTCTAAGTAAATATCTTACTAAAAAAGATATTATATTCATTGAGATTTAGTTGCGGGTACGTTTTTACTGTACAATTATTATTGTACGCACTGTTACGTTCGAATGTCTAATATTGCGCGCTCGCGATCATAGCGACAGCTTGCGTCGCTCTTGCTAAATTATTAAAACGATTGCAAAGACAGACACGTGAGTTTCGCGGATTAGGAAAGATGACTTTATTTTTATCTCGTGTGAAATACGTATGTGGCAGATTCGTGTTAATATAGTGTGATAAAAAGTCGGTGTTATTGTTCCTCTCACTCACACATAACACGTACATACACTTCATTAGGCAATTAACGTCAAATTGAAGATTGTAAACTGCCCAGCCATTTTAGCCAAATGCGCGCGCCACAGCAAACTATACGTTTCTCACCGCGCTCGGACAAGCCAACACTACTAAATTGTTGTATTTTATTATGTACTGTACTTTATAAAAGGAGAAAACATCCGCAATTAATTGGGAACAATTCCAAGTAAACAATAACTGATGATAATAATAATAATAAATAAAAGACAACGCGTTACTAAGGTCAAAATGGGAGATCTTCCCGATCGGTCATGTAGCGATTTACTTTAAAGTGAGGACATCTCCTCGATCGGTCATGCAGCGATTTACTTTAAATCGGGCAGATCTCCCTATTCGGTTGGCTAAGTGTGAATCAGGGCAAGAATATTCGTCGATGGCCTGGGTAGTTCAATTGGGAAAGCAGCCATCGAATGAAAGATGCGAGTTCAAGCCTAAAGGGACAGCAAACTCGATTAGCTGAATATTTTCTTCCTTACAAGATCGCTTTAAGGCACATTTCAGATAAGTGAAGAGAAAAGAAGGATGCGATACTTAAAAGGCTTATAGCGCTCATCGAGTGGATAATCGTGTAACGAACATTGATTTTAAAAGTAATCCTGTCGATGTGAAATCAACTTTTATTATTTACTAGCGTTTCGTATCATGACTCTTCACAGCACATTGAATTTATACGCTTCATAGACACATTTGTAATACAAATCTTCATATCGGCAATCATACATTGACGTTCATTTTCAGATATCGCTTCCGTTCTACTGTCCAACACGCATTTCCTACTCGTTGTCGTAAGTCCAACGCATTATTTATCAGATCACAGATGACCAGACCAAAAAAAGTTCAGAGAATTTAAGTCAAACGATCGAGCAAGCTATCCTGCTGGACCTCCTCGTCTTATCCGCCTCTCTCCGAAGGTTTGATTTACATGCTGCCTCGCGTTAGTCAGTTAACTGCGTTTGACATGTATACACATCAACCTGAAACTTTATTTCGGTGCGGTTGACGCGTATATTCGTCGTGTGAAATAAAAAATGCCATTTAGTATAAAAACGCAAAATTTTAGTAGGAAGTAATACAAATGGCACTTAGTGGTATGCTTCCTTTATACTTCCAGTAAACCTATTATCTATTTTATAAAAAAAGAAAATAGTTTTTAAAAAAAGATTGATTATTTGATTATTTTTTATGGTATATCGGTTATGCTCCGTATACCGTATTTGTCTTTGTAAGTTGAGTTGGATATTTTTCCCAATGCATCGGTTATTCCCCGAATTGTTCTGTGTACTTGTTTATTTTCGTTTACTTTATTGCTTTTCGACAACTTTTAGGTTTTTAATAAGAATACCTATTTCACCAATGAATTGTTAATTTTTTATCGAATAAAAATGTATTCCTTCCTCGTTTTGCTTTGCTTTTTCCGTAAAATTCATAGTACAAGCATTTACCCTGTTGTCGACGTGTATACTCTCATTGTTTGATTTTAACTGCGCACCCCGTAAGAGATTTTTGAAAGGAAGCTCCGTTAATTGATTAATGTGATTGAGCCCCACGCTGAAATTACACGCAGAATCACTCTTGATACAGCACATTATTTAAGACTTCAACAAAGTCATTAAAAGTTAAAAGGTTCCAATAACTTTTGTTCGACATTCTGTTCGGAAGACAGACTGGTCTTAAAATTCCGATCCGTACATTCAAAAAGAATTTCTCTTGATGACTTGATTCATCACTATTATGAAAATTTGTAATCTCATTCGTCAGCAAAGAGTACGACGAGAAGTAAATTCGAGTTTACAGTATATTTTGTCAATAACCATTGACAAAGTGTCAATCGTTTCAGACAGTCGAGGCAAAACTTCAAAACTTGTATATATCAAAGGTGGTACGGGTAAAGTAACTGTTTATAAATGGTTTACTGATACCGCAATCATTGACAGCCTTTGACTGCTCGTTTCTGAATTCCCTTCTACCATCCTCAAAACATATTCTTTCGTATAAACGACAGAAACAGATCGCGGTCAAATAAACTTTGAAACATTGGAAAAGCTTGATAAACAGTTTGGGAGAAAGAAATTGAGATATTTTTTGCGTGCGAGCAACGTAATATTACGTAATTATTGTAACGTAATGCTCGTCACTTCCGCGTGACAATAATCAGTGGAACTAGTAAATAATAATAGAATCATTAACATGACGAATATAACGTTTATCTTACTGGATGAATACTAAAGATTCGTGCTACGTTTGCGTGTGTGAAGTAATGTTTGCTGGTATCAGTAATAATCTTGTGTTTACAACCTCTGATTCCTGCATGTTCGAGATATTATCAAAATATGGAACGCTAATAAACAATAAAAGTTGGTTTTACACGGAAAGGATTGATTTTAATACTTATCTACTTATCTATCTATTGTAGTACATATCTGATCCTCGTGGTGAGTGCTATAAGCCTTTCAAGTATCGGACACCTTCTTTTATCAGCTTGTACAAACTGAAATACGAGATATTTAATACATTTCTAAATGAATTGTACTCAGAAGAAATTATCTAAAGGAGATCTACACACAGCTCGAATTAAAATACGAAAAAGCTTGCATCGTAAGAGCGTGTGAGATCCCCCCCCGAATAATGTACAATACCAGACACGACTCGGGTTATAAATATGTAGGGACAATCTAACATCGTATCGCTTCGGCGAAAATCGGTCGGAATCAGCTCAAGAATGCGATGAGAAGCGTATGGCTGGTAATGCCGACACGCTGTAAAATGTTATTTGATATTGATATCTTCGTTTGTTTTAAGTTTTAGAGATCCACTCCAACAGCAGGCGGGCCGATCAACAGCATGGAACGATCGCGGTACATGTTTGCGACTATCGACTAATAAGGATGGACGTGACATTAAATGGAACTTTGTGTCCCGGATCCTTTGTGTCTCGACCTGGAAAAAGATGAGAGTGTTTCTTATGCCCTCTGCGATTTGCTACGGCGAACATGGGGCTTATATTACGGATAACTTGTCTGTGATTACATTCAACATCCAACTGTCAAAATGGTAAAGTCAGCATCATAGAGATGTAAAGATAGAGCATGTGAGCGAGCTGAAGAAACGATATAGGAATAGAACGAGACCTGCATAGAGGCCCTCTATGTCCTTGTCTAATAACGCAAGCACATTCGGTGCGCATGTCTAACCAGGCAAGAACAGAATATTCTTCTATACAGCGTCTTCTCTGTATTCCCATATTCCCATATCGCATCTATTTATGCAATAACATATAACTTGTGTACTCTATCTTTGTATCTTTATGGTGCGAAATAAATATGCTGTAACAGCGAAAACATGTCCACTTGTTAAGCTCTCCAGCTGTAACTGACGGTTGACAGCAGTGGTAAGCTACGCGCATAAGTCGAATCCCCAGCTTGCTATAATTTTGATTTTAACGTACACGCTATTATTTCTTCTTCAAACGATCTTTGTTCTTTAACTGTAAAAAATGCAAAAGATTTTCTATATGATTTAAAATTAAATCTCTGTGACTTTGTAAAAAATAGAAACGTTTTGTTAAAAGAAAAGAAAGGGGAAATGTTCAAGAAGCTAGTTTAAAAGGTTATAAAAACACATTCTGGTTTTAATAGTAAATTACTCATCATGGTATACATATGTATGTATGCTGTTTCATCGAAATGTTGATTTCGAAGAAAAAAGTATATATCAGATTGTGCAGACTCTTCTTGGCTTCGATGAAAACAGCGAATACATTAGACTCATTTTTCACTATTATTGTTTAATGACTCATTTTTAAATGAATTAATTTCAAAAAGAGTTATGTGAAGTTCGTCGCTTTCCTCCCGCTTCTGTCCGTTTCCGATCAGTTTCTGGCCCCTTTCTACCTGGTTTTCGTCCGGTCAATTTGAAGATCATTTTAAGAAGTGGAGGATCCAAGTTGATGAAAAATTTGAATATAATCTGTTTCTTGGAGCGTTGTTCAACTTGACCGAGTGAGAAGCGATTTACTTTTTATAACTCCTTTAGAGTGTAATTTATTTCGATATAAGTTGTTAAATGCCGCTCACTCCTGCAAAGTTGACAAAATAGTTCACATAAAATCTTGTTCACTTATCAGAATTATTTCTGAAATTTGACTGTCTTCAATTTGTCGTTAATTGGTAAATGTGTCGTATATGAAATTGTTATATATCCGTAACTAAATCTCAAACAATGTCATTTTTAGATTTCTGAAAATGTTTTATTTAGATAACAGTGACAAGAAACAACTTTTTTGTTAAAAAAAGGAGAATACAAAGAAATACGCGCATATGTAGTGTCCTCCAGATACGCACTGATTTCAAAATGAACAAGTGTATTCGTAATCCAGTTAATCGCTTTGCAGTTGCAAATTATAATTTTTAAACTTTTCGCAGAATCTTTTTACACGTATGTATCGAGGCGCAAGTTTCAACGAAGATGGTTCTTGACATTGTTTCTTTTAGATATTTACAAGAACTGTAGGTGATGAATAATATATTTCTATTTTGCAACGCTTTGACTATTACACATATTATATTAAGTCACAATGCACAACATTCTCCGTTTTATATTATTTTATCGAATAATGTATGATCTATTTTGTTCTATCAAAATAAAGATCACAACGTTCGACAAATCAGGTTTCATGTTTGTATAAAGATGCGTCGTTGTAAAAGACGTGTCTGTAAAAGAAAGTCACTTTTCGGATAACCTAATACTTATAATTTTGAAAAAGTATTATATTCTTTTAACTTAATTTAATCTATATTTTTACTTTTTATCGTCGCATATTTTTAACCTACTTATATATTAAATTTTTATGGGTTTCGTATAGAAATTATTATCGTGCTGTATCTGATTCATTTAGAAAACCGAAATAATTATGACGCTGCGGTCGATAGATGTATCATTCATAAAATTTATTAAAATGTTTCTTAAAAAGATTTAGTACATTCGTAGGTAGTTGATTCTAGTATCAAGCTTCAAGTAAATTGTCATAAATTGATAAGTCACAAAATTAATTTCAAATACGTTTCTTCAATTAACAAAAACATTTTCCTTAGAAAATTGGGTATAAGATAATCTTCTAGATTTCTCTTTAGTCTCTGATATTATATTACAAGAAAGGAATCGATTTAGTTTGAGATAAACCGTTCTCCAAGTATTTTCAATATCGAAACGAGGTACATATTATACGTATACAAGCACGCATTACATAATAGTTATCGAAATGGATAAGTAAGACCAATATGTCTTTTTGCAAATGTTAATTTGTCGGCGATCATTAATATCGAAAGCTGTTTATACATTTTAAATATTTAATCGTGATAAATGTTCATTACCAGTATTTTGATGCCAAGTATTTAATGCTTGTGGCGAAGCTTCTACCTGGCATTGAAGAACAACGTCACTCTCGACCGGTGCTGCTACTAGCTGATTTGTTACTTTTATAACAGGTGGAACTGAAACAAAAATAGTTTTGTAATTATACCCACATATATAGAGGGGACGGGAATACGAAGAAGAAATATCATTTGGATATATTTTATCATCTAAATGTAATTGTATGTAGTGTGATCTAAATTGCAAATTCCTTTGCTTAAATTACTATTTTTATAAATACGTCCAAACAAATGCAACCTCAATAGAGACTTGTTTCACTCGCTAGTCACTAGATAGTATCACTTTGAATATTTTATATATTTATTATGTTATTAGCTTACAGATTATGTGAATTCTATACACCTTTGCATCTTTCAATTTTTAATAAATGCATAAACATCTGAAATTTGGTGATAACAAATTTGCTAAAATGATTCAACCAAGACAATGCAATATTATATATTATTAAAGTTTATTACAGTACTTTATTAGGACGCTTTCTTATTAGTTTATACGGAGTGTTTATTTGAAAAGTTTCACAGTTTCGGAGGGGGGATACAACTATCCTATTTATTTGCTATTTGTCAGGTGTCTTCAAGGTTTTCCTTTTTTAAATGGAAATCATATTTTTTCTTTGCAGATTCTTATTCCACGGGAACGAAGAAAAGACTTTTATGTGGAATATTTTTTTATCAGACTACGTTTTAAAAATGTATTTCAGTTTTGTTGCTCTCAAAATAGAGGATGAAAAATTAAGTAACATAAAAAACGAAACTTCTTTAATGTTTCTGGTCATTATTAGATGATAAGGTAAAATCAATAACAATGAAACTTTTTGCACTTCTATATTATTACGCAAAGAATTACAATATTTTTGCACAATCTTCATAGGATGTTTTCAAAATTTTGCACTAGGCAATAATACAATCTGTTTCCAAATTCGATTCTTACTTTTCTCAAGGTTCCTTTTATAATACGTTGGCAATTCAAATGTTCCACCGACGTCTGCGTAAATGCATACATTGTACCGTGCTATCTTGTTATCTTGATTTAGCATGTCCCTCGACTTTACTTCGATTGACTTGATTTGATGGTGTCGATTAACTTGCTCGCCGCGTAGCTCTCGACTATACCTGCATAATAATCTACACGTATAGCCTGGTATAATATAATGCAGTGTCTATGTATTCTTCGCTGTTCTTTTTCCTTTCTTTTTGATCATACCTTTCGTACTGCCTAACTAACCGCATAAACTCATCGTTACGTGCACCGATGTAAAGCGTTATAACTTATCTTCCGATTCTAACATAATGCTTCTCTAATCATTTATTATTCTTTGTTTTAGGTTCTTAATATGTTTTGGTCTTCGTTGAATGGCTACCGACATCTCCTGATTCCTCGATTTCCTTTTAACGAGTGCATTTAAAGTCTGTAGTATTCAAGAAATAGCAAAACTGAAATACATTTTTATTTTATGAAATATCTTTTTAAGACGAAGTCTGGATAAAAAATGTTCCATATTAAAGCCTCTTCATTTTTCAGTTTCTACAGCAAAAATGACTTTAGGTACAAATAAAAGTACAAAAAGTACAAAAGTAAACAATCGCAATCGTGACGACTATGCGGTGCTGCGCACGCTAGAAGATTGTCCACAGTGATTGTCAGGGCGCCATGTCCCTCTGCTTGGGCACAGGTGTTAGGTGCCTAGCGTAGCTAGCGCGATGCTACACAGCGAGAGGCCGTGAAATGCAATGGTCTCTTTCTGTAAGCAAGTAATGCTCTTTTTTAGGAGAAGGAGGCCGCGGAACGAGATCGGGATCCGGTCCCGATCGCAGGTGATTGCAGGTGTTCGCCGACCTTAGCCGACTACTCCTGAGAGTTATCTGCTCCCTCCGATGGCTACGGCCCGCTATGATCTAGGACATAGTTCGGGTAAGGGCCCGGAGTGCCGGAGACAAGCCACCCCCAAGGAGTGGCTTAATTCGTGATCTTTGACTACAGTTGAGGTTTTAAGGGGTCGTTCCCCCACTTGCATTCCGAATGTGTGTATTTATTGAAATGCTCATCTTTAAGGTACATATAATAAAACAGTTTCTAGTTTAAGAATTTGTTTAGTTACTAGTAATTTGTATAATTAATTGTAACAACGTTTTGTTTTTCTGTGTCCATCGTGTTCTCAACAGCCGAGCGTGTCATAAACGTGATTACTTGCAAAGAGTCATAAAAATGATGCATTGTCTTTATACTTAATCGTGTCCAAGTTTATCGCTCGCTTATTCTTCCCACCATGACCTTCGCGCCAAGGATGCCTAACGAGCATACTGATGAGACTTTCTTACGTTTCGTGAAAACCAGCCAGTATGAATATGTTTCGTATCAACCAAATGCAAGCTTTGCTGGCAGACTCGTTTCGGAAGGCGTTAGAATCGCATTAACCGTTAACGAAGGTGGATCGCTCTAGTTTTCGCACGAAGAAGTTAGTCAGAATCGCTCGAGTTTTCTCGTCATTTGAAGGGAATCCACAATCGTTTCAACCCTCGTACAGAAAAGATCAAAGCCGTTTGACGCTTGGACACTTGTGTCAGATTTATGAATCGTTTTTTTCGTGCTTCTGTAGTTTTGTTCCAACGGTCCAGCCCTTTTGGAACCTTCACGGCATCGTTTTAGCTGTATATTTCGTACGCCTTTTGCGGTTAGTTAATCGATTCGAGACTAGCCCACTTTCTCAATCGATATTAATCTAGCGATTAATAAGTATAATGCATCGGTGAATGGATACGGACGCGCGCAACAGAACACAGTTGCGAGAAAGCCAAAGTGCCGACAAGCCGAAAGGATCGGGACATTTCAATGGGTCAAGCAGCCCATCAATGTGTCGTAGCTCCTTTAGTCAAATAATTACGCGGCAGAAGGCGTACGTGGTGGGGGTATGAGAAGACGACAATGGAATGCTTAAGGGAGAAAGACGAATTAATGGGCAGTCGTTAATTGAGAGTCTAGTTGCGAGTCGAGAGTCGAGTTGAGAGATTTGAGTCGAGAGAAAGTTGCCGAGTTGTTATGAGCTGTAAACTATTAGTTGTGAGTTGTGAATTATCAATGTAGTTGTCTTAGTTATATTACATTACTGTATTATGTTTACGTTATATAACCATCGTTTCATGTTTAATCTACTGCAAATAAATCCATCTATCAATAAATTTATCATATAGGATAGAAATCACTGGAAAGCCTAATTTCTAACATTTCTGAATAATGATCCTATAACATATTTCCTTATACCTCTACTAACTCAAAGACGTCAATTTTATCATTTTAATTTTCTGTACATGCCCTCAAGCTTTGTTTATAAAAACATCAAATATCCTATATAATATGATATAAATCAAAGAAATGTGCATTAGTGAACACAGGTTTCAATAGTGATGGCAAGTAGTCAAACAGAGACTCTGGAGTATCAACGTTGAATGCGAAATTCTTCGTCATATTATGATAATTGTATTTGAATAAATTTTTATTTCTAAATTTTCATTACATGAAACGGAACGATATATGTTACATTTTTCTAGGAAATTCGTTCGTCAAATGTGACATCAGCGTGACGGCTGTTCCCAAAACTCTTTACACGCAGCAACAGAATTTTTAAATCATAAATACTCAAACCAGTGGATTAGACATAACGAATCAATTTCCCGGTTAGTTAATAAAAACTGAGACGATGTTTAGCGCGCAAAATCAATCATTTCGAAGAACATGAAAGAAAAAATAATCAGATATTATGTAGCTTATTGTATCAACAAAATAAATTAAATATTCAAATAAATTTCACATATTGATGCTTCAATTGGTAGAATCAAAATTTTTGAGTCTAAGGTCATATCAAGGTTATAATATACAAAGCGGACATTAGATACAAAGCAATGAGATAAAAAATATTGTTTAAATAAACACTAACGACCTTGAAATTCCGTATAAAACTAACCTTCAGAAATATCTTTTTTCATTGTTACATGAGCACCTCACTTATCAAGCCGATCAACTACGCGAAGGAAAAGGTAGAAAAAGTTAATGAAATTATATACATCATATTTTAAAATCCCTCTTATAATGAAAATCGAAATAAAATTTCAACATTAATGTCAATTTCATCGACATAAATTATATCCTTTTTATCAGACATATTCAAGAACCTATCATCACGACCTGTGCTTAAATTTTTATGATAACTAATATTTAATTAGTATGCTAGACGAGTAACAGAGATATTTATATATTCAGTGACTCATTTTGTATCCAAGTTTCTTTTAAATACAGTGTGTCTATTAGTATCGTACAGTTTGTCTCTTAGAAATCTGAAAATAGATTTCAAAGGAGAAAAATTCGGAAAATCTGAAAGAAAAAATTGCAACTACATATGCATCAATCATTTAATTTATTTTATTAAACTGGTTAAATATCCACTTTGACACGGAGAATATTGCATATAAAGTCGTAAACACATATAAAGCAGTAACAAAAAAGTACAGAATAAACAAGTAAGAATAAAGAGAAAGAAAACAGCACAACAATAGAAGAAAATGAACCGAAGCTAAGCTTTAATGAAACAGACAAATTTAACGCATGGCAGCTACACATCGTTTTCAAGTAGTACATTATAGAGTGACGTCTTTTACGTACTTACATTTTCCGCGAAAGAATCAATTTTGTCGTTATAGGAGTTAGCAAGAGTACATATTTATATGGAAAAGGGCTCCACAACATTGAAGAGAAACGAGTAGGACGATAACCTAAAGACCATCTGGTGCTCTAGAGGGACGTGCTGTTGCATTAAAATTGACAATTTAAAAAAAGGATAGGACCGATGATTTGTTTGTGAATAATCTTGCAAAAGGAAACAGAGATTTGCAGGAGTTTCTCGGACTTCGAGTGAGGTAATGCCCAAGGACCGCATCAGGGTTCAGGCTCGACTTAGGACGCCGTATCCTGTATGCGATAAAACGGAACTGAATTCTCTGCAGTTTATTAACTGTGTTTGAGAACAGGTCGGATGAAAAGGTAATATAAGTAGAGAAAAGCATAGGGATTTCTGATTAGTTGCAACATGTGAAAAGGAAACCAAATGATTTGGATCATTTCAAGACAATATTGCGTATTTGAATTTCAAAAGACAATGTCGATGATATATCAAGTTGTCCCAAAAGTTTCTTTCGTTTTATAAGGAGATAACAGATGCGCGACATATTTTATTTTATATTATTATTATTGTTTTATTACTACAAAATTGATCATACATAATTCAATAAACTAACGCAAAGAAAAAATGTTGTGCATCTACTATTCCCCTCTAAAACGAAAGAAACTTTCGGGACAACCTGTGTTCTGCCTAACTAGTGTGTAGGAGAAATTGGAAGTTTCTGTTTCTAGAGAAGCATACGATATGACACTTGTTCATGATAAATTCCATACACCAATCATCTAATCTGCTAAGGTCCGATTGTACATTTAGAAAGTCGTCCATAAACAGTAAAAATTCGGTATAATGTTGAAACAGAAAGCACGAGCGATTTCAGTAATACAGTGAGACAAACCGCAATCTTTTTGAGCAACTAACTTTAGGAATCGTCGCGTAAGTGCAAAAGCATGTATTTTCTGTTATCGCTTTCAATAATAGCCGTGTTAGCATTCAAACGCAGATATTAAATAATTGAAAGGGTATGTTGTTAAAATTGTTGAATTTCTTTGTACGCTCTAGAAAAATATAGAAAGAACCTTGATCTACAGAAAATACCTTTAACTTTCTTAAAAAATGACTTTGAAAGAGATTCGTCCCATCGTTGTGTGTGCTTCTTCGTATAATGCAACTGTGCGCTGAATTCTTTCACGTAACTACGAATAAAGCGGATCTAGATGATACCATCTAATAGTTCACCTTGTATATGTGTAGGGTCTTATACATATAAGCGTATTATTAATATGTACGTTAGAAATTTTTGTGGACAGCTACAATATACTGCTCGCAATCACTTGGGCATGCGTTCCTTCTCGAAATTCCGACATAAGATTCATGCTATTTTTCATATAAACTTCTTGATATCAGAAGATATCCTTGTTTTCTCCATTTCGCGGCCAACTCTTTTAGAGACAATGTTTCCATATCTTAAGGCAATGCAATCATGAATCACTTGCCATCCTAACTTTAAACAATTACATGTAACTTCTTGTCATTAGGTCTTGGTCTCTATCACATATCGTTCTAAAATTGAGTAGCACAGGCCAACTGGCACCGTTGTCCTTAAAACTATGATGTCCCTATTTTGTACAACCAGTTGGTAACTACGTAGCTACTACTATTATTACAGGCGAAAATGTTCAGAGGTGCAATGTGTTCATCATGATTAATTAAAAGGACATTGTATGAACTTTCAAGTGAAATAAATATGGAAAATCCAAGAATTGCTAACTATGCTTGGAAGTTGTGTGTGCAATATGATGGAGTTCGAGACATAGGGTAGATCGGAACATGTGGAAAGTACGGCTTCCAGGCAAGCAAGAGCTGATTCAGCACATTAAAATAAGAAGGAAAGTTCGTATAAACGTTTTCGAGTAAACGCTTGCTTTGTGTTACAGTACTTTCTTACCTACCTTTAAAGAAATTGCTCGAATCGACCGGTTCCAGTTTCTACGGAAACGCGAATGCGTCGCGTCATAGATCGTCCACCTTGTTCGAACAGCTTACGGATTTGTCGGAAACTTTGGTTGTCACGTCAACTGACGTTTTATAAGTAAGAGATTTTAAATGCCCCCGTATTTGATAATCGAATGGATTCAGATCCATCGAAATCGTTCATCTGTGTAATATTTAGCATCGCAAAATAAGCTGTCAGCGGAACGTAAGGTCATATTAGGCATATGATGTTATATGAACTTTTCTTCTTATTTCAGTGTGCAGAATCAACCTCTGCCATATTTTCCACGTGTTCCGACTCATCTTGTATAATATATGAGAATGATAATTGCAAATATATTTGTATAATAACTCTATGATAAGCGTTTAATAATACATACAGTGAACTTGTACAGAGTAACGTTTGCTGACTGTCGGAGGCACATTGTTGCTGGCTATGCAAAGATAAGTGCCCATTTCTTGTCGAAGAACTCCAGTCAATTCTAGCGTTTCACCCACATAAGTTTTTAACGCTGAAACATGAAAATATATAGTCGTTACTTTTTAGCTTTGTCTCTATTTAATCTTCATCTTATCTGCTTACGCACTTAATAATAGAACTAGGTTTGGTCTACATAAAAAGTAACTTCTTTTTATTAAGACACATATTTATTAAGATTTAATAAGATACAATTTATTAAGATACATACAACAAAAGGCAGGAAGTAGTAACATTTTAAGTGAATTTGCATGGATTGAATATGCTGATCTGCTTATGAATAAGAGAGTATTGGTCGATAATTATCAAGGCCAATTGTTTGTGACATGGAGATAAGCAAAAGTAATATTTAAATTTAAAGATCTTTAGTTTAGTACTGAAATATGTTTAATGTATTTTAGCAAAGGTAGATAAAATTGGAATATTAAAAATATTAAAAACCCAAAAAAAGCCCAAAGTTGTGTTTGGAAGATAAAATTTGTTAAACACCATTATAATTTACATGCAGTATGTTCCAAACTATTACTAAAATTTATCGATAATGCTTCTGTCTAACTTGAAATTAGACGAAATCTTTCACACTCGAGTTTTGGGCGAAGATGAATTACGAACAAAGAATTATTCCAATGATCAGTTGCTATGACAATTATTATCAATAATGTGTTATTTTTATATTATAATTGTTTCAATTGTCGTTTTGAAAATCGCTATTTTGTAGTCACGCAAGAGCAAGCAACGATGACTCTAAGCAACAAACCCCTATCGTTGGAATATGCGTATTCAGTAAGTAGAGTATGTAGGATTTACATAATTCAATGACAGTGTTGTTGTGTTCTATAGAGGGCATGACTGGAAAATTAGTAGTAACTTGTTATAATGTATAATTTATAAATTAATCTATAATTAAAAAATTTTAAGAATTTGTGCTAATATAGTAATTTTATAATATATTCTTTTGTAGATCTTCATGCCATAATAAAATAGTATAATATATATATCTAACAACTTCTACAGTAGCCTCATATCAAGTAAGTAAATTTTTTTCAAATTAGACATATGAGTATTTAAAAAGTTACAGCCTCTTACTGTAAAACTAAATGTTAAAAAAAAAAATAGTATCATCGACCACTCAGTTATTAAGACATCGCGTTTTAGTTTTCAAGATTAAAGATCGTGGTATACATTACTTGCACAATTCTATCAAACGTGTCTAAAAATAGGATATTTCAAGTACGATCCTTTTGTTGGTTTCAAACTCACTTCGTTAAGTCCGAAAACAGAAATTGAAAAAATAAATCTAAAATAAATACACAATGTTCAAAGTACAAAATGTTAAAAATATCCTAGATAACTTTTATGCTTAAATTTTTAACCGAGTTCAGATATTTTTGTTGAGAAGCGTTAGGTTGGTATGATCGCTAGTTCCTACAAGCTAAGTTGGTACTACTTCTAACGACGCTCTTTTGTCTTAGAAGTCGACCACGTGTTAATTATCTAGATGTATCCGGTGTGTCAGGCGGTTGCACATGGTGGTGAAATATAGAAAGTAAAACTTGAATCTACGTGAATCAATTAAATATCAATTTAATAACAATTTTTTGAGTGTTCTAACTGTTCTAGCTATTTGACGTCCTAAAATATTTTGATCTCTTTAACTAACCAAGAAAAGTTCGTGCCTTCAAAACTTTTCATCGAAGATTGTCTTTATAGTATCGCGCGCCGTTTGGTGCAGTATGAAAACAACCAATGAAAGTTTGCTCTGTTTCTGTGTTAATCGACTTCACTTTGTCGACAAAAGACATCTACGATCTTTGTCGCTACTTTTAAATCCCAGTCCTTTGTCTGTGAAATTATTTCGAAAAAACGATATCTGTGGTATTAAAAAGAAATCACGCAAAGTAAATTAAAAGTAATCAAACAAAGTTATCGTACTTGTTACGTTTTGTAACAAGTGGCCATTTTTAGTTAGCTAAAATTGTAAATTCGTTGACAATTACCTGTTGCAGCCAGTCGATTTCTCAGCCCCCTGGTGCGTATTATATTCCAAGTTTATTTTTTACCGATTTTTATTTAATGTAACATAAATATAACATTGGCATTCACCTGTCTTTTAAATATCAGGATTAAATAGCACTAGGCTTGAGAATTTTTAACATTTAACCGCAAAATTCTCAGTCACCTAGTCTCAGTTCCCTGTCAAATGGTATGATATGAAATTATGAGAAGTATAACCCGGTTACTTCTTGATAAAAATATGTGTCGATTGTGTTTATATTTCATAGATACTAAAAGAATGCCTTAGAAAGGATAAAGTGTACAATTTATTTATTTTAATTTATGATAAAAAACGCAAGACTAATCACTAGCTTGTTTATGTGAGAGATAAGTATTCGTTAGTTACAAGAATGCAATAATTTTTTATTTCAAGTTTAACTAACAATTGCCAAGATTGAAAACTAGTTCGTTTATGATTTAATAAGTATCGATTGTTTAAATTTAATTACTTTTGTTTTCACTTTCAAGTTTACCGGCAATTATCAAGATTGGCAGTTAATTTGTTTATATTCTAGGTGATTACAAATTACTGTTGATGTATGGTATTGGATGTCCAAATTTTATAAAAAATTCTTGAGAAAACCATTCTAATTATCTTTCAAATTGATTACACGAGGATTTTATCGAAATCTCAGTCCTTGGGTAGCTTTTTAGTCCTGTATAGATAGCTTTTAACCCTTTCGCTTCGAGCGAGATGAAATGATGAATTGATTAATTTATCCGAAATATCTTACATTGTTTCTGTCCATCTTCGCGAAGAATAATGTTCCGGCCATCTTCTCGTTTCCATGTGACAGTAGGCTGCGGTGAGCCAGTTGCAACACATTTCAACCTTATTTCACCACCTTCGTGAGTTACCATACCCTCGGCAGATTTATCGTCCATTATATCCGGTGGTATTACCACTTCCATGTAACCGTTCTAAAAATAGAACAATTAAAATTTTTATTAAAATTGTAACAGTCGTTATACCAACGTTATCGTACAAAATCGTATTTACAGTAACATTTAAATATTATTATTGGCCACTGTATTATGTCAACATTTTATAATTGGATTAATTACAAATGAAGCTGTCAGTGCCATGGTTCTTATAATTCTCATAAATCTTATAATTAAGATTCATTCGTTTTACTTTCGGGACAATAAAGAACTTTTACATTTAGAAGAAATTCGTCAGCCAAGATTTTGAAGGCAACTTTTTCTTCCAAATCCTTAACTTGCTTTCGATATAAAAAAATTTCTAAATTCCATTTCAGGTTCAAATGACTAACAAGTTGTAGAGAATATATTCTAGAAATAAGTATGTCTTGAAGACTCACGTGCTTCGTGACTCTATTATTTGCAAGTCGTTAATCACACGAACCAATCTCGGTCAATCGTCATCTCAGGATGACCGACAGAGAGAGGCAGCTAGCTTTTAAAATTTCCCTAACCAATTAACATCTTTTTCCGCCACCTACTACTGTGAATCTAATGATCGAAGAATTTGCAAATGCTTCAATCTGCGTATTATTCCCAGTTGCACGTCCATCCTCGAATTTTCGCGAGTCTTGGAAAAAGCAAACTTTGCGGAGACATGTCAATCAATCATCTATCGTCAAGCAATCTGTCATCCACAGTCTGTGGTCTAGCACGAAAAGGCCAAATATCAAGTCTATTCAACGAAAATAGATAACGTTTTCACCGGAGCTAACTCTCTTTGTCTCGTACTCGAATCCAAAATTTACAATCCAACTAGTCAATAATCGGAGTCGGGATAATAACCCAAACAATAACACTACACAATGATTTGTTGTTTACATTTGCTATGAAATATGTAGTGTTCGGATATATGTACGGCCAACGACCGAGCGCATGAAGAAGCTATATACCCGGAGAGATAGCTTTCTAAAATTTGAGCCAAGTTATACGACTCGTGCTCACTCTGCTATACTCTACCATGTGTGTATCGAAGGTAAGAGAGAAAAGCAGGCAGTGCGAGTGAGACAGAATAGGTAAAGTTTAATAACATACCGCGGAGCCAAGTTACTTTTCTCTCTCTTAGTCCCAATCACACATTACCTATCTCTTTAATTTCATGAAAAATTATTGGCCAAATATAGTCACGTTTGGTATCATTTTGACCGGACGAATCTCAATAATTCGACTAGGACCATCTTGTAATAATGTGGTAAAAAATAAAAGAAAATTTTTTATTCTGGTAATTCGATACCGCGTTGAATTACATAGATGCGGATCATAGATTACGCCGGGGCCTGTTTTGAGCGAGCAGTTTACGAATTGATGGGGAACTCCCGACCATGCTAGCTATGTATAGCTATGATTCGTATATCTGAACACTAGGGATATACATATATGCTTTGACAGAACTTGTATAATGAAATTTATGCTACTAATTATATTAATTACATTGCTTTGTTATATAAATATTAGGTAGGTTCATGTGCGGAATGCATAAATAATTGTTATTATTGAGATATGTATAATTTTATGTGCTGGATTAGGTTAGCACGTAGTAGAAATACTTGTATGTAAATATCAGTGTGCGGAGGTATATGTGCGCGGCGTCTCGTGAACGGATGAATGTAAACTATTCAGTCGGTTAACAGTCGGGTCTGGAAGAAAGTGCTGAGACGCGTGTAAGTGTGTATCGATGAATATCTTAGAAATCATCCATAAAATAATTATATAATTATTCCAATATTAATTCCAAGTGTAAATTTAGTGTTCCTATACCATTATTTCGGCCATCAAGAACCACAATTCTCAACAGTTATGAGTATTGAAAGTATTACATTTCTCTGTCTAAATCGTTTCGGTTCAATTTGGAAAATCTTATTCTGCGTGTGCTATTAATACCAGCAGCATATCAACTCTGAAGTTTCATATCTCGAAAAGAGTTTATGCAAAAGACAAATAAGAGTTAAGTTTGACATCGAGTAAAAAAACCCAATTTGAAATTGATCTAACAGTGTTTTTCTAGATTATTTCTAGGTATTGTTCACGCTAATATCTGCATGTTAAGTATAATTTTAATATATAATAACATGATTCATAACTCTTTACAATTTATACTTTATCATGGTATATCTTTTAGAATATTCTCCGGCTTCTTGTAATTTTTACACATACCTACTCCACGTGTATCATGTTCTCTTTATTAACTTGAAACGTTTTACACGCACATCTGTACGCGAGTACTATCAATTACGCGTACATACAGATCTTATTCAGGCTAATATTATCAACTCTAGAGCTATTAATAAATGTTCTTAAAGGGGATATTTCTTCAATTAATAAATGTTTTTCAATAAATTATTAATTTGAATTAAAATACTGGTAGAACTAATATACCCAATTTTGTTTTTATCATGTATTGTTTATGTAGATAGCTTTCTAAAAAATTGTGCTGGAATGAATCGCGTAACAAAGTACAGTGCATTCGAGATGTAACATTCCAGTGCAAATAATAAATTATCAAACAAATAATTAAAATTTTTAATTAAATCTTCTCGAGATTTTTACGTATTAGAAGACACTTGTTATTTTATAAACTCAGAAAGATAGTCATTTTGACCGTACACGGTAAGATTAGGTATACACGAACTGTCGGTAGGTTTAGTGTTAAATAGTTTTGTTCGGAATTTGCAGTGGCCGCCTGGTAATTACCAGGTAATTACCGGGACGCCTTATAGGAACCAGACGCGATCCGCGGGCAGGTCGATCGTCAAGAGTCGACGTGGACCCATCATAAACTGTGGGCCTATTGTACAGTCCAGGTACTTTAGGATCATACGGGAAAAGCCCATATTAACAGTTAGGAACAGACTTGGGACACACTCGCCACGAACTTTGCTCCACGACAGGAACATCACCCAAAGCCACTCTTGCACCTGGAGTGAACAGTTCATTCTCAACCGTCGAACACTACTGACGGAACACGACAGTATTCCTCACTCGAGTTATTTCATCTCCTCCACCTTGAACGTTAAGTCATTCGAGGTACGCGATATCGACCGATCAGTTTGACCTGACCGGTTGCTATTTAGTCGATAATTCGCAACATACATGTAGTATCGCGGACATAAGGCCTAGGAGTTAGCGGGTAGGCCACACACAATGTCGCGAGAGCCGATACGTTTTTAAACCACATACAATGTCGGGAGAGCCGCGGCGTTCTTCAATCGTATAGTTTCGTAAAAAGGGCCTCCGTGGCCTTGGCCACGAGCGGTCGTGAGGCACGTGCGTGGTGGGTCTACGGAAAGACAAAAGACATGCGAGAGGAGTCAGTTTTAGTTTGTAAGTCGAGAAGTCAAAGAGTGCGAGTTGCGTTGTAGAGATAGTGCTGTTAGCGTTGTCGAGAGAGTGTGGTCCGCGTAAGAGAGAACGTTGGATCTATTGCGTCGAGAGTTGTCTAGATTGTAGCGTGTTATCGCGATTAGTTCCTATTAAACTACCATCGTTTTTTCTGTCTATACTTGTACAATCCGTTCACTGTAAATAAATTACCAATACTGGGATATAACAATACTATATTCCATGGAAGATACTACATACATAGGTTACTTTACAACACCATGTTTTAGGTGGCATAGATTGAAATTGAAACCACTGATTTATTTTTGCATGTCTTACACTTTTATCTGCATTTTGCTTTACATACATTTTGCGAATTATGCATATTGTTACTAAAATGCAAATACAAGTTTAAATAGATAGCACTAATAAAAATAACGATATTAAGTATAATCATCGAGTTAATTATTACTGTATCTTATACGGTAATAATAATTAAAGGAATTGGTACTACGATTTTACTTATACGTATAATTTCATCTTATCAATAATGTTTTCTAATATTCTCAAAACAACAAACGTTTTTAAGTTATTAGAAAATATTGTAAACATACACTATGCAACTATTTTAAAAGTTATGTAAGATTATGTTTAAACCATAAATAATATGCACCTGTTATGAAAATTATTTATATACATTAAAAGCAATATGTGTAATTTATATATGAACATAACAAGTTTAAATGTAGAAAATATTTTTCACCAGAAATACTATCCCGAAAAGATCGAAGCTTCATTTTTGTGTTTCTTTTTTGACAAAGGAATCAAATATAATATTCACTATATTAGCATTTATGACGTTCCTGTCTCACAAGATCTTTTATCTTTTATCTTTTTAAAATTTTATCTCTTTCGTAGGTCACTGAGATCTGGTTGCTTCTTAAAATTACTTTTTCCGTAGTTTTCATGTCACAATAAAGAGATTAAAAAAAGCTGGATCAAAATTCTTAATGCTTTTCTCATCTACTCCGTACGTTATCTTTTTGTTTATGTTCAAAATAGCGAATAGAGGTACATAGAGAGGCGAATATTTCCGTGTTTAGTCTACTGACACCCCCTCCCTCTCGCCCCTTGATGAGGGGTTGACTCGTGTTAGATCACAATATCAGTTTGCCTAACAATCAAAACTATATGGAATTTCGGGGATATACAGACTGAGTCTTCCACAGCAAGCCATCTGAATAATTCTTTCAATTTTTTGAGATGCAGGGAAATGTTTGAAACAAAAGTTGTTTGGTTTCGAGGAAGCTATTACATGATGGAAAAAGTTTTTCTCAGATGGACGCGTTTACGAGTTTCAAACAACACTTTAATAGGCTTTATTTTTTTTAGATGTAACCATGTAGTTTTGAATACCTATTTGTCCCATTGTTGCCCTTTAGAAGATGGATTCAAATATCGCGATCATTTAAGGTCACTGAAGGTCATAAAACGTAGTAAAACAGTCCAATCGATGAAAACGTAATGTTTCAATATTTCGAAACAAAGAGAAATGGATTTACGCCATTTTCAAGATAACCGGTCCGTTTATAAAATACCACTAAATTAGGAGACGCAATCAATTGGAGAAAAGATAAATTTTGTGTGACTTCTTATCGTACTCGAATTCGACTCTTCATCGTCGTTACTTTGTCGAAATTGCTATGTACGGTAGTAATTATGAATAACGAAAGAAATCCTTAACCAAAAAATACTTTGTTACTCAGCATTCGCTGTTTAATATAATTATAAAACACCAATCAATAATAACACAGGTACTTTACAGTGAGATATTTGAATTATTCATCTAATATAAAAAATAAGAATTTTGGAACAAAAAATTAAACGGTCAGTACAAACGTTCGATATGTGCGCGAAAAGATCCTCTACGTAATTACACAGCCGTCGTATCCACTTTGAGAAGGGGAGATTTCCCTGAGGTATTGCAAAAATTTGGCGGCCTACTGCGATCGAGGAGCAGTCTAACATGATCTAATATTATCAGTTATCGGTGAGACAATGTATCCAAGTAATCATTCAAAACTGAAACTTGCCTTAATTTGGACTTTTTAAAAATTAAACTTATACTAACGTATTTGCGGGATTTTCCCGACTAAAATGAGATCAAACAGGATATAATATGAATATTTAATTATTCATGTGTATTTAATTATCAATTATTAATTAAGCAAATATGTTCCAAATTATATCTTGTTTGGTGTCATTTTAACCAGTAAAACGCAAGAAACATATTGGCAAAAATTTCATTGATCAAAAATCGCAAATAAGAAAGTCTGATATTTTAATTAAATCTTTCAACTTATCGCCAGCCTTTAATGAGGCTCTCTTTCTCTTTCACTCGTGTTGTCAATTTTGACGAATAGAATCGTTCCTGCATCTCCGTAATTGTAACGTTTGAGTCCCGATTTTTGTGTAATTATCGAATGTAATTATTAAAATTGTGTACATGACATATTACAAATATTGAATCGTATCTTTTTCTGCAAAACGTTATCGAACACGAAAAAACGAACACTAATAATCGAATCGAAAATGACTAAACGGTCGGCTGATGGATAAGTGTTTACTAAGAATCTGATTAAGTTTTTAATAAACGGCAATCCTCAAATAAAATCTTCGCAACATTACTCAGACTGATAACATAAACAAGATATTTAAAAAATGTCAAAATCGGCGGTGTCTCTTTTTTTGTAAATATTCACCGGCTATTGAATCAAGACTCTCGATTGCCTTATCTGTTTGCTTATGTATATCTCTTATATATATGTCGGAGATGAAAGAACACCAGAGTCTCCCCTTTGGAATTGTGGGAAAATCCCGTAATATTGTAATCTAGATTCTACCATAGCCGTAATTAAACAATTGTCATTCAATCCGATTGTATTTATTCGAGATTTGTAACAGTGAGCTTGGGCTCGAGGCGACAATCGGTCGCCAACGTAGCCGCGGTCAAGGGATGAACGTTTGTCTAACAAAGGTATGGAGTAATAGTATAGCTCTCCTTAAAAGAAATAGTTGTAGCGATACTTGACAGTAGACATTCCAACGGTCTCTGTCCCGTGGCTCGCCACACGCAGACCCTATTCTCTGGGTAAGATGATTGCCAGATGTCGATGCGTCTCCGCAGTGCATGTTCAGCTAGCCTGAGGACCCGTTATAAATCTCAAGATTTAGTTAACTAAAGTCCTTCAAACGGACAAACAGTCTTTGTCCCAACTACGGGAAGATAGGGGAAACCTACTTTCTCACGAACGACGCTTCCCGCTAGCAACTTTTCTTCAAGGGCGGCTAGCATCCTTTTCTAACCACCGACATGGAAATTGACCAATTAACAGCAACGTCAATTTCCCTCACCTTCTGAACGAAGGTATCGCTCTACGAATCCGATGATCTCTCGTGCCCTTAGACACACCCCGTCATAGTTTTCCTCTGTGGCATCATCGCGACGGAAAGTCACTTCTTTCGTGCGATCTCATTGACGAGAAGGAATAACGTCTTTACGATCAGTGAATAATTCACGTTTTGTTAACCAAGAGTCGGACTTAGATTTTGCGAGAGCGTACATCTGTTATCCCGTTGACCGCGGATTCGTTATCGAACCCAGGATCATTGTCATTAGCGTCTTGAGTATCTAATTACCACGGTTACTTGTCGATATCTGTAACAATCATATTTGCTCTAGACAATATCTTCTCTATTGCATAACGGCGATGTCTAATCACAACGAAGATTCGTTTCACGCCCTTAACCCCAACTCTAATCTTAACGCTAACCCGACATATATGTCGGCTCGTCGTCAGAAGAAAGGTATTGGGCATATAACGATTCTTCACTGGAACTATACATCTTCCTCGTAAAATTGAAGCGACTTTTATTAACACGAATATGGGTTTTACAGAGTTAACAAAGAACCGCGTTGATAAGACACTTATGACAATGGCCTAAGGTTCGATAACGAATCCACGGTCAACAGGATAACTCTTTATTAAACGTAAAATACTTTAACACACAAACACGTTTAATGGGACGCTCTGTATATACTGCTCGAGGTGTAACTCTCCAAGGCGATCGCACGAATAATAGACCGATGGAAATTTTCCTTCCTTTACGATTGCGTTCGTTTGTTATATACTGGTCCGAAGCTTCGAGAAGGTTCCAATCGCCGTTGCTAGGCAATTTCTGCTTGGAGTTTGATTATTAATACAACGTGTGTCCCATTATATTGACACCTCCGAGGAAAAATGTCCATCCCGTGACCGCGGCTACGTTCGGCGACCATTTGTGTCACCTCAAACCCAATCCCACTATCACAAATCTCGAACAAATACAATCGGATTGAATGACAATTGGTTAATTACGGCTATAGTGGAATCTAGATTACGATATTACGGGATTTTCCCACAGTTCCAAAGGGGAGGCTCCAGTGTCCTTCCATCCCCGACATATACATAGATGGATACACGAATAAGTTTCGTCTATGTCGAGATCAATTTAGCCACCTGAGTAACCGGCTATCTCTCGAATCAATAGATACAATACCGATACAATGATACGACATGCGATGTACATACTCGAAACGTTACAGATTGAATCAATGAATTAATGAATTAATGGAGAGTAGCTAATCATTGGTAGGATACACGCTTGTTAAAGATCGAAGATGTCTGTGAATTAATTAGTTTGAAATTGAAAGGTTGATATAACTATCACGTTAACACGCAGATTAGGTATGTGGGAGATTTTGCGTTTGTGAAAAATTATTTGAAGATAACAATATGGTCCTGTTGATGGTACGAAAGTAGGCTGAATGCAACGAGCGATGTATAATAAACGATTCATAATTGTTAATAATGTATAAATAATTCGTAACCATAAAGAATAAAAACAGATAATAATATTTAATTAGAACCTATGTTTTGAATTTCAACTTCCAATTTATATTCCTTTGATAGAAAAAACTAAAATAGAAATAATTATAATAAATTTTGAATATAGGAGATTGAAAATTGAATGGTTTGAATTGGTTTGATTTCAAACTAATCTCGTAAAAAAGTTGTAAAGAGGGGAAATGCAGCTTTAGGAAATACGGAATTAGTCGAGTGTTTACGGTACGTGCCAATAACAAGACAAGCTTTTGACTTTTGGAGAAGTCGACTGTAACAAAAGTTCGCCGTGCCCATTGTATACAAAACGATTCGTTTGCGTGTATTAACGTCTTAGAGTGCTGAATACTCGGAGCCTATGCCATCCGTACGGACGGCATGCTGCCAGCGCTGACGATCGCTGTGGACTGAATACTTTTTCGTTATACTGAACTTTGTCGATTTACTATTCAAAGCGCAAATCGTAGTAAGTTATAGTAATTCTTTTGCACGAGATTAAATGATTCAAGAGCGTTATTTTTTAGTATTAATTATTTATTATAAACATTGAAATTTACAATAAACTAGAATTTGGATAGTAAACTAGAAAACAATAAACTAGAAAACTAAATTTAGTAAATATAACACAAGTTAATAATTCAGTTGTGCATGAAAAATTTCAAAACAATCATCGATACATAATCCGACATCGCATTTTCTGTCGTTCCTTCTCTTACTTTTCACACAAACAACACATTTTCTTCTTGATAATTGCGTTGTGCCGGCACGATTATTCTACCAAATGTCCAAATTGGACAAATTGTGAATGCAAAGTATTAAATAAAAAAAAAAGAAAAGACAGTTTCTTCGAAAGCGGCATTAACATTGAAATGCATTTATATTTATCTCACACAAACGTAATAATATTACTTCTGCGTAGGTGTTCGGAAAAATTGACAAACGCATATATGGGGATGGCAGCAATGAGTCACATAAATAAAATAGAAACAGAGCAGGCAAAAATCTTAAGAACAATAGTTAACGCTCCATGGTACGTCAGAAATGAAGACATACGAAAAGATTTAAAAATTCCAACAGTTAAAGAGGAAATCGCCAGATGCAAAAAAGTATAAAGAAAGACTTGAAATACACCCAAACCAGCTGGTTGCTGAAACGAATAAAACAATAATAGAAAGAAGACTAAAGAAGAAGCAGTCCCGCTGGGGGTAACCATCCACATGCTATATTTATCCAATTAAACTATAACATTTTACCAAATGTCTTAATGGACAAATTGTAAAATAAACAATAAATAAAAAAAAACGCATATATGCATCCTTAGTCCACACCGATGACTTTCGCCAGATGCATATATGCATCCATAGCACTCTAAGGGTTAATGCATCAGATTATGTACATATTGGTGTTTGTTAACATACATAGATAACATGTTATACAGAGTAGAGAAGCAGCATCAAATTGTCACAATTGCAAAATAAAATGAGCGAATGTAAAGGGAGCTTTAAATTCCAAGAAATTCCATTCTATGAGCCGAACAAAATGTATAATCTTATAATGTTTTGAGGATAGTAAGTTAAACAGGCAAAAAGAATCTAATCTATTTATACAAAAATCTGCGTACTTTGTATTAAAGTTTCGATACATATGTTTTTATGTACAGCATGTATAAAAAGTGTCAGGACGTATAAGTGTCCAGCAGCGTGATTCCGAGGATCGGAGCCTCTGGATCGATTGATTCATGCAAAATTTTGTAAAAATTGACGTTTGCTGGCACCGTATGCTACATAGCACGAGGATCAAATGAAACTTTACTGGGAAAGTATATTTGGACACCATGATATGCAAGATATTATTTCTGTATATGTAGGATTTGTATACATTTTAATCAATTTAATCTTCATTTTAATCAATAAATCCAATTATGTTGCCATCTATCTCTATTACCGACTATCTCGAATTGTTTGTTGTTCCAGAAATGTGTTGCGAGCAATACTGGGCACTATTAAATCAATTTTCATTTAAATAATCGTTTAAATGTTAAAAGATAGAAATAAATTATTTGCAATTTCAACAAGTTTAAATATATTATTTAAAATAATGAGATTAATTGTTATTTACAAATTTTATTTTCTATTTATTCTAAAAGAAAGCTAATAACATCATATCGCGTCTTCTTCGACGTCGTCCAATCTTTGTTTGAAAGTCTTTTTTCACGCTAGTAGATAATTCTGTAATAATGTGAAATCACGCTGATTACTCCATTCTGTTTATCGTGGGCTATCCCACCTGCTAACGAAAACTTGTTTTCTCATTAATGTCACCTTACTTACTTTCTATCTGACTGCGAAATGTAAACTTGTTGCGAATAATCTCGATGTAAGACCCAATGGAATTTCAACGTTATTTCTCCAAAAAACGGTTCAATTGCGACTCAGCTTATTTTGAAAATTTGGCAAGTTGACCCTCGCGATGAGTAGACGTTTATAAAACTGTTTCATCCAGTGTTGTAGAATCATGGTGGTCCGGTCAAATAAGTGTATTTTTTATATACCCTGTACATATACAGGCTTTTCCAGAATAATTCCATACTGCCAGACAGGATAAGACGTCAAACGACAAAAACATTTTTCTATTCTCCAGCTTATTTTTGCGCGTAAATTTTTTTCATTTAAAGCTAAAGTTTGAAATAGTTGTCGATACTTTGTCACACTGAACGTATATCATTGTAATCTAGCTCAAGCAGAAACAGAGCCTTATACAAGAAAACTTCATCCTCTTCCTTTGACTTACTTTTGCATACAGAAAAATCTGCTGCCTTTTTTTTTTTATTCGTGGAGAGATCCTCATGGACACTCCGCTGCCGTTAATAACGGTAGCAGCAGAGTAGTGTCGGACTCCTACCGACTAAAACTCCACGTTGGACATCCTGCGCGTATGACAGGGGGTGCTCCAGGAACCTCGGGTGAATTACTTCTGTTGCATCCCCTAGAAAAATCTGCTACCTAAGTGTGTTATCCTGAGATTCCTCGATTATACATATCTTTTCTAAATTTTTCGTTTCTGTTAACAAAACTTCCATAAATGATAAAGCGCAAGTATTCCTAAAGGAAAAAGTCTAAAGAAACTAAAATTAAGGTATGTAGCGACACTCGACAGTAAACTTTCCAATGGTTTCTGTTCCGTGGCTCGCTACACAAAGACCCTATTCTTCGGATAAGATGATTGCCAAATGTCGATACAACCTCCAGAATATTTTCAGCTAGCCTAAGGACCCGCTATAAATCTTTGGATTTGTTTAGCTAAGATTCTCAAAGGGGACAAGTAGTCTTTCTCTTATCAATCTCTAAATCTATCACCTACTACGGAAAGATACGAGAAATCTGCTTTTCTCACGTACGATGTTTCCCGATAGCAACTCTCTCTCCAGGGCAGTTAGCATCCTTTTCCAACCACCAACACAAATTTCCATTTCCCTCACTTTCCGAACCAAAGCTTTCCTCAACGAAATCGATGATTTCGCATCCTTAGATACATCCCATTATAGTTTCCCTTTGCAGTATCATCGTGACGGAAAGTCAGTCTCGTTACACAGGAGTCGCTACAGTCGTCAGATTCGTTACGCATCGGTCCGAGTCAATAATTGATCCAAGTTCCTCGGCATCTTAAGCAATTATCATCCGAACTTGTAGTCGCGAATCGCGAACCGCTAATAGTAATCGCGAGTTCTATACAAAGTGTACATATTGAGTATATCATAATAAATATAGCTGTCGGAGATAAAAGGACACCGGAGCCTTTCCTTTGGAATTTTGGGAAAATCCTCTAATACTTTAGCCTAGATTCTATCATAGCCGTAATTAAGCAATTGTTGTCACTCAATCCGATTGTATTTGTTCGAGATTTGTGATAGTGGAATTGGGTTCGAGGTGACACAACTGGTCCTCGAACGTAGCCACGGTCACGGGGGTATTTCCCTGCGCTATGGAAAATAGCACAGATCGTAATGTTACCCAAACCAAACAAAAACCCACATTTAACTGCATCTTACAGACCAATATCATTACTACCTGCGTTTTCCAAACTACTTGAAAAAATAATATATAACCGCCTAAAACCAACAATAGAAAAAGAAAAACTAATACCGGATCATCAATTTGGATTCAGGAATAAACACTCCACAATAGAACAAATGCATAGACTGGTCAATGAAATTTTGTAGGCATTGGAAACAAAACAATATTGCACGGCACTATTTATTGACATCGAAAAAGCATTTGACAAAGTTAACCATGAAAAACTTCTTCAAACTATCAAAAAGCAATTTCCAGAACAAATCTACAAATTACTTAAATCTTACTTAAACAATAGAAACTTTGTAGTAAAAATAAATGACGCATATTCTGAAATTAAGGATATCAAGGCAGGAGTACCGCAGGGAAGCGTCCTAGGACCAATATTATACACACTCTATACGGCAGACATACCAACAACTGTCAACAGCAAAACTCTAACGTTCGCGGACGATACGGTCTTACTAGCGAGGCACGCAAATCCAGAAACGGCTGCCGCACTATTACAAGAATACATTACAAAAATAGAAAAGTGACTGCAAAGTAAACAAATAAAAGTGAACACCAGTAAGTGCAATCACATAACATTTACTCTTAGAAAAGGAAAAACACCAGACATCCAACTAAATGGCGCCCACATAGCGCAAACAAAGTATGTCAAATATCTAGGAATACAATTAGACACACGCCTTACATGGAAGCATCACATAAAATCAATAACAAGCAAAATACGTGAAAAAAGGAAGCAGATGTACTGGTTAATCAATAGAAAATCTAAATTAAGCCTAATGAATAAATTATATATATACAAAACAATAATCAAACCAATCTGGACATACGGAGTTCCACTGTAGGGGATGGCAGCAATGAGTCACATAAATAAGATAGAAACAGAGCAGGCAAAAATCTTAAGAACAATAGTTAACGCTCCATGGTACGTGAGAAATGAAGACATACGAAAAGATTTAAAAATTCCAACAGTTAAAGAGGAAATCGCCAGATATGCAAAAAAGTATAAAGAAAGACTTGAAACACACCCAAACCAGCTGGTTACTGAAACGAATAAAACAATAATAGAAAGAAGACTGAAGAAGAAGCACCCTGCAGACCTCATAATACAACAATAAGCAACCTGGAAGATGGAGTCCCGCTGGGGGTAACCATCCACATGCTATATTTATCCAATTAAACTATAACATTTTACCAAATGTCCTAATGGACAAATTGTAAAATAAACAATAAATAAATAAAAAAAAAACGGTCACGGGATGGACGTTTTGTCTGACGGAGGTGTGGAGTGGTTGTATGGTCCTCCCTAGAAATATAGTTGTAGCGGCATACGGCCTCGAGAACGGGCCTAGTCACGTGTGATTTTGCCTCGGAGGTGTTGATACAATGGGACACACGTTGTATGAATAATCAAACTCCAGGCAGAAACTGCCTAGCAACGGCGATTGAAACTTTCTCGATGCTATATAACAAATGAACGCAATCGTAAAGAGAGGAAAGTTTTCATCGGTCTGTTATTCGTGCGATCGCCTTGGAAAATTACATATCGAGCAGTATATACCGAGCGTCCCAGCAAACATATTTTGTGCTTCAAAGTATTCTACGTTTAGTAAAGAGTTATCCCGTGGGCCGTGGATTCGTTATCGAACCCAAGAACATTGTCAATAGCATCTCGCGTGTCTAAACACCACGGTTATTCGTCAAACTTTGTAAAAAGTTATATTTATACCTGTAAATATAATCTCTGTTATACGAAACGATGGCTAATTCAAATGAAGAATTGTTACACGCCCTCAATTCTAACGATAACCCGACATATATATTGTTAAATATACTTAAGTGCTTTTTCCTATCACTATCACGACCTACATCTCAGGTATTTCCTGACTATGTCAACATTATACCTTGTTTTACCAAATGTCCAGCTGGACAAATTGTAAAGTAGAAATTGAATAATAAAAAAAAATTATACCTTGTAAACCCTGTAAAGTATTCTCGCGCTATTGTAGCACATTTATCATGTTGGAAATATACATATACACACTTTTTTCAAATATCATGAGGGAATCATCTGATCTTTTAAAAATGTTGCACCAAACATTAACGTTTTTCTTTTCTCGTTGTAAGCAAAACATAGCCAAATCCATTGGTAACGCGTGAATGCTGAATTGATGTTATTCCAAATGGTTCACATTTATAACTTTTTCGTGATTTTATTAATATTTACAACTAGCATATTATATGCACATAGAATCCTGTATTATCATCGGATCAAAATTTGAAACTTGTACAAGTACATGCTGCTGGAAATGGCAAATATCTATAGCTAAAGATATTGTAGAGAACTTAAATATAATAAATATACCTGAAATTGTACCAGGAAATTAAACGCTCTTAAAATATATTCACTCCTATTTGTATGTTGTCGTATAATTAAACTGTAGTGCATAACTAGATTGTAATGTAAAAGATGTCAAAATTATATTATTATTTTGTATTGTATTCGTATTACTACCTTGTACTCTACTGCCAAATATCGACTGTATAAATTACAAATATACTCTAAACAGTTTATCATATTTATATCATCATATTACATGAAATAATCATTTAATTTATATCAAATATAATAAAGATTAAAATGCATCGCATGAACTGGAATAATTTCAAGTGCTTAAATTTCGACTCACCTGACTTTGCATAGGTTCGGTGTTTATTTGGCACATATAAGCACCGGAATCATTTTTTTGAACATTTGACACATGTAACTTCCACGTATTGTGCCCATTATGTGTAACTGAGAGCCGTGGATTATGCGCTATTAAGTGTGTGTGTATCGCCAAGATTGCTCGAGAATCGGATTTCATCCAAGCTACCTGTGGAAAATATTTAAATTGCTATCGTGAAAAAGTAAAACTACATTTTACATTATATAATGCACAGTTTTCGATGCATTTATACATACAGAATGTATGAAGGATTTGACAGTTATCAATAAATTTCAAAGAAATTTCTCAGGAAATGGAATGACTTAAAAATATTAGTTTTTAATTGTTCGAATTAAGAAAAACCATTAGGTGATGACTAAAATTTGTTTGGCTACCAGCAACCATTGTCAGTGACAAAAATTTAATTTTGATTATCAGTAACAAATATGAATGCTTGGAATTTTTTGTTACCGATAACCATTATCGATGATGGGAATTTAATTTTGGTTACTAGTAATCAATATAAATGACCGGAATTTTATTTTGGTTACCGATAACGATTATCGATGGGAAAAATTCTTTTGGCTCCCGCTAACCGATATCGGCGACAAAAATTTTTTCTGCTTATTCGAATATCGTCAATTGTTATTAACATTACTGACGATTAGTATTTATTGACAACATACAGAAAGCTTAATTATAATACCTACATATCTTATTAAACAAAAAGGTGGCATTTTCAAATGCCTAAAACAGAGAATAAAATAAAGATATTATAGTACAATATCTTTAATAATGTATTTTCATACTGTTCTTTTGCTTAATAAAATATATCTTTTGTAATTGAATTTTTTTATGTTGATGAATATGTAGTAATTACCATGAATGTTAGTAACAGTTGATAAAAGTCGGATGTAACGAGAACAAATCTTTGCCATCGCTAACCGAAAAAAGATTCCGGTCATTTATATTGGTTACAGGTAACCAAACTTAAATTTTTGTCATCAATAATGGTTATTCGTAACGAAATTTTTTAAATGAAACGTATTAACCCCTTGGCCTGCACGCTATCTGCCGATCGCGCGAGCCACAGTAAGTAAGAAGTTCGGTCGCGTGTCACACGCTCAAGATGGGCATCCGCTCACAAACAGTAATCAGAGATAAGACATAGACTTTGAGCTTCGGACTCCTTTCCACGCATCACCACCTTATCATCATAACCTACACCAAGGCTGTGACGTACCTTAGTCCATATCAAGATAGGATATCGACCACCGAGCTTCGGACTCCTTTGGACACATCACCACCTTATCTCATCATAACATACACCGAGCCCCTCAACATCCTCAAACCAAAATGTATATAAGCCGAGACTTCAGACAGCTCGGGCAGTTCTTGCGCAGCTCTTTCTCCGGTTCAGTGTCAGTCTATTGCTTGTAAGTGGTGAATTTGTAATAAAGAAGATTAGTAGTTGGGTTACAACTCAGTATTCTTTTCTTTTATCATTCAACCCTGAATTCTACGTGACACGCGCGCCGTTATTATTATTATTATTATTTATTTTTAGTCCGTGCCTCTCGGCTTTGGACGAACTTTCGATTTTTACAAAACATTATTGCACTTAGCATATTCTTACCTCTAATCTAAAACTAACGCCTACAATCTATTGCAACTTATGATTACACATTATTGCCACTTTGGTCTTTTTTGCCTCCTTGCTGTGCTACCTTCCTGTCATTCCACCCCGTCTTGTATCGCCTTTGCCCTTCTTTTCTCTATTATTGCTCTTAATTCCATTAGTCCTTCCCCAGTCTCATTCAATATTTTTTCCATGTCCTTTGCTCCTCCTGTTATTTCACATTCTTCTATTACACGTCTCAGGTCCTCTTCTTCCCTTCCACATAATCTGCACCTTTTTTCTCCCTCCTCTTTCCAATGTTCCTTTGCTTTGGTCTCGTTTCCACACCTGAATCTGGCTATAATTTTCCTCTTATGACATGTATATTTAGGGGCTACAAAAGGAATTGTGAAATAATAAACAACGTTTGAGGACAAATAGTGTTTTTAAGACGTCTAGGGCGTAATCATGATCAATTGATCAATTAACAAAAACAATTTATTATTTAGACTCGTGGTTTTCGCTTATGGCACAAATTCTTTACCACGAGTCTCGCTCGTGGTTATAGGCCAAGGGGTTAACTTTACAGCCTATTTAAAGCCTAGTATATTTTTTTCTTTTTTATCTTAAACTCACCTTGTTTATCAATAGTTTTAATAAATATAAGTAATGACATCGGCATTCAATGTTTAAATTTTAAAAAATCGAACGTAATGATAGGTGCATTCATATTAATCGGAATATTTACTTCTATTTAAGGACTTGTAAGTTGAATGCATAACTTTTCAAAGTTGTGTACAATATTTTATTTATTGTCAATTTCCTCTTATATGTTCGTTTGCTACATATACCTAATTATTACATACAATTACACGTTTTAAAAGAATTAATGAAAATGAATGAATTATTAGTTAATTATTTAAAAGAGTTTAGATAACGTGTTGTGGCGATAGAGTGCTGTATGAAATACTAGGTGTAAGTTAGCTGAAAGGTGTTTCCTTTTGAACTTTCTAGAGAATCCTGAGCACAGTTTGCTCGTGTGGATTTTTATCCCGTAATGGTTTGCTTTAGAGTGTTTTATCATTTCTTCTCCCACGATTGAAATTTTCAGTATTTTTCGGATATCATCGTTTCTTAAGTTCGACCGTGCGTTTAATGTCGTCCTTGGAACAATAGATTACGGACTTTCTACTTTCTTTACGTTAGATTTCGCTGCCGTGTGCCAGATTTTAATTTCGTATGTTCAGCCGGATTCGATGACAGTTTTATAGATTTGTAGCTTGCATTCAATTTGAAAGTTCCTGCTACAGACCAGTTTATAGATTTTCTGATACTTTTTATTTGTTTCACAAAGGATATAACCTAACAAACACGAAGATGGCACCCCGCTGGGGGCAGCCATCCACGTGATAATCAAACAGCTAAAAGAATTCTACCAAATGTCCAAATTGGACAAATTGTGAATGCAAAGTATTAAATAAAAAAAAATTTTTATTTGTTTGACTTTCTATTAGACATGTTTCTTTCAATCTGTCTTATTGCCCAGGCAAAGACCGAGATATTTGACAAAGTTTGTTTGCAGGATTTCTGAACTTTCAAAGTGGATTTTGCATATTTTATCAAGTGCGAACATTTAGCGCAGTTGATTTTGATTCCACTTGAAGTTTTAGTGTACCCGTAGCATTTAATCCAGCACGTTGTATTGTATTTCTATTTGCTCTGTGAAGTTTTATCTCGATATCTATTGTTATATAAAATTGAGATTTTATGTATTTCCTTATTATTGTTGGCTCGTTCTTCCATTAAGGACACTGGCATTGACGTACTCCTTCTTGAAAGATTGACAATGTTGCTTAATTTGTGTCCTTCTATTGTGTATCTGTTTTCATATGTTCCTTGTTTGATTACATTTGGATTATACGTCTGATTGACACGTTGGTTGTAATCCTGCTACACCTATTTTAAATTTCCTTTCCCATTTTGGTCGAAAAGTGTAATCCGCCTATTTACTTTTTGACTACTAATCAAAGTAAGCAGCTGGATTTTGTGCTGTATTCTAGCTTGCTTTCCGTGCAATTGCTTTCGTAGACATCTTCGGAGTCTGTTACGACCGTTCGCGGAGAGACGCGATCCGGGAGGTGTAAATTCTTCTACGATTCAGAAAATCGAATTAGTCGTTCGTCTGTGTCGGTTAAGATGACAGAGGTGGTTAATTGAGATTAACACTGAATTAACAGGGTTAACAAAAAATGATATATTTGACAGTATATATATAAAAAACAGTATAATGAAGCGCCACAAATTATTTGAAAGATGATGCAGTTAGTGCGATATAATGATTCCACTCGACTTTGCAATGTGTCTTGTATTTGATAGATTGGACGACTTGTGTTTCGTTGGAGACTTTTAGTGCATTCCGTTTGGATCCTCAATCGATACTGATTGCCCTTCGATGGGCGCTTTGTGTTCCATGGGAGGCGACCATGCTCGGGTCACGCCACCGATCACGCCACTGGTCACGCCATGATCACGCGTGTCACCTTATGAGTGTGTTTAAAATAACGAAACGAATCGACGTTTCTAGAACTCGCTCTGTTTAATGTTGGCCGCTACATTGTATGTTTGTCGGGCTGCTTGAGACGGTTCGCTCGCGATACTGCGATGCTACGAGCGACGGTTAGGAATAACGGCCTATGGAAAGCGTAACAGAGTCTTACTAATTAATTTGAAGTTCCTATTAATCGGATTGACGTTAGGGGCTTCAAAATATGTCAGTTTAGGTATTGGAATATCTGTTTTGTTTTTTTCTTCTAAACCAGAATTTTGCAGGACTCGTACCTGTTTGTTAACTTCGGGTCCTTGAACTATTTCGTCTTTGGTTACTAATTAATTACGTTTATCTCCGTTCCTTACTTTTACAAGTTAATTGTTCTTTCTAGTTTCCATCGGTAACACTCAAGTTACTGTAGCAGTATCTTCTGACTGAGTGCCCATGTACTGAGTATCTATCACATATCTTTCATCTTTGGTTGTGTCTTGATTTTT
The DNA here is from genome assembly GCA_936014575.1 of Bombus lapidarius. NCBI lineage: Eukaryota > Metazoa > Arthropoda > Insecta > Hymenoptera > Apidae > Bombus > Bombus lapidarius. The sequence continues at coordinate 585,905 of CAKXZU010000077.1, forward strand.
TGTTCCTTGCACTTTGATTTGCATCTACTTGAATGGCGTGCGCCAGCTGTTAGACGGGTTTCAGATGAAGATGTTCAAATCGTTATACTTATATAGATTTATTGTATTTAACATTCGTAATTTGCGATTTATCATTCAGCGAGACAGCAAAACAAATGCATGCCCGATCACTACGATGGCTCGAATGATTATTAATATCGATTGTCAGTGGGAAACAAATGTTTGTCAGCATTTCACAGTGTCACTAAACTATGCAGCTAATCCCTGCGGATATTTGCGAGTAGGGAGATCAATCGTAATGCAATGATTTACCTACGGTTTTGAATAGTCGTCATATAGCGCTGAATATCATGGAACATAGAATATCACGCAACATGTACGATGCAAATTCCAATGAAACAACAAATTGCATGGATGGATCTTCCGTTTTATAACGATTTGTTCTATTGGAACTGTTAGTAAATAGATGTGTGTACATGTATTGTACGCGCGAGGGATGAAAAAGAGGAAGACAAAAGGAAAACGCCATGGGACGCAATGAATGCGCAATAAAACAAATTCATTCCTGTTTGAGATGTACAAGAGAATACTTCAAGTTATCCTGTTACACATAAATTTTGTATTTAATAAAACATTATATTATTACTTTAACAGGAACAAAATGGATCATAATTCACAAAATGTCGCCCGCCTGTTATTTCCTTATAAAACTAAAGAAATTTTTAGAACAACCTAATATCATACCAATACGCTTTTCTCTACATACTGCGTTACACATGCACTTGGACACAATCAATGGCGCATCTAAAATGATACGAGTACGTAACCTTGAAAACTTTTCCGTCGAGAGGCTTTGTTAGTTAAGTGACACTGTGAGGAAATCGCCAGATGTGCAAAAAAGTATAAAGAAAGACTTGCAACACATCCAAATCAGCTGGTTGATTCTGAAACTAATAAAACCATAATAAGAAGAAGACTGAAGAAGAAGCATCCTGCAGACCTCGCAATAGAAATACGATAAACAACCTGGAAGATGGAGTCCCGCTGGGGGTAACCATCCACGTGCTATATTTTTTCAAATATTTACAGTTGTAATATTTTACCAAATGTCCTACTGGACAAATTGTAAAATTTAAATAAATAACAATAATAATAATAATAAAAAAACTTGCACAGAATCCGCACGACAGCGCAAGGCTGTTAGCATCCACGCAGGGATTTCTAACGTAAATTAAATTGTTTATAACTTGAAAGATATGTCCTAGGCGATATTTTTGCGTAACAACTTTCGTATTTGTTTATTATTTGACTGATTCTCCAAAGGTGTTGCACTTTATTAACAACATGTACAGCTGTGGGGAAAGATTTTTCTAAAATATGTTCGTATAGGATATCGCGTATTTTTAATTCCATTACGTCACAACTAATCATCAAAACGAATTCATCCATCCAGAATACTACTGCATAACTTTTTTAATGAATTCGGACTTGGAAACGCAGGTTTTATCAACAGAAACATGAATGTGTAGAATTTTACTTTCTACGTTACATTTTTGCGAAATACATCGTCGGATCTTTTGAATGTGATATCGACACGATGGCTGTTCCATAGCGCTTCCCGCGCTGTAACACAATTACTACGCGATAAATGTGCAAACTCGTGTTCGTTGATCCTACTATATTCGATTTGCTTTTATGGCAAAAGCTAAACGAACAATGTTCGCCACGAGAAACCAATCAGAGTAGCTTTGTATATTTCTTTCGTTAGGGATGGTTGACACTTGCATCATTGCTTGGAACATTTAATTTAATTCAGAGCGTTAAAGCGTTAGGAATAGACAGTTTCAAGTTAGCTTTATGACGCGGAAATCACTTCTCTGCTATTTTTTAGTTTTATACTTTTACATGCACTTTTACCAAACTAAATATTTCGTTTAGTCTCGTTCGTAGCCAAGAGAACTGACTATGCGGCATTAACCGAGAATTCGGAGTTTCTTCGCTTCAATGGCAATTGACGCATCATAGACGCGCTTAGTCGCAGCTTGTATGCGAGTGTCACGTCGGAGACACAATAAACCACGAAACCGATAGATCGCCGGTGATCTTGTAACATCAAATCAAATCTCAATCCACATCAAAGACCAGGCCACACACCGAGGGCAAGATGGCATCCAGATGTCTATGCATCCTTACTGCGTACTCTCAATAGTCTTAAGGACTCACTGTAAATCTTGGTATTTTCATAGTTAAGGTCCTTCAGACCAAAAACAAACATCTTCTATTTCCAGTGTTTTTTAGATTTGGTTTACTACGAGAAGATACGGAAAGTTAGTTTTCTCACGTTCGGTATTTTCCGTTAGCAACTTTCTCTCAAGGGCGGCTAAGATCCTTCCTAGTCCATCAGGGTTCTTATGCTCCAATCGAAAGCAATGTCTATCGCCTTCACTTTCCCAACTAAAATTGTCCTTAACGAATCAGCTCATCTCGTTGCCTAAGACACACCCACCCCTAGCTTTCCTCTGCCACAACATCGTCACTAAACATGACTCAGTCTCTATCTTTAGAGTAGTCAACACCTTTTTACCGAGTTTCTACTCTTAAACCGGTCGCGTACTTAACGTATCAGTGTAACTAGGTTTTACACAAGTTGTTGGAGTGAATCGTGATTTGTGTGTGTTAATTCAGTGTGTATTCCATAGTGATTGCTGAATTCATGATAAAGTTTAATAAAGCCAAAGTTGATAGTTGTGTTGCGACTCAGCTATTTTATTTTATCATCGTTGGATGATCCTCAAGTTTACGTGACAATCTCCTCGCGTCGCAGTTCGAACGTTTCGCGAATAAGGTGAAGAAATTGAACTTTATATGTGATAATAGAATTTATTATGCAAATCCAACAGAGTGACGGTTCAAAGTGTTACAAGAGACTGGGTCAAAATGTTTCAACAGATTGACTCGAGCGCTTATAGTGGAGGGTTTTTATACTGTGGTTTTAGTCCCTCTGGAGGGGTTGTCGTCTGGTGTATCTCAGAGGCGCCTATTCCGTTACTATTTGGTTATCGTTTCGATGGCTGTGGTATGCAGGATGTCTAGCCTATCCTATTACTGTTTCTCAGCGGGTAGTCTTCTTGAGAGTGTGACACGAACGACGGTAGCATCCTTTTCCTAACTTGAGTGACGTGTATCGAGTTTTTTTTTTATTTATTTATTATTAATTTACAATCAATTCTCGCATTGAGAATTTTCAGTAATTTTCTCTGGCGTGGCGCAGTGACGTGGCTAACTATTTACAATAAGTTAATACTTATTATAGATAAATATAATTATAAATAAGTATTATAAATAAGTAATTATTACTTAATATAAATATCTAATTAAATCTTGTGCTTAGGTCTAACGGGTAGTATTAACGTGTATCGAGTGATATGTATTATGAAGTTAACTGATTCTTCTTGCTCAGGGCTCAACCACCTGGCAGAAATGGGATTTGGTGCACCTTATTCTTGTGTTATTTAAGCTTTCAAGTTATTAGGTCATTTAAGTGTGTCAAGTTATTTAAACTTTGGAGCAAAACACTTTGCAAATAATTAGCCAACTCGTACTACCAAAATCGACTCATGTTACAGTCTGCTTAAAGTCGCGAACCTTCGAAGATTCTCGACTCAACACAAAGAATATAATTTCTTGTGTCGACATTTTCCTCGAGCAAGTCTAAATTTCTAAGTCTAGGGTCACTTCAGGGTCATATTATATTGAACTTGTGAATCTTATTAAGTCTTGATATTATCTTTAACATGAAAAATTGATAAGTAAGATTCTTAAATGTCCTATATATATATGTTGAATTATTTAATTATAGTATTTATCAAACAAAACATCAAGAAATTATCGAACAGCATACCTTGTATGAATGTAAATTATTGACGACGCAAGTGAAGAAGACGTCACGGCCCTGGATCACTGTGTGATTCTCCAAAGGAGCTAAAAATTCTGGCAATGGCTCTGGAGTTATCTGACCTGAAAAAGAAATTTATTAGCTTTAAATAATAACTTTATACATGTAGCCAAATTAATGTAATGATTTAACAATGTGAGTTATTAATAGCTTTTATTTTAGCATCAGAATCGTTTGCAATTTTATATTATAATATTCAGGATACGTATAACCCTACTTGTAATAATAATTGGTACTAGGGGACATAATTTTGATGTTTTACGAGCGAGATACTGTCAATCCGTTCGTAGATTACAATATGAACCGTTTATTTTGAAAGTGGTGCAAGTCCATTTTGGTAAAAAAATGAAATATCACATAATTTGTGATTAATTTAGTGTAAACTTTTTATTTATAACTAGTTAACATTTAATATCTAAAAAAATGGCAATGCTTTGTTCAATGTAAAAGCGATTGATTATGAAAGTGGTGTAAGTCTAATTTCCATAGATATAGGTGTTGTTCACTTGAAAAATGCTGAATTAGCAAACAAAGCATTACAAGAAGATAAAATTTTGGCATCAAAAAATCCCGATAAATACTTTGACTTTTCTTTTGATTTACAAAAAGTCTTAGCCTATCCAAAATGATCTGTTTCAATCTCTTGTTATAAGCGAAATATGTATTATAATAATTATTTAAACGAAGGATTTCATAATTTCCACGACAATAAAATTCATATGCATGTGTGGGACGAAACTCCAAGGGATCGTAGGATATAGCTTCTTGCTGTTTGAAACATTTACAAAATATAACGACTCAAAGCCATGTTATTATGTCCATGGTAATGTTGTCCAGTCTTTGGAAAATAACATCGATGTAATTGATCATAAATTTTTACTCTCCGGACATTCGTATGCAGATTTTAGTATTACAGAAGTGGCATTACGAAAAAGGAATTTCTTGTACACAGCATAGGATTATTATGATGTTATAGAACAATGTAGACAAAATAAAAAAGTTATTTTACACGAAATGAAACGAGAAATATAAGGATATAGAGCAGTACTACCTTGTATACTTCCTGTGCATCATGAATATTTCAAAACACTGCCACATAAAGAGCATAAATAAATCATAATATCAATATCTTATGTTAAGTTTAACAATATATAAATATAATGAACGTTCAAGAAAAAATACTACTCCTATTTTATTTCTTGTTATTATTTATAAACGAAATTGGATTAATACAAAATATGTTTCAAGTGGTATTTCATTTTTCGTCATTGAAATGATTTTTACAATTGACTAATTATGAAAATGGTGCAAGTCCATTTACAGCCTGAAAAAATATATATCATTTTAGTTAAATTCGCCTAAAAGAAATTTATATAATCAAGTTACATATTGATAAATTGGTAGAAACATTGCCAGACTTGACATAATTAATTTATATTTTTGAATTGACTAAGATGCTAACCTTTAATTTTCTCGAAAAGCAAAAAATGGACTTGCATCAATTTCAAAATAAACGGTCCATACGTTGTATTATAGTTCCGAACAGGTATTGCCTATTTAATAATTTATTATTAAATATGCATATTGAATTAATCTAGTAGTTAAATATTTTATGTACAGGATATTCATAAATTATATATGATGACCTTGACAGATGATTCTGTGTCTTTTGGTGTTACTTTTGACTCCCCCGATTATTCCTTTCCAACCATATGAACCATTTTCATGGATACGATGTTAAAGTTCCATTGGTTCTTACATTCATATTATTTACGATATGTTTACATTCCACGGTCAGACAGGAAGTGAATAGCGTGATATTAACGAGAAGACAGGAAATTATTTCCTAGTACGTGAGATGGCCCATTGTAAATGGAACGAAACGCTGAACTTGATGATTTTAAACTGTTGCAAAATTTTTTGTGACGCATAATGTAAACGTAAAAGATTCCAAACGAAAATTGAATGGCGTCGAAGGGTACGGTTTGCTTGTTGCTAGTTCTCCAAGTGGAAATGTTATATTTACAAGTTGGGCTCTAGTGGTGAGTAGAATACGACGCATGCAAAAAATATTTGACCTTGAAATTCAAGGTTTTAGCAAATTTTAGCCGTATGCAGTCGTCTCGTAATATCGTATCTTCAATCGAAATAATTTCTACTCGATTTTATGCATTCTTTTCAGTAATTAACTAATTTCATTATTTTAAGTTTATAAAAATCACCGGATCTAAAGTATAAAAATTCCTCGAACAACGCTTTTACAGAAATAATCCAAATGCCTGAAGAAGAACAAACAAACGTTCAGAAATAAACGGTCGAACTAATACAGAGGACAGGTAAAGTTTCATATCATAAACTTTGAAGGTTTTTCGCGATTATTTTCAAAGTTTTTTTTTTTTATTAATTTCACATGAATTTCATTTACCTTTTTACAATATATTTCTCGCAAACGATCATCAAGGTCTTCACTATCTTCTTTGGTACTTTTTTCATGTGTTTCACATATCTCCTTGTATCATCCTCTTAAATATTTTTACTCTTATAAAATCTACGTATCGTTAAAAAATGCGAGTTATCTGGGAAATAATGAAACAACCATTTAAGCTATCGTATTTTTGAAATACATACATTCTGCAACTTTTCTGGTTTGAATCGAGTGTCGAATAGTGGCACAGTGTTCACTAGCGAAAATCGATTAAAAAATTATGGCTCATACCGTTTCCTGATCTTTACCTGCGTTTATTTTTTAATACAAGATTAATTTCAACAATTGCATAACACAAGCTAAAATGTTTATTAACATTTTTGCAGTACTTTTCTTAGAGTTTATCGACTTTCTTTTTTATACGTGGGGAAATCCTCATGGACACTCCGCCGCTCTTCTGGGAAGCGGCGGGGTACTTTCGGACTTATCGAGTAAAACCCCACGGTGGCCCACCTGACGCTCAACAGGGGTGCCCCGCGATCTCTTTCTAATTGCTGCCGGAGCACTCCTGCGTCCCTCCCATCCCTCTCAACGCTATCCCCTGGGCCGTCGTGCAAGTCCGAGGAGATCCCAGAACCTCCTCGGCCTGACGACCCCTATGACCACCTAGAGCGGCGCACGGCCGCCCTTTGGCGCGGAACCCTACAAGGGTGAGAAGTTCTCACCCCCTCCCGCTCTGTTCGTTCCTTTGCGAGCATTACTTCTTCGCAGTAGGAGCGAACTGCGTGAAACTCCTGTTGCCTCTTCAGCATCGCTTCCACAACTGACGAGGGGTCCAAACTCTCGCCAATCGCTAGTCGCAGGATACAAAACTCCAGCGTGTGCTGGACCGTATTCCTCGCAGGTGAGGTGACAGGTGTTTGTCACCCCTCTTTCAATTTCCTGCAGGTATTTCTAGAATACTCCACGCCCGGCAAGAGTTTATTGACCTACACGAATATTAATTGTACGAGATTGAGCAGGTCATCTGAAATAAGCCTGAATGATCGACTTGCTTTTGATGATGGAAATAAATGTGTTCGAGAGAGTTCGCAGAGAGTCGCGATCGCGAAGAAGCGCGCCAACGGGAGTCGTAAATTCCCGTTACGATTATACAATAATTGAATGATCGAAAATCGCCACGAAATGATCAATCCCCTATTTCGTTTAGGGTAATAGAGGTAATTGAATGGATTATAACACTGAGTTAACAGGTTACAATTTACACTTTATTCGAAGAACTTGTACACATAGACAGTTACGCTCGGTGCGTATAGATAGAAGTTAAACAGATATAAAGTAGATATAGACAGTGAAGAGATGTCGACCGATTGACAATACAAAGACAAGTTGCTCGCCCCACATCATCATCATCGTCGTGATCGCCATCACATATAATTTGCTTGGTTTCAAGGAAAACAATCAGATATCTTTACCCTTTTAATACTTTTTTAATAATTAATAGAAAAAAATGGTATGACATACATTTTGTAGGAAAAGTGAATATTTGCCAAAAAACTTAGTCGGTTTTTTAACAGTTCCTACAAAATGTCAAATTAATATTTTATATTGTTCCATGAATATAGTCACAATGGTTGCTTCAAAATAAATAATAGATGCGATAGTTGTGCTTCTTTTCTAGTTTTTTTATAGTTTTGTTAGAGCATTCTTCTAATCTTTTTCTTTCCGCGCTTAAAAAACGTTGTGGTCGTAAAAACCGAGGACAATATCCCAATATTTTAATTCTTTTGTTGGCTATTATTTAAGAAACCGATTTGACAAACGGAAAGTCCACTTTTCCAATGACCATCTGGTAAATATGAAATATGAATAAATCTGCAGCTACGTAAAATTTGAAGATTGTACAAAATGGGTTTGTGCTCTTGTTAAATACGTTGGTGCACAGCCTTCTGTTCGCTTTCCCGATACCATCAATAGAAAGCACCTTCTCAAATATTATGATTATGTTCCTGGATAATTTCGAGTTATACAAAGAAGGTGAAGGCATTTGAGGTGGATATGTGTTGTCCGTGATAATGGTAGCTCTGCTGGCTTGTAGATGTCGCTTGTTGGAGTACTGCCGTATTTTCTTCCTATTTAAGAATCGTGGAAGAAAAATCGGACTTTGTCCCCTAACCTAAGGCGCTAACCACTGCGCTGCCGTCGTCCGTTGTTAGTTAGTGTCGAGTGGCGATATTTGTGCTGTCGAGTGCCTCCACACAATGGCAAATAAATTAAATAAATTTATCGTAAATTTTTCTTTTGAAATGAACTCTCCATCGCTACATTGCCATGTTTTAGCCATTTTGAAGCAAAAGGCTAGAACAATTTTGGAAGAATGGAATCATTGCGACAGTCGACGAGAAACTTTCAGAGAACTGAAAATATTACGTTAGAGTGTTACTTGGGTGTACTGTGCGTGCAGTGCGCGTAGTGAGCGTTGTATATAGCGTAGCAGTACTATACGTCGTTTATTACTTATATCGCCATATTTGTTACAAAATGTCGTATACATTTGGCGGACTTTTGGACATGAACTTTGTTACGGTGCGACGAGCGACAATAGCACAAAAGCGCAACGTTTATACAGCGAAAAATATCCTAATGGGAATGTATCCAGCTCAAAGATATTTTGCAAAATAGACGATCCGAATCTGGGAGATGGAATACTGTACCACATTTAAGAAAGTTCTAGAAGAAAAGATATCATGTAATGACGAGGTGCCATTTAATAGATTTAATGCGGAATAACCTCGTTTCTCCTTTGAACGCGTTTCATTTCCTCTGCTTTTCCAAAGAACTATTCACTGTGTAGAATGGCCAATCGTAATATTTCGTTTTGCATCAACAATATTTTCTTTAAGCAATTAGGCTCTCGTCGAAGACCCAATATTAGCATTTACATTTTTATTTGTCACCACTTTCAGACATTTCACGCAACTTCTGTCCGAAATGGTAAAACTAACTCTTTCCCCGATTCAGGCGACAACCCCTGTTTATGCTAGATTTCGACATCTGCAATTGGTTAGAGCGCAGTATTGGTTCGCAAATAGGTTCCTTAGCTCTTTATGTTCTTTGTTAGGAAGTGTAAAGTGTTAGAATTTAAAATGGAGGTGAAATATTTAATCTCAAAAAGCCTCCGAAACTATGACTCTTACATCATCTCCGACGTTAATTCGGATTCGATGATCATGGCAAAAGTATCATAGTTTAGAAGCCCTAAAAAATGGTTTTCAGAAGTGAAATTAGCTCAGACGAAGCTTGGTTTTGAACTGTTGAGAAATAAGATCAATTTCAAGAATGCATCTTGGTGAATGCTTTATAAATTATCGTAGAAAAAAATACAGAAATTAATGTTACAAAATCACATTTTTGAAAGATGTAAATATAGATAAATTATTAGAATATAGTGTTTTGTAAGTCAATTTGTGCATAAAATCATTTTACGCTACCAGCAAGACACGCGTCACATATGCGCTAAATCATCTCGAGTTGCTACTTTGCCCGACTAAAAAAGTCCTCGAGCGCAAAGGGCTAAGAGGATAAAACTTCTGCCTTTTAGGAGGAATGGAGCTAATTTGAGGATATTTACAGTCATAATTATATATTGTTATTCCACAATGCTGAACTTGTTCTCGATCGATGCTCTCTCGCACAACTACTACACACACACACACTCTCTCTCCCTCTCTCTCTCTCACTTACTCACTCACTCACTCACTCACTCATTCACACACACATCAATTACCCATTGCACGTGTTTCTCATTCGACCAGCATTTGCGCCCATTTACGAAATCGCTATCGAGAAGAACAAAAACGTGAGGGCTTTTGTAGATTTTTAAGTGGAGCTTTAGCGCTGCAGGAAATATGGAGGATACACTGTACACAAAGACGCGGAAAGGCGGAAACCATAATCTGCGCCGGTTGACGACAACGTAGCCATCCGAGAAAGGAAAGTCTGCTCCGGCAAAAAACGGAGCAGAGAACAATTTGACGATATTCTCTGGAAAGCTGTCTTGGCTATGCGACGCATCAATTGCATAATTATATTTTAAATTTTCTCGCGGCATTCAGTATTCATTTCTCTAGAAAATCATAATAATACATTTATTACCGATGTCCATAATGTTTTTAATAACCGAGCGTTTCATTAACCTCTTGCCTTACGATTTAAGTTGTAACAGCGCGTGCCCATAAGCAACAACATGGTCGGTCACACGTCAAGTCATTTCACGGTTTGGCTGAGCGCTCGAAGTTGTGCAAATTGCACATGTCTTTTGACATATAAATACACGTGCAATGTACATCTCATTTTATTTTGCAAGATATTTCATAAATAATTACTACCAATTGATCATTGGAATCAAGAAATGTTTATTACCTTGAAGTAAATAATAAATCAACAACATCGACGTACCACGTCTCTCACGCGTGTTGTTTATGTTTGACCAGGTCGACGTACCACGTCTCTCGCACGATACTGTAGGTTAAGGGGTAACGCGATTACGTTCGAAGGGTCATTAAACGACGTGTGATGGTTTGATCGGTCGAGAACCTGGTCGCTCGAAAACCTCGTATTCAGACATCGCTCTGCGTGTGCTTCGGGCGCATGGAAGAGCATGAGTGATATTTAAAAAGCATGCCAATTGAATTTTCTTGCTTTCGGTGAAAATCAATCACTAAACACATTTTCGGAATTGTGGTGTCTTGCTAGAGTCTCGGTCGAGTAGAACAAGACTCGAAACAATTGTTTGAGTTTTCAAACAGTACGCATTTCTTATTATTATCTTATTTCTTGTTAGTCAGAAGAAAGCGGAATCATTCCGACAGTCTTACAGTTTGCACGATCAGAATTTTTTCGAGCGTATTCATTCGTTGCGTATCTACGTATCGGACGGGTAATCATTGCATCGTTACGTCTCAAAATATGATCCAAAGATAGAGACGAACCGATCGGTCTTTTGCCGGTTTTTCGTCGTTGCATCAAAAGTCTGTCCATTGCTGAAGGCTGACGCGATGTAGTCCAGCCAAATTTGCCTCAAAAAAGGCCAACTTTGATATTAAATTTTCTATAAGTATAGAAATCATGTTCAGGAACAAATGCTACATGTTTGCCACTCGAGATTTCTTGTATGGACTTTGTAAACAATCTGCAAAGATGTCGATATTCGCACAAAATCGCGCTACTTTCAATTGTCAATAATTCGTGTACAATTGAGAATGCAAAGTTGGAACTTTGTGAAAATGTAGCCTTTGCCTTTCTGAAAAGGTATGCAAAATTTCATCTCCAAGTATTTATCAGCTTTTTGCAAAGAATTATTTTCGCTCACAAAAGTCTACAAGAATCATCTATCGATGGTTACAAAATCAGATACGTTGTATATTTTTAGGTTTATTCTTGTTTTTATCTCCAGGGACAGATTAGACATATACCAGTTTGTGATTTAGCTTTAAAAATCTAGAATTTCTGTTGTATAGAAATAATCCAAGAAGAACACTGTGTGCGGTAAGTTAAACAAATAAAAATAATATTTAAGTAAAATTACACTATATATTTATATTAGTATATTATAACCACTACAATTTAGTTTTGTTGTACATTTGTTATATATTCTTCATACTATTTTCTATACGCAGTTATCTTGCCATTATGGTTCCTCTTCCTTCGAAAAATAATCCGCTAGTTCCTCTCTCGTGTCTAGCAATCTAGTTCTTGTTTATCGTATAATTCTTCTGAAGGGAAACAGTGAACCTGTTTCATTATTTGCTGCTCTCCAATTTCCAGGCGTCGCAATACCTGCTTCTTCAGAATCAAACGTTCCCTGTGACATGTACAGTTTTTTTTTATTTATTTATTGTTTATTTTACAATTTGTCCATTAGGACATTTGGTAAAATATTATAGTTTAATATTGGATAAATATAGCATGTGGATGGTTACCCCCAGCGGGACTCCATCTTCCAGGTTGTTTATTGTTGTATTATGAGGTCTGCAGGATGCTTCTTCTTCAGTCTTCTTTCTATTATTGTTTTATTCGTTTCAGCAACCAGCTGATTTGGGTGTGTTTCAAGTCTTTCTTTATACTTTTTTGCATATCTGGCGATTTCCTCTTTAACTGTTGGAATTTTTAAATCTTTTCGTATGTCTTCATTTCTGACGTACCATGGAGCGTTAACTATTGTTCTTAAGATTTTTGCCTGCTCTGTTTCTATTTTATTTATGTGACTCATTGCTGCCATCCCCCATAGTGGAACTCCGTATGTCCAGATTGGTTTGATTATTGTTTTGTATATATATAGTTTATTCATTAGGCTTAATTTAGATTTTCTATTGATTAACCAGTACATCTGCTTCCTTTTTTCACGTATTCTGCTTGTTATTGATTTTATGTGATGCTTCCATGTAAGGCGTGTGTCTAATTGTATTGCTAGATATTTGACATACTTTGTTTGCGCTATGTGGGCGCCATTTAGTTGGATGAGTGACATGTACAGTGCGGTTGAATTAGATCTTCGTCGCAAGAAATGGTGTAACAGAATAACTGTTAGCAAAATACGGGATGCTTCTTCTTTAACAATAGCAGAGGTATCCTCAGCACGCGGAAGATTGACGAGGCTACGCCAAAGACATTTTCAACTACCCTGCGGGCTCTACGAAGCCTGTAGTTAAAAATTCTTTGTATTGTTCCCTTGGTATGGCAACTAGGATAAACTTTCGTAAGATTTTCGGACATAACAGAGGTTTCACCCCCAAGAAGAAAAATGGCAGTTTCTTTTCTCTTCCACTTAAACCAGTGTACGAGGTACATTCAAGCAGTTTTCTTGTCTTAGTGTATGCAACTCGATACTTACAAGTACCCCACAGTTTGGATAACAGAAATTCTTCCTTGATAGCCCACGTGCACAAACATGAAATTATAATTCGCGTCAACTATAGGAGAAAGCACAATGCCGAAGAAACGCCTGTAGTTTACGTACTCGCTGCCATTTTTTATGGGACACTGTAGAATCGCGTGCTTGCCATCAGGGTCCAATGGATACAATGTGGAAAGTTATACCGAGTGTCAAAATCTCTAGCTACTTTTAGCCATTCTTCTTGTGCTTTCAGAATCTGCAACAAAACGTATGCTAAATTTTTATATTTTTAGTTTAATTTCTCGTTTTACGATAAAAAGACAGTAACAATATCTTTGTTTAGACGCAGGTAAATGAAACAACACCAAATGAGGATATGAAAAGCCGGAAGCTACAGCACAAAATATGGAAATAAAATCCCCACTAGAATCAAGAGAAGAAAGACGGCAGACGATTAGCGCCTCGATAAAGCTTTCGAGATGTTGACAAACTCCGCGTTACTGCAACATTATGCAAGATGAGAATTTTCATTTGGGCAATTTGATAGCTTCATTAATATATTTTCAACAGCAAATAAAGGCTATTACAGAAATATTAATTATACATTTCACCCTAGTCCGGCTTATCATCCATCGAATCTTTCTCCTAAACCTTTCACCTTTCAAAGCCACCGTATTTACGTGTCAAACACTCATTTGGCTCATTCAACAAATACAACCTTCAACAAAGGTGAAATGAACAAATCTTTAAAAGTTATAATCAACATTTGCCTGAAATGTTTCTTTCAGAATATATGCATGTGTATGCGGTCTCTATTTGCT